>WEKY01006408.1:0-41072 GCA_013390045.1 Picathartes gymnocephalus | reverse complement strand
TTGCCTGTGGGGAATCAAATGTTCTTTTTCCCTTGCTCCACTCCCCCAAACAAGCAAACTAACACTGTTTGTTATGATCAATGATTAATATTTTTGAGGAAACTGTTGGCCATTGTCAGATCTTTAACACAGCAAAGCTCTGAAATTCTTATGGCAAATCATTTATTAACCTGAGATTCATCTCTGCATAGGAAACATCATAGTGTTCTAGAAATGACTCAGTAATACCTGTGCTTCATAAGCACATTGCTCTTTTTTTTCTATTTATTGTGGAAAAAACACACTATTACTTCTTTATTTTGAGTTCATTACAATCACATGTAAACTTCTATATAAGGGTAATCATATTTGGAGATGGATTTTTTTTTCTTTCTAAAAATCTATTTCATCATTTATGTAAAATCTCTTCTATTAACTTTGTTATTTTGATTACCACCATGTATGGACACACACATACACAGACACACACACAAAAATGTAACTGAGACAAAAAATGGTTTACCCTCTGAGAGGTCACAGCTTGATGGTCTTTCAAGCCTTTTTTTTTCTTCTTCTTACTTTTGCAATATGCAAAGGGTGTATTTTTCAGAAGCATTTAAGGACCTTTTTATCAACTGTGGTTGTATTTTAAAGTAACCAAAAACTATAATTTTCCAGTCACTTACCAATATGAAATAAAAAGCAAAATCAAGGCAATGTTGCCTCCATGGTAGCCTATGGTATTAGCCTTGAAATCCTCATGAAACCTAATTTTCAAAAAGTGACGTATCCTCTCTGAAAAATCTTTTCATTTTAGGGTTCACTGAGATTAGATGCTCGCAATCACTAGTCAGTACAGGCTTCCCAGTTTCATCCTGAATGGGGGGAGAGAATTTTTTTTAATGAATTAATCATTTGAACTCATGTGTTGAGGCCTGATATGTCTTCTTTTGCCTACAATTACTGAGCTTCACGATGCCCTCATAACCAAAAAATTGTCCTACCATCCATAGTAAGACCTCACACAAGCTGCTGAAGCAAATTGAGGAAATGTTATGAATTATTCATAGTGACCACCTATTTTGTCTGGTCCTGTCTGAGTTGCCTGAGACCATAACACACAGGCAGCTCAGTGATCTTACCCTACCATGTAAAATAGACACAAAAATTGAGATTAAAGAATGATTTCATAAAAGGGATGAAACCAACCCCATCCTTGAGCAACAAACCTGTCGTGAAAGCAGCATGGCTAATGGATTTGTAATGTAGGTGGAAGGTTTTAGTCAAAGTGAGACAAAGATGTGATTGACAAGAACAATTGTACCTTTTAGTGATATCCTCAGAGCTGAAGGGATATAATGGAAACAGTTATTTTGCTAGTCCTCCCTCCTATTGCCTGCCTCTTTTCATCATTCTGCAGCAAAGGCTATATTTATCTAGATGGATAATTTATATTTACTACTATTTCAGTATTTTGCATATGTTTTGACAGCTATGGAATATTCCAGAAAGACATTTTGCTGTGAGAATGCTGGAGCTGGAGGATGAGGTATAAAAGTAAACACTAAATTTTTCCACTGCCATTCAAGTCCAGCAAGGGTAGAAGTGGGCAATGTCAGTTATGGTCACTGTGGTGGGTTAGACTTTTCAAATTAATTTCTTCCCATTTGTTGCATGTTGGAGAAGCGAAAAGGTGGTGGTTTTCAAAGTGATTGAGAAACAAAGGGGTTGACCAAGCAGTCTCACACACCACTGTAATGTCTTGGCCAAGGGAAAGAGAGTTTGGGAGCGCTGCCTGGGGAATGGGCTCTCCCACTAGGGGTTTTTCAGGAGTTGGCCTAATACTGCAAGAAGCACACACATATTTATTTATATGCCTGTAAAGAACTGTTACTCCTTTTTTCGTATTTTTGTCTGGAAGCCCCGTAATTTTGAAATTATAATAATTTGGAGGGAGGGGATCACCTCTCTATTCCAGGAAGGTTCAAGCCTTCCTTGCAGACATCTGTCTTTTAAACCAGGAAGGACAGTGACCCAAGTCTACTTCTCAGAAATAACACATACATATCGCAAAGATATCTTTCTGCACAAGGGTTTACACAGATGTTTCCTCTTGTGAAGAAGTATCTCCAGTGGGGTAGCACAGTGTGACATGATAATTGGGCTCCTTCCTTTATAATATAAATGCTGGATCAGACCAAGAAGTTTATGGAAGATGTGCAAGGCCATTGTTTACCAAGTGGAAGTCAAATATCTATCATGACAACAGAAAATAAAAAAATATTTGTTTAAATTAAACTCAGTATTAAATATCAGCAAAGGTTACAACAGCAGATGACCCACAAAGGCTCAACCTGTAGTGGGTACAGATCCAGGTACTAAAAACATTTTCCTCACAAAGAGGTATTTCCAGTTGCTTTAAAGTAATTACTGTGATATTTGGATGCTAATCAGAAGCCAGTTTCTTGTAGATGTTCAACTCTAGTGGAGCATTTGACAAGGCAGGTGAATCCAAAAAAACATTTCTTTTCCTTCTTAACTTAGCATAAGAGTCTTGTTGTGGAGGCCAGGGACAGGCAGCTCACCACAATGGCTGCCTGGCAGAAACTTAGCCTCAGAAGCTTTGTGGGCCAGGACTCCTCCCTTCTCACTGCATTTCCATCACTGACGCCTGAAGTGGCTATCTAGAAACAGAGACTAGACAGGGGTAAAGGAATAAAGGTGGATATTTATTTGAAGGCCTTCAAAGGCACACCCTGGGGAGCCAGAGGCTGCTCTCACTGGATCCCAAGATGGACCCCCAAGATGGACGACCAGTCACAAGTTCTGTGACTGTTACAGGTTTTGGTCCATTTACATATCAGCATAAATTCGCCAATTAAAACTTTAGCTAATGATGTAACTTCCCCAGCTTACCCCCCTTCTCAAGACGTTGGTTTACACATTTTGGGCCCAGGACAGCCTGGGTGTCCTTGGAGAGCAGGCTCGGAGGGGCTTTGTTATGTCTACCTTAACATGAGAGAACAGCAGCTAACAGGCTACAAGACACTTCAGAGTTACACACAAAGCACTACAGGATTTGAAAAATATGAAAGTTAAAATCCAAGACATCATCACCATCACATTGAATGCAAACATTGTATTCAGGGATTTGGAAAGTGATGGTTCTTAAACCATGTTTTCTTTGGATGTACCATGAAGAAATAGTACATGTATAGGATGTTCTTAGTATTGAGGGTATAATTGGTATACCATTTTAATGTATAGAGTAAGCTATAATAAACCTTAGATTCTTGATCTACTGAATCTAGTATAGTCTGTGGAGTACTGAAGATTTTCCCCCTTAATTGGAGATTATTCATATGAAATACGTCCAGAGAAGCTGCTTATATATATGGCTCTTCATGTAACTTCAGTTGATTTAAAGTGTTCTGCTTCCATATTTCTGAATAAACCAGAGCTTAAGGAGACTTCTGAAAAATATTTCTACTAGAAGCTCAATGTCAACTTTCAAAAAAAAAAAAGAAAAAGTATAGCTTAACAGGAATCAAATCAACTTTATACTTAATATCAGCACACACTCACTGTTAAATTTTGTTTACAGGGAGGAAGCTGGATTAACTTTACTGATTTTAAAGCAATTTTAACCAAGCGCTATGAGAACTTTCATGTTTGTTTCAAAGTAGCTGAAAGCCCATTGAAAGCAATGAGAAAACTGCCTAAAGTTCTGCTGGTTAAATGCTTTCCTGGACAATGCTGAAGCTGGCAAGACTTCACCCTTAGACTTTGTAGGATCTAGAACCATGTAAACATTTCATCAACCTGGGATGTACTCAGGATCTCTGATGAAAACACTTTTACCTTACTGTGAAGATGCAACATTGTGATCAGTTCATGTTACCTTAGAATATGCTCATACTTGTTCTTTGTGTCTCAGTTGGAAAAAAAAAGTTGATTTTACCCAGGATTTTGTTATTAGTACAACTTAGTATCAGTCATGCCTGTGGTCTATTTAACTCCTATAATTTAAGCTTTTCCCGAGTACCCTGCACAAGTTCAAAAGACATAAGTGAATTTCTTAATGCAAGAGAGTGTATGAAGTTCTAATTTTGCATTGGAAGACAATGAAATCTCTTTCATGAGATGAAATACTCCTTTCTTACAGGAATTTCCTAGAGGAAGTTTCATCGGACAAGGTTCAGTTACCGCAAGCTGACCAACATTTTGCAGCTAAGCACTGGTATGTTTGTTGTGTGTTAGAGTTAAGACTACATAAAGCATAACTCCTTTATCCTTATGAGAAGGACACAGACTGCCTGCCTTTACCATATCCCCACAGCTAGACTTGGTCCTTCTTTTAAAGTTGTTCAGGTTACAAGGATTCCAACTCTATTTATTTCTCTCTGTAGATGTTATATGAAAGAAGGGTAAACAAGAACCTGTTCTTGTTTCTCTCAAGGCAGACTCCTGGAAGCAGCACTCCATACTTCCTTGCTCACATGTGCTCATGCTGCCAAGATGGTTTTGTGCATGACCATTGTGATCATTGGCGGCTGGAATGGAGAGAGGGACCAATCTGATTTTTATTTATGCCTCAGCCTATGTGACACACAAAGTGAAGAATTCCTATAAAGGCTATATATGTGCTGGCAGCCCTGTCCGGGGAGAGGCTTCGCCTGCAGAGAAAGTTTCCATGATTAGACTGTGAGCAACGCCCCCCGCCCCGGTGTCGGTGGGGCAGATGCCTGGATGCCTGTGATACATGCCGGCCAGAAATGCCCGCGAAGCCAGACTGGGGGAGGAGCCTTAGCACATAAAAGCAGCTAGCTGCAACACAACGGCAGCCTTTTTTCTTTGAGCACCTTGGAGGGAGCAGGGGCACGCCTGTAGGGTCCGCTTGGCCCCCTCCGCACTCGCCTTTTCCTCCCTGCAGTCCTGTTTCCCTGTCTGCAGCCGTCCTGCCCTGCTTCGCCGTTCCTATGAACCAGGGGCCCACTGGGACAACCTCGTGCTCCGCCGCCTCGCCGACGGAGCGGGCACGGCCGCAGCCAGCCGTGCTTCCCTGCCGTGCTTCCCAGGCACAGCCGCAGCCCCCGCCAGCCCGCAGCCGGCCGCCACTGCCGCCGTCGCTGTGTTTCCCGACACGCAGCCCAGGCGCTCAGCCACGCCCGCAGCCGCGGCGCCCCGACCCTGAGAGCCGCAACTGCTCCAGGACTGCGCCCGTGCTCAGGGCAGCCTGCTCTCTCTCTGCCAGCGGAAGTGTTAGGAAAATATATCCACAAACACCAGAGGTTTATGTCCAAAAACGAGACAGAGGGAGTCCCTTTTACTTTATTGGAATATAGGGCGAGGCCATGGGGCATCTCCGCTGGAATCTCTCAGATTTTTGGAGGACGCAGCTTCCTTTTTATCCCAATTTCCCGGCCGCATTTTCCCTCTCTCTTTCCCCATTGGCTGAGGTATTTGAGAGGCACAGACTTCCCGGAACACCTAATACCTAAGATTTCCTTCTAATGTATAACCACCCCCATTTTAATTCTTCTTCTTTTAATTCCTGGAATTCATGGTTCTTCCCATTGTTTCTTTCATCTCTCAATATACAATTTCATTTATCAGTGGACTTACAGTTTATCTATAAAGACAGATCTCTTTCATTCCATTCATCAATCAGTGGAATTCTTCCCATTGTTTCTTCTATCTCTCACTGTTAGTCTTATCTACAGCAGGCTCACAGTTCGTTTGTAAAGACAAGTTCCTCGCTCCTTTCGGAAGGGACCCGCAGCCCGCTGCTGTTCGGAAATCACGCCCAGCCCGCCGCGGGAGCCACGCAGACGCACCGCGGTTCGCAGCACGCACCCTCCGCCTGCTGAGCTGATGCTGACAGAGAGCCGGGGTTCTTGTGGTAACGCTGTCCCTGTCTTCTGTTTCTTTCTCCGTCTCTCTTTTCCCCTTTCTGCTCCTTTTTCTATCCCCCTTTAGTAGGAGCACTCACGCTTTTTTATCAATAAACTGTTCTCTGATATAATATTGCTGCACTTGGGCTTTATTTTCGTCCAAGAAACATATCAAAAAGAATCCTCCCTGACTCCAGCTTTTATAGCAGAATAGGACAAATGGGTAGGAACAGAATTCCAGCATCAGTACCCTAGAGACATTTCATCAAGCTAACAATGCACTGTGTGTTATCAACAGAATAATAAAAACCATTTGTGTATTTATTCATCAATAATTCACTAATAGAATGCATTGAAACCTGCTAGTTAAATAGCAAGGTGTTAATTATGAAGTGACAGCAGCTAAGCTACTGCAACTGTAATGTTAAGATGATTTTCTGTATTAGAAATTATTCACTCCATGGAGAATGAACAATTTTATTATATACAACTTTTTCTGAGTAGTAAGTAATTTAAAAATATTTAAGTCCCTATAACAATCTCTGCTGATGCCACCAGTGGCAGGTCAGAGAGTATCTGTCACTCCAATAAAGGATCCATCTAAACCTCACTAGAAATACCCTAAACCCCAATTTATTTCTCTATCTGGGAATTTGCCATATTAAATGCTTATATGTCATTTTAAGTTGTATGTCCAACCTAATTCTGTTACATTGTGCATAGTGTGTTACATGCTCCTTAACTGTATGAGGATAATTATTTTATATCCCTTAAGATCACAGGCCACACATCAAAATGTGCATGGATTCCTAATAAGAAGGCATTTTTTAGCTTTTCTCACCAATCTATTCTACGATGTTTCAGGAGGATCATTTCTTCCATGAAGAAAATCAAGAAGGATCAGTAGTAATACTGGAACTTGGAGAAACTCATAGCAGCCCATTAGGTTAAAAAGCCTATGAAGATGAAGAGAGGATTTCTGTAACACCAACAGGGACAGTCACTACACAGGGAGTGAGGGGAAGTGGAAGACTTCATGGGAACATCCAATTTGCTTGAGAGGTTGAGGAGATCCTGTCTGAAATCACAAAGTTCTTGGGAGGAACGAAACTGTTCAGACTATGATACAGATAAAGGTGTCTTTCCTCTCTCTCTCTTTCTCTCTCTCACCTCTGTCTGTCTTGTTCCAGCTGAAGAATTGAATGATGGTTTTGAAGTTTTATTCTACAAGGTCTGTGCAGTCATTTGCTACAGCTATCAAACATCTATGACTAGTGATAGAAAGCCAGTGTCCACGATGGGAGACTGGACAGTCTAATTTACATATGTAAGTTAATGAGCTGAGAATTAGTCCTTGGTTCTTAAAGCAGAGAGGTCCCATTTCAGTTTAGCAGCAGCATTCAAATCCTGAATGCTGAAGGTATGAGGTAAATCCAGTCAGGCCCAAGGAAAGGTCAAATGTACCCGGATTACACATGTTGGAAAGCAACACATCTGTGCATACAGATGTGACACAGCAACCCATGGCTGTGTAACAGTCTAGTTCTCCAGTTGGTACTGCTGTCTATTTCTTGTACCACTGGCTAATATTAGAGTCATAGGGTGCTAATAATTGTTTTTCTCTTGCTTACAGTACCACAAATTATTTAGTATGTCACATCTATATTCAAATGTCTTCATCACATTTGAATACAGATATAACACAAATGTTGTTCTTGACAATACAATGTAGTCATGAAAACTAATAAGGAATTTATTGTATGTACTGCAGAATCACACTAGATCATTCAATTCCTACAATTGCTCCAGAAATGAAATAAGGTATTTTTGAATTATTAAAATACACTGTAGACATATGTTAGCATGATTTGTGTGTTGATTTTTTTGGATTACTCTGTAGGGGCAAAGCCTTGGGAATTGTGAATAACACTTAGTCTTCACTGCTATATATTTTCTAAGAAAGTAGAGGATTTTCTTCAAATCAAAGAGAAAATAAAGTATCATCTGTAGCAGTGAGTTGTGTGCAGAGTGTCTATAAATTTATTTTATCACAGAAATTAAGAAAACTGAGACACCTTACTCACAGGGTTGCAATTAGATTTCATTTTTTCAAATTGGCTAGAGAAATAGAGGCAGTATAACAGTTAAATGTAGTAGAGGAAAAGTCTTATTAGACTTTACGGGGTGGAGTACAGTGCCCAGTACTTGGACTGACCCCCACAAATCCAGAGGTAATGCTTTAATTTCAAGGTGACAAAGCTAGCTACACTAATGATATCCCCTCTGGACCGAGTTCATCCTAGCTTGCCAGGGACTCTTTGCTGGAGCTGGGTCACACAGCTCTTGTCTGAGTCAGAGACATGAATTCACAACAGAGACTGTACTGGAAAATCCCATCAGACTTTTATACTTTCACTCCTTACCTCTCACACTGTGAGTGAAAGTGAATTTCGTGGCTTCATACAGTATTAAAACAAGAATGTCTTTTTTCCCAGTAGAAAATGTTGGGTTTAGAGCTGAAGAGGGAATTGCCTTCTGGTAAATGACTTCCATAAGGATCCAGGGCTGGAAAACTGCCAAGATAGCTCTGCATGTGCAGCCACAGAGTCTGGTACAACCTTTGCACTTCCTGCATGTTTCCTGGAGCTGCACATTCGAGTGTACACTGGAGACACATGGTTTGGATGGATGGACCACTCAGTGGATAAGGAATTGGCTGGATCACAGAATCATAGTTTATGTTCCATTCTAAGGGGCCCATCAGGATCATCAAGTTGGTGGTCACACTCAAAGAGCTGTGGTCAACCACCTCACGTCCCAGTGGAAATCAGTGGTGAGTGATGTCTGTCACGGGGTGGTGTTGGGACCGGCACTGTTTAACATCTTTGTGGGAGACAAGGACAGTGGGATCGAGTGCACCCTCAGGATTGCTGATGACACTGAGCTGTGGTGCAGTCACGTGCTGGAGGGAAGGGATAGATCCAGAGGGACCTGGACAGGTTGGAGAGGTGGGTCTGTATGAACCTCATGAAGTTCAACAAGGCCAAGTGGAAGGTTCTGCACCTGGATGAAGGAAATCCCAAGCACAAGTACAGGCTGGACAAAGAATGGATTGGGAGCAGCCCTGAGAAGAAAGATTTGGGGGTTGATGAGATGCTCAACATGACCTGTGCAGTCACAGCTGAGAAAGCTAACCGCATCCTGGGCTACATCACAAGAAACACGGCAGCAGATCAAAGGAAGGGATTCTGCCCTTCTGCTCCAACCTTGTGAGACCCACCTGCAGCACTGCATCCAGCTCTGGGGTCTCCAGCACGGGACATCGACCTGTTGAAGTGAGTCCTGAGGATGCTACAGAGATGATCAGAGTGCTGGAGCACCTCTTCCTAAGAGGACATGCTGAGAGAGAAAAATGGAGTTGTTAAGCCTGGAGAAGAAAAGGGTTCAGGGACACCCTACTGTGGCCTTCCAGCATGGAAAGGGGGCCTACAGAGAAAGCAGAATGGGGACACTTTTTTCCAAGGGAAATTAGTGACAGGAAAAGGGGAAATGGCTTCCATGTGGAAGAGTAGGGGTTGGAACAAAATGATCTTTAAGTTCCCTTCCAACCCAGACCATTCTATGATATAATGACATAACCCTATACATGAATAAATTACTGTAGAGGGCCACAGGGCAGAGTTGCAGAGTCACAGAAAACAAATAAAAAAGTCTTAGAAAAATTTGTTGACACGTGTTTACTTTAACAACTAGTAAAAGTTTAACAACTAGGAAAAAAAATCAAAATAATCCTAAAAACCCAACTAATTAAAACGAACATTTTGAAATATAGTGAGTGAAATATTAAATGAAAAAGGCATGTCTGGCATGTAATGACTTTACCCAAATTAAGAAAAAAAGTACCTAACAAAACAACCCGCTCTTGAAGAGTCATGCACGTCCCATTTGATGTAAAGATAATTAGCACTTGGTAGCCCATGATTCTCTCCTGTCTGATGATATGTGCTAATGGGCTTAGTCGTTGCTAAGGAATGTTGCTAAGCAAGGCAAGGCATAGAGGTCAGCCATCTCCTCTCTGACAACTTCTAGTATCAATTATTTTTGTAAACTAAAGATTTCATTTTTTTCTGAGTGTACTGCATATTTCTTTGAGACAAAAGTTTTATCACTATAGAACAATCCAAACGTGTAAAGACTGAAATGTTCTGATGGAATCATCTCTATTTCATTAAAATAGACTTTGTGTTTCTTAGCATTGCTGTGGAGTCATCAGAAGGTAAAAACCATAGCCTGACCTAGTTTTTTACAGTTCAGAACAAATTATATGAGAAATTTGAGTATTATTGGTATAGAAACATTTTTTTGTTGATTTAAGCTATTTTACCAGTCACAAATATTTTTATTTAAAGGATGATAGTTAATTTCAAATGGAAAAAGTAACAGAAGAAAAACCAATTATTGCCTTTTAACAAAACAGAATATCAAGAGCAATTAAACAGTTGTAAAAGGAAAATATATGCAAAACTAAACAGTTTCTTAAATCTCATCTATTCTTAAACTGTTGTTTATTGGTTTCCAAGTTCAAGATGGAAGTTTTTATGTTATATCATTTCAAATTAGTATCTCAAGGAGCAGGAGATACTGTGTAACCAAAATGAGATAATACTGTTTTTAAATACATAGCATTAATACAGAGACTTGTTTCTCTGAAAGTTTTTTAATGGTGACTGGAATATTTTATGCTGCCAATTCCTATTTCATGAATAGAAGTCAAAAGGATAGAGGCTCATAAATAATTTTAAAAAGAGGAAAAATCCACTTCCTAAAATTCTCCTTGCCTCTCCTTTTTGTTGTTGTTGTTGATTGCTATCAGTCATTTGAAGTCTAATATGAAGTGTCACTTCATTATCATTAAAGTGCTTTTTAAGCAGTCCCCTCAACAACCACTTTCCCACACCATTATGAGCATTCCTGTTTTCTGAAGGGCAGATGAGTTTAATGCACAGTGGTCCCCATCAAGTACTAAAACTTCTTTTTTCTCTGTTTTAGTTTTTAGCAAAACTATTTGAATAACAACTTCCCAAGTTTTTTCCAAATCAAAGTCTATCTGTCTGTTTTGAACTCTTCTTGGTAATTTCTCTCATGGTCTAAACAAGAAATGCTAGTCTGGGTCAACTTGGACTGAAGACACCTTCCAAGAGACAAGGGAGAGTTTTGCCTTGTAGAATGCAGGAAATATTAAAAAAGAAGTAACGCATTTTTTATTTTCAGTGGTTTAACAAAATATGCATGGAAAAACGTTTTATTTCTATGGGTTGTAATTAGGAAAAATTACTTAGAATAGGTCATTAGTTTGCTAAGTGGTTCCGGTGAACAGTTAGGTGTTCACAGCCTGAAAGGCTCAATGCACTTAATCCTTTAGGAGAGCAAGTGAGAAAATTCCTCTCTCACATTCCTGTGCCAAGTTTTTTTAGGTGACTTTTCTGGAATACTGTAAATACAATTTCATCTCTATCACCTTTTTAACTCTCCATTCTTCAGACATGGACACAGGCACGATGCTGAGACTTCTGTTAGCACTACTACTGTTACATTCCTATCCATAGTAGTGTTAACTTTCCTCCCTAATTAACACCACTAATTGATTTTGATCAGGTAGAACTTGCCAGGAATCCAAATGGTACCACCCAAGTATCAAAGTATTTGAACTGCACTACAACATGCCCCAGAGAGCATTTGTTATTCGTTTTATCCAAAGGAGAAATTCTAATGATGGTTACATATGAAGGTGATGATCTACAAGTCTTTAAATGGTTTCAAGGTTTTAGAGTTTCATGTATCTTAAATTCATCTTGACTTTGCATAGGATGAATTGCATGTCTTCAGAGAGATCAACACATATGCACCATTTAGGAATTACCCTGCTCTCAAGGATTAACTGGGACCTTTTTCCTCGGTTTTACTCTGTGAACCTTTCTATTTTTGACAGATAATTATATTTTTAAATGCTTATAGCAGTGTGCATATTAATAGCCTGCAGTGCCATGGGATAAAAGCATTGAGTCGTAGTCGGTGTGCAGTGAAATTATAGATCCAATCCAAATTATAAGTGACAGGTTCTTCCTCTCTTCCTAAAAAATATCCTAAAATACTAATTCCAAACATTTTACTGGAGACAGGTATGGGTGGGCAAAATATATTCTTCCCTTGGAAAAATAAATATATTTATTTAATCTTACACAAACTAATCATGTTCCAAAAGTATTTACATTACATTGTTTCCTATGCATTTAAAATATGGGTATTTCAGAGGAAAATCAAGACAGGGAAATAATGGCAAGCAGACTACTGTAGAATGAGTTGCAAAGAGCAGAAGCATGGACTTAGCTAAGAAGTTTCTAGAGCAATCCCTCACACTGAACTTCTTCACAGAAAAAGAAAACAAGATAAAGCAAGATTTTAGCCTTTGTGACAAATTCCTCAGGAAGGGAACCCACTGTCCACTGAGGAAAGAAATAAAGTCCTAAGTGAATAGAGAAGTGGTGCCCAAAGAATTAGCTGATACTCTGTGATCTATAGGTTGTAACTCTGGACCTCTAATTGAAAGGGTGAGGCATCACTACTTCATCCAAAGAAGAGCTTTGCTGACAAAGCTGGGACAACAGTCCCATCCAGAATAATCATCAGAGAATTTTATGTTCAATCTAGTTGAAAGAAAAGTCAGTTTATACTGAATATCTTTTTAAAACTAGATTTAATAGGAAGTAAATTTTTTTGCTGAGCACTCTCAAATGAAAAATAAATATCACTTCAAATCAAAAATAGTCACAAATTAATGTGCTACTTTTCACTTATGTCTAATCCTTATTTCCTTCCAGTTTGGAGTCTTCCTCCAAACTACCTCTCACTTAGTTCACTACAGAAAGAAAATCAACCACAATACATTGTCCTTCTGAAAGGTGTGAGAAACATATTCTGAAAAATAGTCTCACTTACAAGAAGAAGGAACATTTAAAGAACCCATATTAAATTCTCCAAATACAGTAAAAGAAGAGTGTTTCAGTACTTAAATATCTACCTATCTTATTCTTGCCCATTTCATGCAATATTCTGGAATGGTTTCATTTTTGTTATTTGAAAAAAAAAATTATCCCCTTTCAATAACCCGACTCTTGTCTTCTTTTTTTCCCTCATGATTCTGATTCTTCCACTGTATTTTTTCATGGAAACCCTATGAGATTTATCTTTCAGTTCCAGAAGTAGTAGATGTTGTTTTTCTACTACATTTAAGAGACTGTAGAATATGACAAATGCTAATAAAGATGTATGCATTTACATTTTCTTACACTAAAATAAGAATGATGTTACTAAAGGAGAAGGGAAAGGAAAAGGTTGGCAACTGTCACAGTGTACTACCGCTAGTAGGGCTTACACCTCTGTGTAGAGCAGAGGACTGCAGTTACTCACAGAAGCTGACACACTGAAGGAAAATTGCAAATGCAGTAGTCATACCTCTGACATTTCTGTGAAGAAAGAGAACTGTCTGTGCTTAACAGAGACCCAAAAAACTGGCATAAGAGGCAGTAGAAAGAAAAACAGAAAATTCTACACACCTATATCCAATTCCACACACATCCCCCACCCCCCTCCCCCCCCAAAAAAAAGCAAAAAAAACCAAAACCAATTCACAAAAAAAAAAAGTGAAGTCTGGAAAAGGTAAAAACTGTATTTTACTTTTTTCAGAGAGAAAAATGAAAATACAAAATACTTGAAGCATTTGATAGTCTGTCTTCTTTTTGATTTGTTTTGAAAAGCTTTTCTCTTGTGATACAAACATACCCTAGGACAGGCTTCCAGACAAGCAGTCCACATAAATACCTCCCTTAGAACAACTGACTGTGCAGTTCCTAGCTACAGATACATCTTCTGAGAAAATTACATGTAGGCGATGGGACTATTCAAAATCTCACCTTAAGAGTTCAGCTGCTAGTTCACATTTTAAAAGAAATAATGGTAATCCTGCATTCTTAAGAGGTTTTCTCATCTAATGAAATCATTTTGGACACAATCTCAGGATTTATAAATATAAGAAATTTTTGCTACAGGTAGTGTTGTTAACTTTGCTAAGATGGCATCATCTTTAACATCCTAGGAAGCATATTGTCCTGATATTTTAGAAGTGACCCGTTGACTTAATGCTTTCCAATTACATTTATACAAAAATATGTTTTAAAAATTATTTTCAAAAGCTTTTCAGCATTTGGTTTTGTTGGGTTTTGGCAGGGAAGCCTAGATCAATTCTCTGTCATTTGGCATTTTTATTCTTAAGTTATTAATATATTTTCCCTAAGATTTTGGCTATTCGATTATCGATCTTCTACTTGAAAACATACTTGTATGTTCTTTTAAGAACTACTTATTTCTTGTAATATGTCTAAAATACCTACTTATTATCTTAATCTTTTTTTAAAGTCTTTTCTGTATTGTTAGTGTTCTTCCTCAAATTCTAACCAGATAGAAATAAGTTTGGGTGTGGTTCTGTTCCACAAAAAAAAGCCAGCATTTATTTAAAATAATTTCTTCCCTTCAAGTTCACCAGAAATTTGAGAGTAGGATCTATTTGAAGCACAATCTCTACCCTGACAGCATAGTCCAGGGAACCCTGTGGAAGAGATCCACACTGGAGCAGTTCATGAAGAACTACAGCCTGTGGGAAGGACACACATGAGAGAATTTTGGGAAGGACTGCATCCCCTGTGAGGGACCCCACACTGCAGCAGGAGAAGAGTGTGAGGAGGCAGGAGCAGGAGAGAGAAGAGGTTATGAACTGATGGCAACTCCCATTCAATATGCCACCGCGGTCAGGGTGGTGCAGCAGTAGGTGAGCTGAGGGCAATTCAGCCTGGAAAGAAGGGAGGCAGGGGGAAGGTGTTTCTAGGTTTGCTTTTATTTCTCACTACCCTACTCTGTTATTAATTCACAATAAATTAAACTAACTTCCTCAAATTGAGTCTGTTTGGCCCATGATGGTAACTGATGAGTGAGATGACCCTGTCCTTATCTCAACCCAGGAGTTTATTTTTGTATTTTGTCCCCCTGTCCTGCTGAGGAGGGGGAATTAGAGAGCAGCTTGGTCAATCCACCACAACTGCTGTTTATATTTGTTTGAATAATAAAAATACACCTTCTAAAGCACTAACACTAGGATGGGATTCGTGTCCCAAAGAATTTGCAATACAAAGCACAAAATAATTCACAGACCTCATCAAAAGACAATGCAAAGAAGATGAATTAAGGGGGAGGGGAAGGGGAGGGGAGAAGGTGTGTGAGTGTGATTTGTTCTAGGTTTACCTCCCTAGAAGAGGCAAATCTAGCCACAAATACAACACAGTGTTCTTAATGACAGTACTTAAGGCAGTGAACCAAAGCCTGGAGATAAAATTTTACAGTGCAGTCATTTGAAACAGTGAATCAACCTGCCTTCTACACAGAAAGGAACAGAGTACCTGCCCAATCATTCCAGAACTGGACATCCTCAGGGCCAGGAGAAGCTTCACCACGCAGCAGAGAGGCCACTGCCTGAGTGCTCTGCAGGGATCAGTAGGTATAACCCCCCCTGCTGGAATAAGACATCGAGTGGTGCACCACCTTCTGTGACATCGCGGTGACAGAAACCAAGGATGTGTTCTCTGTAACGCAGTGACTCACTGGAACAGGCTCACCTGCTGCAATGTCTCCAGATAACACAAGGTATTACTGGCCCACGTGGTAAGTGCACACTTCCCTTGCAAAACTATTTTAATCTTGATGAAAATTTACTGATTTTAAATGTATAATTCCATAAACTTAATTCTTTCCAAACATTTGCATATACCTTATAGAGAGCTACAATTATGGACAACTCTTGCCTCAAATATAACTTTCCCTGGCAAACCTGCCAGCCACCTTTTCATCATCAGGGTTTGTGCCTATTGTTTAGGGTTCTATGAATTATTGGTTGGATTTCTGCTATGAAATACATCAAATGTCAAATATTTTTAATGGAATAGCACTATTCACATATTTCATGAGGAAAGACAAAGAAATGCCTGCATATTTCTAGTTGGGATTAAAAAACTTGATTGTGTCATACTATCATGACACCTGTTTTCAGTATCAATGCTATCTATCTTGATATAAAGATAGATACAACACCAACCACAACAAGCTGGTTTTAACTCCCAGAAGGTAGGTGAAATTATTTCTCTAAATAGGACCCATATACTTCATAAATTAAGATCAGTTATCATTTAAATCACACTCCTACTTAGTTCTTTTTCTAAGGAACAAGTAGAAGTAAATTCCTGCCAAGGCAATCAGAACTAATTTTAAAGAACCAGTCATTTTTCCCCCTAAAATTGGTTAAATTTCAGACTGCCTTTCATTTTATCATTGCACCATAAAGAATTATTACACATTACAGCACATGTGAGAAAATCCTCTTAATATTCAATGTCTATTGCATAAATTAAAAGGCAATATCATATTTGCCCAAATTTCAACCACATGAACAGTTACTCTCTTTCATATCTATTATTTTCTAACATCTTTACTCTTTTTATATGGTACTTTCAAAGTACACAAAAGGCTGATGGTAGTATGTAATATATGGGTGAAATCAAGTGCTTTATGTGTATCTGTACCATAGCAGTTGGTTAAATACATGGTACTACAGTCCTCAATATGACTGTCATAAATGTAATGCTTGCAAAGTTATACTGTTTGTTAACTAAAATGTCTGCATATCTCAGGCTGTTATTTTGAAATATTCAATATGCACTGCAATGGGACAATAATAATGTATTCCTATACTAAGCCAAAGATTGAACAGCCTAGTTCCTTTTGTTTTCCTACAGTAATTGGTGGAGTGTGATGATTAAAAGAAAAAATGGAAAAAGAAGAAATATTTCTCTGAGTTTGTTTGGATATATATTTTACCTGATAAGTCAAAATGTCTAAAGCAGATGATTAAAACTATTGTATTACTATGGACCATGACATACACAGAGAAGAACCTCTGAGAATATATTCTTTCATTCATAAAAACTTTAATAATATGCTAAATTTCTGTAATGGCAATTATAATCAGACTTTGAAAAATCATAGAAAGTTCACTTTAATTTACGATATACATAAGCTGTCCTCAAAGGTGCTTTTTAGAAGACGATACAACAAAGGAAAAATATGGAAATCAAACCTGATTAAACAGAAATTAATGTATCAAAGAGTACTGATATGTAACATATTAGTATTTTGTATTATATCAAACTGTTAGTCCTGTCCCCAGTTTCATATAGGCATATATTCTCCATGGCGGAAACTAAATCTTACAATCCACTGATGACATAATTAGGTACTTGAGCTGCATAATTGGTGATCTGGCATAAGAATATTTAAAGATGCGGTTAAAAATCAAGCTTGTGTGCTCAATGGAAGCAATTTTAGTTGAAATATGGTGATGAACAACATATTCCTGCAGGTTATGGTGTGCATGAGTGTCTGAACCAAAGCTTACCACAGGCAGGGAAGATGCTCCATTAATCAAAGTTAGAGACATTTTGAAGAACTTAGTGTAAGTTACAAGCTGAAAGACAAAGAGCAACTTATCAATATATACCTTTTCAGGTAATAGCTCCTTACAGAAAGTTGCTCATGTTCAGATTGTAAGAATCCTGTGTTTTCAGCAGGACAGAATGGTCAATATTGTCAGAAATGACCACTGCCACTGACACTGTGATTGCACTCAATTTTTAAGGAAATACCCTGGAACTGCAAAAATTAGAAAAAACTATGTGTTTACTTATGCACATACATACATAGTAAAGAGTAAAATGGGGCATCTCTTCTGATGGTGGTGTTCCCTCTGTTGTTCCCCTTTTCCCTTTTGTCTTTCCTTACCCACTATCGCGGCTGCAGAGCTCAGAGACCACCCAGCAGCTTCTTGCAGCCCTTGGGCACCTGCACTCATAAGTATGAAAACTATATATGTGTCTTTTTACTGTCCTTTGACATATATGGACACAGACAGTCTTTTCTTCACAGAAATATATGAAAAGAAAAAGAGAAAAGAGAAGAAAAGAGAAGAGAAGAAAAGAAAAGAAAAATCAGCACAAAATGCACACATCGGGAGACTTACCCTACAGAAATACACAGAGAAATTTACAACTTGGAAACAAAATTGTGGAAAAGATGTATATTCAGTGGATCTATTCCATGTCATAGCCCAAGCAGTGACACCTGTGAGCCAAACTGACACAATTTTACCTTTTATTAGTCTGATTCTGTATCCTACTTATTTGTACAAAGCAATAGTTTAGGTGCCTTGGTAGAAAAAGTTGTAGTTCACTATCAACAACATACCTTTAGTAAAGGTTTATTTCAAAATTAACAAGGTGTGAAATTAAGAGTTCTGTTGAAAGACATCACTCCAGGTGATTACCTGCATAAATCCCCTTTTTAACAGAACATATTTCATTCCACCCAAAGTCAGAACCAAGCTAAAATGTCCTACCAAAATGCCTCACTAGTATTTTACACTTTATGAACTGTCACTGTGATATAATGTAAAATCAGAAACACATTGTAGCTATATCACAATCCAGTGGGATGGAAAATCTGCAGAGAAAGCACTGGGAAAAAAATTAGAGAGAATGACAGGAAATGTAAAATTGAATTAAGTGTATTACTAGTAATTTCTGCTGGCTTTTTCTTCCATCCTCTCAAATTAAAAGTATGTCTGTTATTGATAATAACTTCCCATTCCACATAGCGAATTGCTGGTTGCCAAAAACCAGGATGAGACAACATATCTGAGCTCTTGGGAAGTGAGAGCACTGACAGCAGAGAGCCAGCAGTCTGCTCCCTCTCTCCACTGGTGACTCCTCAGGGACCAAGGGCTCTACATGCCGGTAAAACCAGATGTAAAAGGCTCTCCAGGCACTTTCACCAGGGGCTGTGCTGGGGACAGATCCGTGTGCTGGCGAAGCACCACCTGCATATTCTGGGAGATGGCTCCAGCTCGTGCACAGCGTTCCCTGCTTTAAACTCTGCCAAGCCCAAGGTCACTGGAACACAGGCCATGAAATCTCTCCATAACTCACTCCTCCACATTCCTGCTCTGCTGCACCCAGCAAGTATCAGGTGAAGTAAAAAATCTGGCCCCTACATTTAGGAAGCATGATCTTCATGACAGTAAACTGAAGGATTTCCTGAAATATGGCAACATTTTTATTCTTATGATAGGATTAAAGATACTCCTGCACAAATCCCCTGAAATAAAAGTTCATATAGCCTTCTTCCTAAAAAAAAAAAACCAAAACAAAACAAAACAAAAAAACCCCTAAGTAGGTTTAATAAAATTTAAAAGTGTTCATTTTGTCCTTGGAAAAAAATTATCAATCTCTTATTAAATAGCATTTAAAAATCCTTTTTTTCAGGATTTTCTACCTGACATACAAGTATTATAATACCAAAATAGATACTTTAATATGATAATGAATGTTGCAAATGCACAAGCTCTCTTAAGTGTTGGGAATTGTTGACTTCATATGTTGCTACTCAAAAGTATTTTTCTGTGTCTAATTGTGCAGAGGTACTATATCTGCATGTATTATGTAAATTAGATTTTGAAACACTTTGGTCTTTTCTGCACTAAACATTGATAGTTTATTGCCATTATGTAAATGGTATGTGGTAGAAATAGTCTCTTTTTTTTCCTCCAGAGAAATTTATAAAACTCTGAAAAACTCAATGAAGTCCTGAGTTTGTATGTTTCCACAAATTGCAGCAAGAAAATATTTAAGATACTATTTTTCTACTTTCCATGTTAGAAAAAAATTATCATGCTTAAAGAACATTCCTCACAACAATTTTTGTCAAGGCCAAAGGCTGAATCTAGAGTTACAGAGAGCAATTATGCTTATAAGGCAATTTCTTCTTGAGAAATAAAATTTTCCTAAGTGGATGCATGACTTTATAATCTGAAAGTAGTCTTATGGACTTGCAGTGCTCTGACTGAAGTCACAACCATTTTAATATCTCTATAATTGCTACAAGATTAAGGAAAATGGGAAATGTTCACTTTAACTGTAAATTAAAGATCTGTTGATATTCTGAATTATTGGTATGTATGACCCCCTGTACATAAATATGATATTAACAACTGAAATAACTGCTTTCACAGTCCTCATGAGTTCAGACAACATCTTAAAAAGCCACCCTTTGGAATTTTCTATATAATCCAATTACGATTGAGAGACAGCCTGGACAAATACACACATTAAAATTTGGTTGGCTAAAAGCAGATAAAATAAATCCACATCTTGGAGATCAGTAGACACCTCTCAAATTCAAACAGAAGCTTTTTCAATCACCTTGTTGAAGCTAAGATAAGCACAATAGATAAATTCACTAGTCAACAGATAAATAGTGAAGAACAGAGAAAATGCTCAAGAGGTGTGTGTGTGTGGAAACTAAAAAAAAATCAAAATTTCAGTATCTGTCTGATTTGCTCCAAATTTTTTGTGCCTCTGTCTAGTAATTTGTCAAGTAGATCTGTTAGACTTCTGTGTGTTTATAGTGCAGCTTCATAGCACATCCAGTAATTAGAGAATTACCAATGCATAACTTATATTTTGTTCCTTTTCAGAGACTTTTCTTCAAAAAAGAAAACTATTCACAAAAATAAACAAAGAAAATTTAAGCTAGAATGATTCAACCCCCTTAACCAGGCATGGCTATTTGCAAAATGCATATTTGTAAGAATAAACAATTTAGAAAGTGAAGTAATCTTAATTGCCACAAGTTTTCCCACCAAAACCAAAACACACTCTCTTAAAACATTCTTAATCTAACATGGACTACTGGGCTTAACAAAGCAATGGGTGGATGCAAGTCAAAGACTTGTTTTATACATTCAAACTCAAGTGATCTAGATTGAATTTAAGTGAGCTGGTTTGTTTATTTGTAGTTATATTTTCAGAGAGTGCCCTTACAGAACAATATGCAGGGTAGTTTTCCTTAATTGAATTATCTTACTCCATGTCTTCACAGAAAACACATCAGCATCCCCTTCTACCAAATTTCAAAGAGAAGAGGTATGCAGAGATGTGCTATGCAATTTTGTCATGTTTTAATCCAAACTGTCAACTCAGCACTGCATAGCTGCTCACTAACCCTTTCCCCAGGTGGGATGGGGATGAAATCAGAAAAACAAAGGTAAAATCCATTGAGATAAGAAAAGTATAATAATGGAAATAAAATATATTAATTTTAATAATATAATAATTTTAATATAATTTTCATTGCTTTTAAGTACCTTTGACAAATGTCTACAGACATTCCTATTTATAACACTGGAGTTAAAGGAAGAATTTCTGGGTTAAATATTTGGCTCATTAAGCACCTACTAGACGAACAGGTTCTACCTTTCTATATTTAATGTATGAGCATCTCTTGACTCCCTCAAAGGCAGAGAGACCTCGAGGGCTGGGCAGTCACTGACCACGTGAAGTTCAACAAGGGACAGTGTCAGATTCTGCACCTGGGATGAGGCAACCCTGGGTGCGTGCACAGACTGGAGAATGAGATGCTGGAGAGCAGCTGTAGAAAGGGACCTGGGGGTCCTGGTCCGTGAAGCTGAACATGAACCTGCAGTGCCCTGGCAGCCAGGAGGGCAAATCCTGTCCTGTGGGGCATCAGGGACAGCATCGCCAGCTAGGCAAGGGAGGGGATTGTCCCACTCTGCTCTGCACTGGGGCAGCCTCACCTCCAGTGCTGGGGGCAGTTTTGGACAGGATGTTAAAAAAAAGATATAAAGTTATTAGAGAGCATACAAAGGAGGGCAACAAAGATGTTGAAGACACTTGAGGGGCCATATGAGGAGGAGCTGAGGTCACTTGATCTATTCAGCCTGGAGCAGAGGAGGCTGAGGGGAGACCTCACTGCAGTTACAGCATCCTCACGAGGCAAAGAGGAGGGGTGGGCACTGATCTCTTCTCTGTGCTGACCAGTGACAAGGCCCAAGGGAATGGCCTGAAGCTGTGTCAGGGGAGGTTTAGGTTGGATTTCAGGAAATGGTTCTTCACCCAGAGGGTGGTTGGGCACTTGGAACAGGTTCCCCAGGGAAGTGGTCACTGCTCCAAACCTGATGGAGTTCAAGGAGCCTTTGGACAATGCTCTCAGGCACAGGGTGGGATTTTAGGGGGCTGTTCTATGCAGGGCCAGGAGTTGCACTTGATGATTCTTTTGGGTCCCTTCCAATCCAGAATATTCTGTGATTCTGTGAATCCAAGGAGCTCATGTTGTTAAGGGTATAACTCTACTGAGTGGAAAACATCTCTCACAATGCTACCAACTACAGTAAGATGGCACGGAGTTTTATTCATCTATAATGGGTTGTTTCATAAGAAATCTGTTGAGAAAAAAAAAAAAAGACCATTAAGACAGATCATAAAATAGCACTCCTTCCCTTAGAAACTCTGAAATTTTGAAATTTAGTATAAGACCAAGCTGAGGAAAAGTTCAGAATTTCTGAACAGAAATGAAAGAGATCACTTAGGAATATAAATACGATTTTAATGAAATAGATCTTTTTCTATAAAGGAAGAAATAGATGACATACTGTCTCCATTCAAAATTAAAACACTATGGTTGAAATTTATAGTGTAGGTCTAAGTGCTTTGAATTTTTGCTGCTAAAAATTTGTCAGAATCAGCACTTTATCAGTATTTAAATTTGAGGAAAATGCACAATTCCACAGGGAAACCACTTACATGTAGGCTTTCACAGCCTTTCCTATAAGCTATACCACCTGAGGCAGTGTTAAAGAAATCATTACATTTGGGAAATCAAATCTCTCCAGCTCAGAATCCATTCTAAGAACAATCAATATAAAACAAAAAGGCTTTCAAAATAATCTTTTTCAGTGTCAGTTATTACCACTGGAGGTAAAGGGTCAAGATGATCCTTCACATTGTTTTTCTTAACCTGTAAGATCGTCTTAGTATAAAACATCAGATATTGCTGGTCTCTTTGAAATCCAGCTTTGTCAAAACCCATCTGCTCTATATTAAGCTATCAAAGAGCCTATTATTTTATTTGTCTTGTCTCAAAGGAAAATTTTATAAGCCTTCTGACAGTTTTTAATTTAATTATTGAGAAGACAGTGTTGTTACAACCTTGTATTTAAAAACATGGCAATAATTTACCAGGAAAAGCTTTAAGGACATTAATTCTTGGTGTGACTTGGGAACATAAGAATAGCTGTCGTACATGCCACCAAAGGTCCACCCTGAGCCCTGTGTCCAGTTTCCGAAACAGACTGGTTTTGTGAAACACCACCAATGGCTGGAGAAGGGCCAGGGCAGGAAGAGCTGCAGATGACACCTCTCCTTTGTGCTCTTCCTGTCTCAGAGCTTTTTTAGTTCTGGGGCTGCCTTGGTGGGATATGAGTCCTGAGAAGTAACTTCCTAGAAATTTCCCTTCTGTAAGTTTTCCCACTGTGAAATTTAATCAGATAAAGAAAATCTTTATTTTTCAGAAAATATTTTCATGTATTTTAGGGGTTTTTTTTCAAACTTCCTGCACATACAAACCTGTACACAGCAAGTTCAGCAAGATTGACAGTTTAACTGTAGCTATGCCATGGGCTGGGGGATTATGGAACAGTGTGTAAACCCCAGAGTTTATCTGACAAAAATAACCCTAAAACTCCTGGTAGAAATGTTATTACAATATGTTGTTCCAGGCAAGTTCTTCTCAGCAGATAAATGCTCTCAATTCTCACAAACTTCATGATTCCAAGAAGCTGCCTATTATTAGAAACAGGGCTCATTTAATCACACAAGTAAGATGTATTTGGGACCTAACACAAAGACAGTTGAAATCAATGGCATTTGTTCTTTTGACTTCAGCTTGGTTTGGCTTAAATCCTTAGGCTCTCCTTCAGCTGCCACTTCATTTCCAGAAGTGAACTTAAGCAGGTGCTTTAGTGATTTGGCTTTCCTGAAGAGGGATGCATTTAAGTATGTGCTTAAATGATGTGTTGAATTGGGATTTTAAAACCTGAAGGGGAGCAAATTTCCTAATATGCTACAATAAATTCTGACAAAGGGTATTTGGACATGTAAATTTAGACAAGAGTTAAAACAATGAGGGAAGATAATGACTCTCTTAGATGCACTGAATAATTCAACACACGCTTTTCTCTTTTTAGAAGTTAATTTTTTGAGAACAACAATACAAAGTTTAATGGTCAAGAACAACACACTAACAGTTACAACATAAAATAACCCCTCACATTGTTCTTAAGCAATTCATGCAACAAGGCAAGTCATTATAATAAAGTATCTTTAATTGCAAGAGTGGGTGATAATCCATAGCTAATCAGTTTTCACTATACAAACCTGCCATCATTTTTAATTTTGGATGAAAAGTGTTTTCATATATCTTTAAAGGACTCAAAGTCCCAAAATAGAAGCATCTATGTGATTGTCGAGATGATCCACTTTCATCCAACCACTCCTAGCTGAAAATTCAGGGATTGTAAAACAATTTCTGGTGCATAAGAAGGAAGGCCAATGGCCGACATCACACAATTTAAAAGACATATGTACATATCTGTTAGCAAACCTCTGAATAAAAAAAAAATAAAAATAAACATGATCTTTGAGTTATTGTGTAGCTTATTTGCAAAACAATTTTAATATTAAATAGAGGCAGATATTTTAATGTGTGGTTGAATCTAACATGTCTAAGCCTGAGCCAGTAAATTTGAGTACTAAATGAATATTAATTCAATATTTTTGTGCTTTGATAATATCCAACTGCTCCAAGCCTGAATGAAAACTGTATTATGCTATAAACCAAGAAATAGTATCTATTCCAAATGACTAAATGTTGTAACTTCACTTCTCATTACAGTCTAAGAATGCAATCTTTCAGGTTTTAAGAGAAATAAATAAAGGATATACTCAACCCTGGAGAGCCACACCTTCTGCGTTTTCTCAATGACATGTTTTGACCAGTCCCAGCTTACATATGGGGAAAACGTTAAAAGTATATAATTTGCAATTACATATATTGACTGATACTGAGGACAGTGATCCAAAACATCCTTTCAGTTACCAATACGTGGCTGAGATTTTGAAATAATTTTTAACCGCTCAGTATGACTGCATCTCTGATAGAGAGTTTATTCTTTCTGGATCAAATTCTGCTCTTGATTACCATGGTGTTAATGAGTTGTTTTCATTGTTTTTCAGGGATTCCCCAGAAAGGTGGATGAAGGTCATAATTAGGCTTTATATCACCTGAAAAATACAATCCTGTAGACATGATCAAGAAAGTGTTCAAACCTGAGGTATGTTACTTAAAGGTAAAAATAATTTTGGATGTTGGATCTTTAGGGATCTGTCATGCCCTCAAATAAAGAACACCCTGATTAGGGGATTTTTTTCCTCTGAACACCCTTATTAGGGTATGCAAAAATGGATCTTGCTATTTAGAAATGTGTTTATTTACTTAAAATGGTTCTTTTAATTCTCTCTGCAAAGGTGTTTCAGCCTGTGGAGGTCTGCTGGATATTGCCTAGAAAAACCTTTCAGAGTCCAGGCTGGGCTACCAGCCCCTACTTACTATGTTCTGCTCAGATCTTAACCAAAATAGTTTCTCCATTTCAAAGACACAAACCTTCTATTTCCTTTTCTACATCCAGATCTTGCCTTCACAATATATTGTCTTTTTTAATGCTGCATATTCTCCTGGGACTTACCCCTGAATACACATGGACACTTAACACTTCCACATGCACCACTTTCCTACCCTGCAGGTGGTGCATGTCCAGGCCTTTGTTGCCAATGACACTGCTCCATTTTCCAAAAGGGAAATGACCTATGAGGGCCCTTCCATTACGACATTGAACATATCTTTCATCACCACTGGTATTGCAATTTTTATTAAAGGTAAACTCCAGCACTGTTTATCCTTGCTCATCCTGTCACTCTGTGATATTCCCACAGTTGTCTGATTCAGTTCATGACTTGCCAAACTGTGACAGAGCAAGTTCAAGACTTTACACAACCCCATTCAAGTAATTTTTGAATGCAGACTTCTGCCACGCTTATCAATGCTGTTAACCTGTACAAAACTCTGGTGTTTTCCTTCTGTCCTTAGAATGTTGAGTCTGAGGTCAGGAAATACATTCCTGCCCCAAAGTTAATGCTGCTGAAAATAAACAGCTGCAAAAAGTACAGCTCTTGTAGAACTGCTCAAACAAACATCTACTCATAAAAGTAATTCTGCAGACATCCTTATAAGCAACCACAGACAGTTGTCTGATTCACAGGTACCAACCTAATGGATTGATTTAGCATTAGGGGTACGGTATTTTCACGTAGAATCCCTACTAGTTTCACCAGAGAAACCAGTATCAGCTTTTCTTTTACAGCTATCAAAATTATTCAATTTCGAATAGCATGAGTGCCATCTAATTTACCAGTCTCAAAGCCCCTAAGTACCTCAGTGAAACCAATAAAATTATTGGTTTTCTTTTATACTAAACACATTAATGTGCTGAACTGGTCACAATAAGTGTTCGAAAGTTTTTGTGCTATCAGAAACTGAAATTAAACTACATTATTCTTATCGAGGGATGTATTTTGGGTAGGTACTTCAGATTCTCCTTGAACCAGCATATGAAATTAAAAGGTAGATTAGAAAAGTAACTCCTGAATAATAATTTTTCATGGGATTTAAAAGTTTATCATAGACATTAAGAGATGGCAAACAGTGAGAGTATTAAAAACCAACTCATTCCTATTTTGTAAACAAGCAAAGTCAGATACCTAAGTATTTAAGTTTTGTACACCATCCATAGGACCAGTGAAGATACAGTCAAGGTGTTTTGTTCAATCAGAAACATTTCTCTGTAACAGAGCCTTCGGAATTACGAGGGCTACACTAAAAAAGAAATACTGGATGTAATAGATCACTTGGCCCTTCACTACCATTCATCAGATGTAAAAAAGCTCCTAAGGGGCTCTTAACTCTACCACACATAAAATTTTGCAGTGTGTGTGGTTTATCAATAAAACTGAATGCCTTTTAGCAGCCCAGCAGTACAAGTGTAACAATTCATTTCACAGTTTTGCTATGTAAGGAAGTTTTCAGGGCACACTTTAGTGCCTGTTCTGGGTTTGGTTTTTTCAGTGATTTTTTCCTCCCATCTGCTACCCAGAAGAAGGTTAATTGGGGGAAGGGGAGAAGGGAATTGCCTGAAAGACAAAGGGGAGCAATTAGGAAACAAAAGATGTAGCTGAGTGTTGCAACATTCCATGTAAACAGCCCTTGCTCTGGGCGAGTTGCGGGTAATACCACGAGGAAAAAAAAAAAAGGGGAAGGGGCTACCCCAGATGCTTGGCCGGGAGCCACCAGCGCCCCTGCTGGCCGTGACCGGAACTGCACCCAAGGGGAAGGTGCTTCAGGAGCAACGAAGAGACTGTTCGTTGGGTTTTCTGTTTTGCTTTGTTGTTGCTGTCATTGTTGGGTCTTTTGTTTTTCTTGATATATATATATATATTAGTAAGGAGCTGTTATTCCTTTTCTCATATCTTTGCCTGAAAGCCCCGTAATTTCAAAGTTATAATAATTTCAAGGGAAAGGGGTCACATTTTACATTCCAAGGGAGGTTCCCACCTTGCTTGGCAGACACCTGCCTTTCAAATCAAGGCAGTGTCATAAGAGGCCTCTTCTTGAAGTTTTTGTTCATTCTGTAAATTTCGTATTTTAGTGAAATCATGAGAAAGTTCCTGGTGGTTTTAGTCAGAATATGGTCTGAATATGCACTTTTTTCTGTGCATTTTTCATAGAATCACAGAATATGCTGAGTTGAAGGGACCCATCAGGATCATGAAGTCCAACTCCTTTCACACACTCATCTTTAATCTCATTATTCTGTGGAAGGGTATGACTTCAGCACTGCTACTAACTTCCAGGAATACCGCAAAGAAAATTCTCAAAAGTTAAATACAATTTACCACCTTTGAGGACAGTTGGAAAATATAATTTGACAGATTTTTACTACATCATGACAACATCCCACTTCTCCCAGTACTTATAACAGTGGGGCTTAATACTGTCATCTGACATGTTGTGAGGAGCCAATTTAGTTTTGATTCAGCCATTTTAGTCTGCCTCAGCCCTGGCTGTGAGGGTTATCAGAGACGTGTGGGGGGAGAGTGTGCACACGTGCCACTTGCAGGGGGCAGCCAGGAGAAGATGGAGGGANGCCAATGTGCGGCAAAGGAAGTTCGGACCGGACCAAAGGTCTCCTGTCCGCGGGCAGCCTTTGGGAGGGGCCAGGGAGGTGTGAAACTGACTGCGTCAGGGCTCAGCGCGGCTGCTCGCCGGGGCTCGCCGCTGTCCCTTGGCTGGCTCGCTCCCTCCTTTGCCCCGGCCCCAGCCTGCCTTCTGGCTCTCCTGCCCTCGCTGCCTCTTGCTCGCCCTCGCGCCTGCCCTGCCTCCCTGTGTCCCTGACCGCCGCCTTGCCACTTTGACCCAGCATCCCTGCCTGAGCCACCTGCATCCAACCCTGCCCGCCTCTGATCCAGCCCACCCTGCCAGCCTGAACCAGCAACCCTCGCCGTGACTCTGTCCAGGGTTCTCGACCTCCTGTTTGAGCACCCACTCGCCGCGTGTCTAGTGCCACTGCTCTCTCTCTCTCTCCCCTCTTCCCCATTCCTTTGCATTTTCCTTCCTTCTTTTCTGTGTTTTCTAGACCTCTTTCATTTGGGCAACACCTTTTTCGTGTTTTGCTTCATTATAAATAAACGGTTCTCAATAAAGGTTTGTCTCGTTTGATTTAATTTCGTTCCTGACCATCTAATTCTAAAAGAACTCTTCACAGTTTCCCTCAGTGGAATGCAACATATGATGGCCTTCCTGGGCATTTCTCTTGCTGCAGAAAGGTCATTTAACTGCCTCTGCAAAAACTGGACAGTCAGTGTTAAAGGGAATTACGGCTATGCCCCTCACCTCACACTGAAGAAAATACTCTTGGGATAAAATCCATCAAAACCCTATATGATGCCAAGATCCTTTTATAGGTATTTTTCCTGTCACATGAAATTCTAGCTACATATGACTTCTCTAAAACTTAGAATTAGAGCTTTCAATTTATTTCTGTCTGTACAGAAATCTGTGCCAAATTTTCAGGTGTAAAAAAAGGGATGGCCTACTAAATGTCAAATGCCATGGAACATAGTTGTTCATTAAAGATATATAGTCTGTAAAGGAACATGAAGCGTCAAGGATTTTCTTGCAACTTCCATACCCATCAACCGAAGTTTGGACAAGGCAATAAATCAATCTTATGCCATCCATCAATTTAATCAGGCACCTACTTAGAAAAGCTCAGAGGTTCTGAAGCCTGTGAAATGGCATTTTTCCACAACACTTCAGTCTGTTCTCAGCCGTGTGGATAGTGGTACCTTAAAAATTTTCTTCAGTGACAAAAGGGAGAGAATAAAAATTAAGAATTAAAAAGGGGGTCAATATTCTTACAGTCATATCAAGAGGAAAGAGGACACTAAATTAAACAGGAATTGTCATAGTCCACTGGATAATGTAAATGTCTAAAGCTACAAATATACAATATATTTTAGGTGGCCTTGAAGGAGGATTTACTGTATTCTGATAGTTCCCATGAGTATTCTTTTAACATGTAATGCAAAACTTTTTCATCAACAGGCATTCAAGGTGGCTTCATAAATGTCAAGAATGCTTAAACATCACTGATACTTGACAATACAAGGTAGAAACATAATCCTGATGTGTGAAAGGAATGTAATAAAACCACAGCAAATATAAAAAGTATAGGACAGAAGCTATGTTGTCATTAAGTTTGGTTAATTGTGAGATAACAAAGGCTACTTTCCTTGCAGAATTTATTTAAAAATACAGATCTCACAGAAAAAACTGCTTTTATCAAAATCCACAATTTCATAGGATTGCACTGATCTAAATGAAATTTTCAGCAGAAACAATTTAAAGGACTTGTTACCATTTTTTTTCTGATGCATGATTTCATCTTTTAGTGTCTTCTTTCTTTTTCTCTATTTTTTATTTAAAGAAACTATAATTTGGATACCACATAAACATTCTGTTGTTACCAAATGAATATTACAGATATTTTATTTTGGAAAATACAGATAATTTGTTAAAATATAAGAAGAAAATAAAGTTTTGCAAACCCTTAATATTCCAAACCAACAGAACCCTGACCTCCATTTCCTATTGGCATCTGTGTACATTCATAAGAAGATTAATTTATGAAATGAAAATTCTCTCCCACCATTTTATCTGAAGGTTTTGAAGCAATCTTGCTGACACTTTAATGTTCAAGGAATATACAATAAGAAGGATAGAGACAGTACTATAATGCCTAGGAGTGTCTTCCAAGAGCAAATCTCTTGTTCAGAGACTACACAAAAAGAGGATAAAAAGATATCCTATTTTTTAAAAGGGTGTTTAATCTGAAGTAAGAGACAGACTGATAAAGAAAGAAGACAGAAAGCAATAAAAGCGAACAGTGATACAGCATTCATCAAGTAGGTAGAAAGGATTTGTGTGTAATGAATCACAGAAATAGAAAACTGAACGACTAAGCTCAAAGACAGCTACACTTGTAGTTTAACATACAATTCAGGAAAGCTCTTTTCCAACAATAAGAACAGGCAAGAGAATAATCCAGAAATATTTGATTGAAAATTAACAAATTGATGGTTGAGTCTCTTGGTGATGTCAGCCCAGAGACCATAAAAAGTGAATAAATTAAGCCTTGAAAATAAGGGTAAGTGACTGAGATGTGGAATGAGAGAGCTGAAAGACAAAACAATGCTTACAGGGTCAAATTCAGCAATGGGAGATAGTCTGGCTTGGGTTCTTTAAACCCTCAGATACAGCTGGTAAACCACTAATGGAAGTTAAGTAGCATTGTTTAGCTCCTGTTGGCATAGAACCAGTATCAGCAGAATTAATAATTATCTATTTGCTAGAGAAAAAAAGTCCTGGTTTTTCTCTGATACTGTAGCCATAGAAACTTCAAATGTACCTAAAAACAACAAATACAGCAGCTAAGCAAATTTAATTAGGGAAAGTAAGGTCCACTTTCAGAACAGAAAATAAGTCTGAGTAAATTTAGTTAGTTTCTCAAATCTAAACCATAATTTAGAAGAAACCTAATCATAGAATCATAGAATACCCTAAGTTGGAAGGGTCCCACAAGGGTCATTGAATTCCAAGGACCTTAAGAACTGTAAAATTGAAGAGCTAGCACCTGTCTGTATCAAACAACAGGAAATATAATTTCTGCTACAACTACAGGCATAAATAGGAGAAAACCTCAGGATGCTGTTAACACATGCTGATCTGAAGTAGCAGATGAACTGATGTGATGCCTTATGTCAAGAATAAAAAATGCCCATGAGTAAAAGGGTGATATGGTGAGCCATGACAAGTGCAAGATTATACATTTAGCTATTGTTTCATCATCCCCTCATGAAACAGCTACAATAACATCACTACTTATTCTATATTTTTACTATTGGAAGATTTCCATCATGTCATGGATTTTCTGTACTTGACAGGGGGACAGCAGAACAGAAGAAATTGGGAACTACTGAATTGACAATGAAAATCACTAATTGCACCTGTATTCAGGCAATGTAGACATCTAAAATGCAGACATTTAGACATTTTAGATATTATAACTGATTTCTGCTCAGCTCAGAAAAGCTTATCAGACACTACATTTCCTTCTGCCATTCATTTCCTGCTTCATGTTACTCAGTATCCATCATAACACTGATTATGAACTTGGCAATTGTAGTTCATCCAATATCACAGGGAAAATGACATGTCTCTCAAAAGAAAATTACAGCATTCATGGATGATCAGTCAAGCACCTTTCTTGCTTCACTGAATGCACCCTACCTGTATAGCTCTCTCGTGGCAGAAGCACTTAGTTTAGAAATGATGTGTTTATAGTACATACTGGAGGGCAGAGATTGCCCAGCTAGTGCTGGTTAAGTGGAGGTGGAACAGGGCTTTTTAGACTGGCACAGTGCAAATGCAGCTGTTTTCTTCTAGGGTCGTGCTATCTTTGTCAGAGTTGCTTGGGCAAAGAAATAGTAAAGGACATTAGACTGGAATGCAAGACTATTGCACGATAATACCTTGCAATAGTGCAAGATGTTTTTTAAGTATATCAATACGCCATTATAGTATCATCAACTTCTATCTGCTGCATAGTAGGTAGGTAGCCTTAGTCACAGCTGAAATACTCCGTGAATTTTGTGAAGTTTTTAGGTCTATCAGCATATGCTTCATTCTTTCAACAAGAACAGGGTAAGTTAATAATTTTGAAAGTATCACAAAGGTTTTTCAGACAGAAAGAGTGGAAAAAGAAGGAAATAAGATGAAGAAGATAAGAAAAATATGTAAAGAAATAAGAGGAAGGTAGGATAATTTTATATAGCCTATGAACTGATAAAATATAACAGTCTATTTTGAAGTACTACCCAAACAAAAAACTATTGTAATATAATTTGTTTTAAGGCTTGGAAGAACTGAAAAAAATATATCTTGATCATGCTACAGCAGGATTCCTTCTGTTAGTTAGCATGTTGGTCATAAATGACACAAAGACATTTTGCCAGTGCCTGAATTTCCACAAAACCTTGCAGGATTAGTCTTTTACAAATGAAAATTACTAGAAGTTTGGGGGGACTTGATGAAAACTTTGAATAGAGAAAAACATAATTCTCCTTGAGAGTGTAGCAAGTCTGGACAATGATTCAAGCAAAGGAATATTTTGAACTGTGATATTTTCGGGTGAGTAAAATTTCTTCAGTGTTTTGAAACACGCTCTTCAACTGCTCACTATCCCGGAGGTGTTCAAGGAATGACTGGACATGTCATTTAGTGCTATGGTGTAGTTGACAAGGTGGTACCAGTCAAAGGTTAAACTCAGTGATCTTGGAGATCTTTTCCAATGTCCATGATTCTATGGTTCTAACCCTGCATGGAAAGGTTTTACCTGAGATAAGAAACACAGGAAAGCCAAACTATTAAAAGATGAAAAGTATTTTCTATCCAGTTCATTTGTAGCACACTGGAGGATATGTATGTCACATCTGTGACATCTGGAAGTGACAAATCTCTCACTGCCTTTATAAAACCGATTGGTTCCTCTCCTGTGAACCTCTATTTCAAATGGGTGGAGAATCAGCAACAGATTTTAGTGGTAAGTTTTGCCTCAAGAAAATAATTGCAGTATTTCCTGGTGGATTATAATATGAATCCTCCTCTTGTAAGTACAAAAACCCCAAGCAACTAAAACCAAAACCAAACCAACTAAACTCCCCTCCCCAATAAAATGCCAAACCAGACAAAGATGTGACTGCAAAAATGTAATTAAATTTTCACCCCCAAAATATCACAGAAGACAGCATATTCTTTTTCACAAAAGAAAGTTAAATTACCTCTGTGATTATTCACAGAAGGACAGCACCTTTAAAACTTCAGTGACTTCAGTGAGCCTCAGTGACTTCAACACTTAAAAACATAATTATTCAAGACAATTAGAAACTGATTAAAGAAAAATAATTTTTTTCTCTGAAGAGCAAGAAAAGACAGAAGTATGTTGAGCAAATTGTGGATCAAGTATCTATTCATTCTTGAACTAAACTACCACAGTTTACGTTGGTGACAAGGAAGCAAATACAGGAAGCTCTTACTCATCACATTACAGAACTATGGGCAACACACCAGAGAATTACAATCTTAGAAGGTAAAAGACCTTACCCAGTGGAAGACTCCTGCTCCTCTCAGCATGAATGCAGTGTCTACATCAGTGACAAAAAAACCACTTGAATAAGAATTATGATTAGTATTGTTCAAAAATTTAGAGGACAGAATGAAAGTGTACAGAAAATAATTTGTTTGATGAGTGCCTATCATTACCTGCAAGAAAAGAAAGGGTGGAAAAGGAATCCAGGGGATACTCCTTCAAGCTGTTGATCCAGCTTTTAGGAATGAGTTAGGTCTGCCACCTGTAGACATATCTGAAGTATACAGAATAAACACCTGCAGCTGTTTGAAATCATTTACCTTTAGTTTAAGAAGGGTATCTCCTATCACACTGTCAGAAGTTTTCAGTACATCTAAACTGAAAGAAGAAGCAGTTATTCATTTTAATTGGACTGTAAACTTTTACCCTCTAAACATCCTTCTGTTAAGAAAAAAAACTAAACATTCTACAAAACACAAGGCAGCTTAGCTTGACGATGCTCAATGAAGCATTAGTGCAGCATAATCTGATTCATTTGATGCTTTAATAATGCAAAACATAGTTTCTGCTTTATTACATAGCTGTTAATGCAGAAATGACATGCTTTAAAAAGATTTACTATATTACTATTTGCATATAGGTTTCCTTAATAGATTAGAGTGTTTACTGCTCTTTTGAAATCAAAATATTTAGCTTAGGCATCCTAGACTGAATAAAGACTGCCATCTTCTGCTGCAACTGCAGCAGATAGAGGTACTCAGATTAGCCTCATAACATGACCATATGTTATACTAGCCTTTATCCAGTAGGGAGTATCTCCTTTCCCAGTAATGTAACAAGAGATGTGACTAGATATAGTTACGAAATATTTGGGGGGATTTACAACATGCTTTTTAGAGCTACATGTCTTTCTGGTTTTGTTGCCTTTCTGAAGAACAGAGAAGGAGCAACCTGACAAAGGACTTAATTGAATCATAGATTTTGAGTTGGAAGGAATCCATAAGGACCACCAAGGCCAAATTGTGGATCTGCACAACCAGAGAGTGTTGTCCAAACACTTCTTGAGCTCTGTAAGGTCTGGTGCTGTGACGACTTTCCCGGGGAGCCTGTTCCAGTGCCTGACCACCCACTGACTGAAAATTTTTTCCTGATACCCAATTGATACCTCCCCTGACAAAACTTCATGCCATTCCTTCTGGTCCTTTTACTGGCCACCAGATTCATGGATTAAAAAATACATGAACCCATCCAATTACGAAGAACTAAAACAGATTACAACTTCACTGCCAGTCTTCCCTCTCCACCCGGGTAGCATTACTGCCATTACTGATGCCCATTCAAAATTAAAATTGTTTAACTTAGCAACAGTTAATTTGTGTGTGGTTCAAAAACTTGTGCTGACGTTACTCAACTTTCACATACTCAGGCATGACATGTGGAAAAGCAGGCCAGAACCCAAAGGGACAATTTAGAATTTAGAGAAAATTGTTTATGTTTCAGCCCATAATTTATCAGGTATTCTATGAACTCCATGTAGTTAAAAAAAAATTTAAAGAGAGGCCAATGAAATAAGATCCCAAACTAAAAGAAGTTTCAACATCAATTTGTCACCTAATACAAGAGATTAAACAAAGTAGTCCATGTGTCAGGGATACAGTTTCTGAACTTTTCTGAAGAAATTTTTTGTTAGAAAATATTCCTTTGTTCACACAGAAATACTTTAATGAATGTATGACCTAGTTTCAGAAGGATAGGTTGTTCTTAAAATCAGATATTGGGGTAGACATGAGTCCTGGTTCAAATAGGCAAGGGGAGAAAACAGGCAAACATATCTCTGTCCCGTGGTGGAAAAATTCACAACTCAGAGCTGCTGGGGATGTCTTGTCCATGCTAACCATGTCTGTAGCCAAATATGTGTGAGACACATTCTAAGATACCCCCCTCCAGAAAGGACATTCATAGATTGAGAATAAGAACTTAAATAGACTTTACATGTCTAAGTCCAGATTCTGACCTACATATTTTTTCCCTTATTTCATTCAGTGAATGATTACCTTTTACAAAACAGTACCATTCCAGTGAGAGGCAAAAATGTATCCATTACAGAACAAGTATTTATTTAGGGTGTAAATCCAGAGCCCAAGGAGATGCAGTAGTGCAAACTCCCTGGTATGGACTTGGTAGAACAGCAGTTCGTAACAACTTAGAGTTTTACAGCTGGAACAGGGGTCCCTGATGTCAAAAGCAAGTGCTCTGATAAAAAAGCTACAGGATATCCTGGGAGTGGGAAAAGGTGATGAACATTGTTCTTCACATTCTCTTTTCTTTTTTTCTTCATTTCTACTGGATAGAAAGAAAAAGGATTTTGAAAGACCTCAAAGCTTCCACAGAAAAAAATTCTGTATATAGAGATCTAACATTACTGACCTCTGTGATCTTTGGATACAAGTGATACAAGGAGGGCTGGCAATGACATCAAAATCAGGGAGAAAGGAAACAAAAGAATAACACTGACATGAAGGAAGCAGGAGGGCACAAAGAAAGAAAACTTCCTTAACATTAAAGAGGCAGAGCTGAAACAAGACACAGGAGGAAAAAAAAAAAAAGCAACAGCAACAAAAAAATCACTATCCCTTATTTGAGGCAGTGACAATTTCACCTCAAAGGCATTCATAACTTCATTGACATTCCTAACACTTGTCCCCCTGTTTACCTTAAGAGGCAGATAAGTGCCCTCCAGAGGAAAAAAACCAAACTCATCTAACAGACTGAATAAGCTGTTTGCTTTGTCCTTAAGAATGTCCACAGCCAATAGCTATTCATCTGACCACCTCTGCTCATTTTCCTCACCATATAACAGGGCTCTTCTTCACCAGACAACCACATTCTTGCAACTAATCAGGTAATAAATAGCTGGCTCAAGAAGAAAGCATCACAGCCTTGAGAAACTGGCAAAGGACATGGCAACCAAACTAACACTGACAGGTACAGTATCCATTTCATTTGCTGGATTAACATGCAGGCAACAGGCAATGCTATATGGTATTTTTACACTAAGAATACTGAACCTAGCAATATCGTTCCTTCCAAGCGACAAAAAAAAAGAAGAAGCTGGGACCTAGAGAACATGTGCTTCCCCTCTTGTCACAATCCAGCTAAGAACAGCAAGCACAGAATTTATTCCACAACTTTTCTTTGAATTCCTCTCTTGCCAATTATTACCAAAAGAGTATTATTTAAGAGTAAGGTTTCTATAAGTTTGGGTTTATTCTTAATTTTATTCATCAGAACTACCTGCATGACGCGTGCCCTGTTATCCTGGCCAAAACCAAGGCAGCACCAAGAGGGAGATCACTTCCAAGAGTTCCCAAAGGGCGGCAGCTGTTGATCCGCGTGAAACACGAGGGCAGCTGGAAGGTGCTCAAGGCAGACAAAAGAAAAATGAGGAGGTCCTCAGAAATCCAGTAAACCAGGCAATGACTTTATTGCACTGATAGAATGGATCTCAAAAGGACAGTGAGAACACTAGAACATGGGTTTTTAAAGCTGGGGTAACCAGGGGAGGAGCACAGGGATAACCAATAACATGAGAGTGTAGGTGGGGTATCCAGAAGAGGGACATGGGTAACAACTAATGAATAACTAAGTGGGAGGGAATACAGGAGCTTGAGCCAATAGGTTACGTTGTGTCAGAGAATTCTCCAGAACAGTGGGTGGAGATTAGGGAGATAGACGGGGAGAGAGGGGGAAGGGAACAGTAAACCTGGGGAGGAGCAACTTGTCCATCTTATGGGGAAGACCAAACAACCAAGAGAGGGGGGAAGCTGGAACAAACCAACTTACAAACTAACAACAAAAACCCACTGCAATACCTGCATGGCAGACACTTCACCTAAACATAACCATACCTGAGGCTTCCTTAAAATGATCCCATGTCTTCATGATTACAACATAACACCAAATCTGCATAAAGTAGGCTGCTTTTAATATGCTGTTTATAATCATCCAATTCTTGCCTGACATTGCCTTTTCTCCTCTTCCTTATTTAAGGACACAGATCAAAATAATCCTGTTTTGATTGCACAATTTGATATGCTGAGTATGTGGTCTTTGCAGAGTGGTTTGTTCTATTCTTAGGATTCTAAAATTACTCCTGCATCTCTAATGGTAGACTCCTCTTCAAACAGCAATTATACTGTGTGCCCAAGTCATCTTTGATAATGTTGCTTGGCCTATAGAATCATGTAAGAGTAGCAGGCACAACTACATAAATAATAATGATAAATGGGAGCAGAAAATGAGCTCATGGCAACACTACTAAATGTGTAACTCTGTAATTATATAATTATATTTTGAAATATATATTTTCATCCTGAAAATACCAGAATTTTCCACAAGACAGAAATTCTGTATTTGCTAATCCCACTTTTACTCTCACTTAAAACAGTAAACTACTCTTGGCATACTTCATTTCCATGCTCAACTACACTTTTAATTCATATGCCTGGGGAAAAAAAAAACAACAAACAAACAAAACAAAGGAGGGTTACTACATCTGGTAATCCAGTATCCTTTCAAATTTAAGTGTTTTATAAGTTTCATCAAAAGTGCATATGGCACTTAATTAAGCATTCTCATTTAGTGAATAAAAACAAGCATCTTTTCTTCAAGTGATAGACAAGATGATTCACCGGCCAATGCACTCTCTTCACCTTGCACAATTGGGGTATTTCTTTGGAGTGCTGCCAACAGCTTCCTGTGTCCCAGCAGGAGTCACTATAAACCAGGGCCACACTTCTTGTCTTTGGCCACTCATTTTATAACCAATATTTGCAACTATTCTTTGAGAATTACTTTGGGTAAAACTTCAAAGTAGCTACGCTATGCCTAGGGATAGACAGAAAGCATAAATGAAAGCAATATATTTCTGTAGACACTCTAATGATAAAATGATGTACAATGAAAATGTTCCTGAATTTATCAGCACTTATTATTTCATTGAAATATTCATAGGAAGAATGAAATAAATCATTAGGCCCACAATACATTACTTTATGACATCTCATTTTTTGCAGGAATTCCTTTAGTTGTAGTATTTCTTTGCAGTAGTATGCTTTCTTCAGGAAAAAAAGAAAAAAACAATTTTCAGGCTGTAAAAAAATCATAGTAATAATACCACAATAGCAGAATTATACTATTCTTATGCAAATGATTATTCCAAAGCTTATGCATGAGCCAAGAATAGTGGACTTCAAAAAACCCCAAACCTCAGTATATTATACTAAGGTAAGTGGCAGTTAGAATTTCTTTGCCTCTTTTCCTAAGAGTCGAAAAATAAGAGAAGAATTGACAGTTACTGGAAAACATAGTACTAAAAGGAAACGTATCCCAACATGCAGGAGAAGTAAGAAGCAGTAAGAGAATAGTAGGCCTACAAGAAATATGACAAATAAGCTAAACTATCATAAGCAGGAAAATTAGGAATAATGATATAATTAGGCACGAGTTTAAAGAGACGACATGAACAAATAAGCATAAAATAATAAAATAAGCAAGGCAAACACAAGACCAGTTCTAACTGCCAAAGGATATACAGAAACAAGAAAATATTTCATGAATAACTTAGAAGAAAACAGCAGAAGAAAATGAAAATCTGCTGTTTAAATATGAACCAAAAATAACAAGCAGTAGAAGTTAACACTAAAAGCTGATGTTTTCTTTTTTCTTTTTTGATTTAACTGCTTTTCAGAGAGAAGTCAGTTTAAGTGAGATTTGGAACATTGTTTCAAAATTGTTTGGCCTGGTTTTTAAGGATGCTCCGGTGAAATCCAGTGGATCTTTGGGAACATTTTTAAGTATCTAAATGCTGCCCAATCTATTCCCCTTTTCTTTCCAGATAATTTGCAGCTATCTTGAAGTGCAAATCAGAGGACAAGGTTAAAAAAAGAATATATAATATTTTACCTTATCTTCTACTGGATAAGAAAAGACAGAGATGTGCAAAGAAACCCTAATCAGTCTATTTTCAGAAAATGAAACAATGATTAAAAAGTTATTAAACATTTTATTTAACACTTAGAAAATATGAATGGCCTAGATTTGTCAAGGACAAAAATACTAAATCAGTTGTTTTTGTCTTTATCTAAACACACAGCCAAGTAAACATGAGACATATTTACAAAGATTTTGATGTTTTCCACACACAAACACCTCATAAATTAAGGAAACTGTATAAATAAACAAACAAATTAGTTAAAAACTCTCAAAGCAATGTGGACAAGCTGATACATCATTACACTCTCAAGGCACTGTAGGTAGTTTCCACTGATAGAGATACAAACAGTTTAATAAAAAAGGGCCAAATGCAAAAGCAAAAGGGAAAAAAAAGAACTTTTTCTCTTCTTGCCATTAGCAGGCAATCTCCAGTCACCGCCTTCAGAAGACAAGCACTTTAATAACAGATGTACACTTACTCCTCCGTTCTCTTGCCTTTTATTGCTTCATGGTATGGAATAGCCTTTTGGTAAGTTTATGTCAGCCATACTGGCTATTTCCCCTCCCAGGGTCTTCCCTATCCCAGCCTGCTGGGGGCAGGGGCAGGAGGGCTGCAGAGAAAGCCTTGACGCCGTGCAAGTGCTACCCAGCAGTAGCCAGAGCACTGGTATGTTAGCAACATTGTTCTAGCTAGAAGTACAAAGCGCAGCAGGATGAGAGCTGTTGTGGGAATATCTAACTCCATTCCAGCCAGACCCAATTCAGCTGGTATCCATTGCCTCTTGTTTTCTACTGTGACTTCTGAGAAAACTTGACCCCACCCTCTCTACACCACCCTGTTAGGTATTCAATACCAATAAGATCTCCCCTACGCCTTCTCTCTTGATGCACTGTGGTTTAATAAAAATCTGTATCATCTTCAGTTGTTTCTTGTCTTACCAACTGATTGTGCGCATACAGATTCTGCTCCTGCAGAATAATTTCACTTCTTTTGCGGTGGCACCACTGAAAATAAAGACCCAGTTTAGAGCACAAAAACTTCATCCTGGAGCACTAGGAGTGCTTCACATTGTGTGCACTCAATTTAACGAAACATGATGCTATTCGTGCAGTTGGTAAGAGCGTAAAACATTGATGTGGTTCTTACGATCCAGTTTAAACTCAGAAGACCAAAGAAAACTAAGTCTCTGAATAAAACAGAAAGACCTTAGAAGGTTCAAAATAAACCAAAACATGAGATTAAAACCAAATGAGGTCAGATGTTGGTGCCAAAAAGTTGACACATTTTATTTAATATTGAAAAGAAGGGAAGGGAAGGG
>WEKY01006407.1:30318-78839 GCA_013390045.1 Picathartes gymnocephalus | reverse complement strand
CCAAAAAGATCCTCTGGGGAAAAAAAAAAAAAAAAAAAAAAAAAGAGATATGAGAACAGCCTTAATACATGCCATGAGTTCTTTCTACTGCACCTCTGGCAATATGGAAATTCACACCTGGATATATAGCTACCCAGTAACTGCAGAGCACTGAATGCTGAATGATATGTTCTCTTCTTTAGACCTGCATTTTAGACAGAAACACTATTGTTGTCTGTGCCTGCTTTTTACCGTAACTGAGAAGAGCTCTTCAGGTGAGCAGGCCTATTTCTTCTACTCAGTCTGAATAGAAAGGCAGCACCTCCAGCTCCAAGCCCCTTAGCTGCAGAAGAGGCAGCTGGAGGCAGGGAAGGCACTTTGGCAGGGCACCCCTGCACGAACACCCTGTGCTTTTACTCTCCCCCAGCATCTCCTACTCACTTGTTGGCCAATATGGAATAGTAGGTTTGATGGACCTTTGTTCTGACCCACTGTGGGTGACGTGATGTTACAATCTCAGTAAGAAGGCTTCCTGAACATGAAGTCTTACTGTGCACTTGGCACATCTGACTGATCTTAAAAGCTGGTATCACACCAACTATTCCTCCTCACCTCTCCACCTCCAAAGAAGAGACGATTCCCTAATCCTACTATTTATTCCTGTACACTAAAAAGAAAGTGCCACTGCTGTTTAAATTATTTACAGCAACACTGTATATAAACATATATAACATATATAAACTACACATTAAGAACTTACGAAGTTGAAAGAAGTTTTATTCTACTTGCCATTTTTCTGGTAAAATAACACATTAATAAAAAAAAAGAATGGAATTAATACATTTGAAAAGGCTATTTTAAAATAAAGAAATAAAAAAAATTAAGAAATCCTACTGTAAAAGAAAACAACCTGAAGAAATCTATACATATATTTAGTTTTTTGAGTACACAACACAAATAGTTCCAATCTCATGCGTAAATCATATTTGTATTATCTGTCTTTTTGTAAGATGCTACAATGAAGCTTCAGGAACGTTATGTTTTTAGGTTGCTGAATTTATTGCCTTCTGGCCTCTTTAGTCCTGAAAATAGGTGAGACTAACACATTCTCCTTAGTATATTACACATTCACTTGTACACAGACCATCCATCTGGTTTCAAGAGCCTGCAACAGCAAGAGCATATTAAAACTGTGAAGGTGCTAAGCTCTGCTAATAATTTCTACATGATAAAATCATACCTGTTAAAGAAAAGTCTGAAATCTACATTATATTCAAATGTGTATTTCCAGGTCTTAATTTCATTCTAATGTGAATGAGGGGAAAAAAAATATGCTTTGAACTGATACTTATCCAGCACACTTCCATAAAGAAACAGACAGGAGTGTCAGCTCTTACTAATCCTTGAAGAGCTGATTTATTTTGAAGAAACAGGAATTATGCTTTCCAGGTTTTTTCTTTTTCCTTAACTTTTCCAAATACATTATTCAGGGGAGGAAAAACAGGCAGCCCTATAACTTACTTCTTTTTACATTTCATAGCAGCTCTTATTGGCCATCTTTATGGCTGCAAATACCACATTCACTGACCAACGCTGTCACCTATTCTGCACCTCATATCAGTACTGGAAACCTCCGAAACACATAAGTAGAAACCTACTGCCTGCACTCACAAGGTTTAGGTTTGTTGCTTGACCACCAGTGCCTTCACACACAGATGAGGTGGAGCTCAGCTCCTGTCAACACGACACTGCAGTCTGACAGCTGCTGCTGACTGAAATAGATGAATGTTTATACAACAAAACCTATCTCCAAGCTAAGCAAAGAAATCCACTGAAGCTGTGGGGTTTTATGGGCAAAAGGAAGTCTTTCCCTCTAAAGAATCAAAATAATTGCTTCAAACATAAAATTTGAATATTAGTCAACTTGTACTCAATATTCTTTTTAGACCTTCTATTTTTTTTTAATTTTCAGGTTTGAAGCTAATGCTAGATTTTCCAATTGTCTGTTCTAGGCTGGCTAATGAGTGTCTTTACTGGTTACAGTCCAAGGTGTCATGAACCCAAAATCTTGGTATTTACTCCAGGAAGACAATATTTTCATTCATTTTTCTACATTAGTAGAAGATCAACAACATCAATATGGAATCTTATCTGACATTGATCTCTGCTCTCTGGTGACCAGCAGTAAGACTCGGGGAAACAGCCTGAAGCTGTGTCAGGGGAGATTTAGGCTGGATAGTAGGAAAAGGCTTTTCACCCAGAGGGTGGTTGAACCCTGGAACAGGCTTGGCAGGGAAGTGGTCACAGCACCAAGGTTGACAGAGCTCAAGAAGCATTTGGACAATGCTCTCAGGCACATAGTACGACTCCTGGGGTGTCCTGCGCAGGGCAAGGTGTTGGACTCAATGAACCATAGGGGTCCCTTCCAACTCAGCATGATCTGTGATTCTATGATCCAGCCATGCAGGAACCATACAATCCTAACTTAGCAAGAGCTATTATTTTTTTGGGCCAATACCCTGAAAGTAGGGAGTCTGATACTGCTCAATTACAAAAGTCTTATGAGGTGAAAAGTCAATTTTAAATGTTTACTACTATGATGATCTTATACATACTTGATAAATTTCAGAATATCTCCTCGTAATACATTTACTATGTGAAAGAGGTGTTAAGCTGCCCATTTCATCAAACATCAAAACACTGCAGAAACACTGGTCATCTTCAACCTCAACATCCAACCCCAACATTGTCATACCACCAAGATGAGATCTGATGAGCTGTGACTCTGTCTGACTGAATCTCAAAAACCTTCAAGGACTGATGTTCCACAGCCACTCTAGCCAATCTCTTCCCCTGCTGTATTCAACCAGAAATCACTGCAATTACACAGTCTTTTCACCAAAGCTGTTACTCGACCAGTCCCTTCCCAGCAACACTTCAGTCCACTAGCAGACCTTCATACTTCTTACATTTTCTGAGTCTTCTGTTGTCCCAGTTCTCCTGTTCATCACGATCCTTCTGGACTAAACATCTGCACTCTGAGGATTTTGTCCCTGCATACTAAACTGCACTTTTACACACCCGCTGCCTGTCCTTACTTGCACTTTTGTATTTTAGTTCATTGAAAAGTTTCCTGCTTGGCCAAACAGGGCTTGTGCTACTACAGAATGGTTCATTCCTGAGCTGCATTAAGTGCTCTTCAAAAATTTTCAAGCTCTCCTGTGCACCTTTCATCTTCATGGTTGTTATCCAAAGGATTCTACCTACCAATCTCCTGAATAAGTGGAAGCTTGCAGTCCTCAAGTCCAGGATCCTAATGCTGCTGCTCACCTTCCCAGCCTTCCTCCAGATGTGCAACTCAGTCACATTCCAGTCACTGAGATCCAGGCTGCCACCTGTGCCCAAACTGATCACAGCTCTTCCCTACTTGAAAGCAGTAGACGAAGTGAAGATTTAACTCTTACTCTGGCATCTGTGTTACAAAATTTTTACCAACACAGGCTAGGAAGTACCAAGAGTGCACGCACAAAGCCAGACTGCTCTCCTAGCTGATGTTTGCATGGCTGAAAGCCCCTGTGAACATGAAAGCTCACGAGTGGGAGGTTACTGCTAGCTGTCTGTAGAAAGCCATATCCACCAGCTCCTCTTAGTCACAGATGCCCACCAGTGCTCCATTTCGAATCTTCTGCAGCCAGTGCTACTTTTGTGAAAAATTAACTCAAAGTGTTTTAAGACTGTATGAAGATTTCTGAAGTACATTTTGCTCAGTGAAGAAAAACCAGATTATTTGAGCTTAGATAACAAGTTCATTAGTATAATTTCAAAACTTTACTTCAACTAAAAAGCATCTACAACTGAAAATCAACAGAAATGTTTTTGAAATTTCACATTTACCGAAAAGCTATTCAGAATTGACAAAACAGCTTTAAAATTAGCTATGGCATTGCCTACAATCATCCTGAGTCTCTGAGTATGCCAAGCAGCTAAAACTTCAATCTTATGCATTAAACTGGGCACAACTTGTAGAACACACCAACACATATCAGGCCTGTAACAGTTGTTTAAGAGAAAAAAATTAAATTTCAAACAATTCGCAAATATTAAAACTCAGAAACTATTTATTGACATGCAGTCATGGACTAACAGTGAAGCCCTACAGAAGCTGACCTGACATTTCACCCCTTTGTTCAAGCTACATCAGCATGTCTAATAAAATACACTTTTTTTTTTTTTACCATAAACCTTTTCTCTTCTAAATGTTAGAATAATTTAAGATAACTCAGGCATAACTCTGCAAACTTTTAGACAACTGGCTTTGAAAATTCCCATCTCCATTTGTTGCTTTCTAAGTTGTACTGACGCAACAACTGTACACAAGGCCTCACCATCAATCAAATCCCTGGAATCATTTCAGTCACCAAAATGCAGCCCCCTAAGTACAACTACAGAGGCAATGAACAATTATAGGAATGTCATGAGAAAGAAGAAATAATGAAGTCTCTTAAATAGGTTTTGACAGTGAAAAAAAATATTGCCAGAACCATACTCACAGCTGTCAACATGTGAACTTCAACAAAGATAATGACACAGGTAAAACTGGAAAAGGCAATGTGCCAGAAAGCATTTACACTCATCCTTCACCAGTTCTTTAGTCTTTGGACAATGACAAACTTGGAAAAAAAAATGCACTTATAAACACACAGTCAGATTTCATAGTCTTCTATTATTAGATTATCAGTTTTTACCACAATCATTTAGATTCTGTACACTGATGATGAACATTACAGGACTCTGAAGTGTGACACAGTTTTCACAAGTGACTGTGTTTTACTCAGCAGATACACTTGTATGTACTACTGAGATCTTTTAGGCTTTATGCACAAGTTTAATTGGAACTGGAATTGACCAAAAATTTCATACATGGAAAGCAGAGGAAGTGAACCTGGACAGGCAGTGCTGTAGAAAACAGCGAATGTAGCTAGTATACATTTTGGTCTACAGAAGTGACAAAGCATAAGTTATTTTATGTACACTGTGCAGCAAAGCACATGAGAGACCTTCCTTTGCCTATACTATCTGATTGGCAATCGTTTTTATTTTTCCAGCTCTTCAGATTACTTCAAATTCAGCATTTTTTCCCTTTAACCCCTGAATGTAACTCCAATATTGCGTATTCTGTCAGCTTTTTAAAAAATATTGATATTACGTATAGATTAAAATAACTAAATAACAGTCAACTGAGTTACATAGAACTTCACTTTGTTCATTGCATTTAAAATAATTCATCAGAAGTAACTCAACAGTCAACAAAAACTCAATACTTTTCAGTCTTTTAGAAGGAAACATGAAACCTGCATTAAAAATGATTCTGACAGTCAGCCTTCTAAAATATTTGCTACTATAAATTGTTTCCCTTATTAATTAAGTTGTGCAAACCCAAACCCTCCCCAGATATTCCCGTTACCCTATTGTTATGCAGTCTCTTTCACTCTGAGACTTCTCTTAAGCTTTACCACTTGATAGCTTTAGCGATTCCTCCAGAACCCTCAGTGAACCAGCAAGCCACGTTCACTTTGCAAAGACTAGGCTGAAAAGCTAAGAAGCACAGTTTCTTCACATGCAACAGAACAACATCAGGCAACAGTTCCTCCCTTATATTTAAAAGGTACCAGGACAGACAGTAAATCCGACCTGGCAGGGATGTTACATCCAAATTACTGCATACACAACAATTTGTTGTTTAGTTGACTCTTAACAGCTTCCAGCCTTTTAAGACACATATTGTTTATTTATGGAAGAGACATGCAACTTCAACACCACTTACAACTAGAATTGTAATTACAGCAGCTGCACAGAAATAGCAAAAACACACATGGCACAAAAAAATTTCAGATCATTGTTCATAACTTCAGTATCCTCAAAGAAATGCTAGGGTGTGCAAGAGGATACACATTTTAAAAATTAATTTTACAAACCCACAAAACAAAATAGGAAAAAAACCCAGTATTCTTAAAATCAAGGTCCCAAATTCACAGAAATACAGGAAGCACTATAAAGAATGAGATGTCTCAGGTGTCAGGAGGGCAAACATCCCTAATATTATCGACAAGATTCTCTAGAGCTTTGAGAGTTAAATCTTTCTACCAAAACTCTTACCAGTTACCATTTGTAACTGGGAATACTCCTACTACTCACATACATACAGAGTGTATTCACGAATATTGCTGAGTTAAACTCAATTACATTCCATAGCACATTTAAAGTGATGAAATATTTTTAGCAATGCTGCATTTGCTACTGAATTTTATGCTGCTGAATTTCTTTTTGTTCTTAAGGCTACTCATCCCAACAAAAGGCTGAAAAGTGCTGAGCTACCTTCTTCAGGTGTTTTACTTGAGTCACTTCATTGTTAACTTGCTCCCTTTCAACCTAATTTGTTTGATGCTAGATAACTCTAGTCTTTTTAGTACTATTCACAAATAAAATATTATCTATTCACAAATTCTTGAAGGAATTTTATGGCTATCAATCCCTCAAAGACTTCCTTCTTGAGTAACTTTTCAGAAACTAAACAAAGAAATGAACTGGTCAACTAATAGATTAACAATATTAAAATGGAGATAAATGGGATTAAAGGGGTGTAACTAAGAGCTTGAGCAAGTACTCCCCCATCAGAATCACTTGCAGATCACTACTCATCACTCGCTTTGTACTTAGGAGCTTTGTTGCTTTTGGCATTCATCCTGAGAAGTGTCAGTTACCACAGGCATGCGTCACCCTTTCCAAACGCCACTTCAACTACTCTGCACAGGCCCATCACCTGTCTCAAAGGTCACCAGAGGATATTCCAGGGCAGTTCAGGTCATCCTTCATGCCATCTGCAGACTCAAGGTCAACCCTCTATCTCATTACCATATGTTGCCGGCACACTCAGACACGCAGCAGCCTTGGCAGCCACCGACACAAACAGTGCGGCTCTGCCCCAGCCGAAAGAGGAAGCCATGTGATGCAGGAACAGAAAGCATGGGAAGATGTGACAGGCGCTCTGCAGAGCACAGTGGTTCTCGCAGGCACGGGCTGCAGGGCTGCCCCTTGCTTCACTTGGACCAGGAGCTATCATGAGCCGCAGTAAGCGTCCCTGCAAGCCTGTGACCGAACTCTGCCTTTTACCCTCACGCCAGGTTGGAATCAAAGAGGTTGGAAAGGACCTCTGAGTCCAAGCGAGTCCAACCTATGACCAAACACCACCATGTCAACCAGTCCATGGCACCAAGTGCCACGTGCGGTCGTTCCTTAAACACCTCCAAGGATGGTAACTCCACCACGTCCCTGGGAAGTCCATTACCATATTTAGTCACCCCTCCTGAAAGAAGAAACCCTTCCTAAAGTCCAGCCTAAATCACTCCTGGCTCCCCTTGAGGCTATGCCCTCCTACCCCGTCAGTTGCTACCTGGGAGAAGAGATCGACCCCCACCTGGCTACACCCTCCTTTCAGGGAGTGACAAGGTCCCCCCTGAGCCTCCTCTTCTCCAGGCCAAACAACCCCAGCGCCCTCAGACGCTCCTCATGGGACCTGCACGAGACCCTTCACCAGCTCCGCTGCTCCTCTCCGGACGCCCCGCATTCGCGAGCATGAGACACAGGGGCGGCAGCGCAGCCTGCACAAGCCCGCAGCCCACAAGGCGGTACCTGCCTGCCGGTCTCCCCACAGCGCGGTGGCAGCGCTGGGGGCTATGGCCGGGGCAGGGGCAGCCGGGAGAGCTTGCGGGGGCCGAGACACCCGGGAGCCGTGGGTGGGTTACCTGAGCTGTGCAGTGCCCTGACCCCGGAGCGGCCGTACCGCGCCGCGGCCGCGTCGCCGCCCACCACCTGCCGCAGGAGCAGGCGGACCCTGCGCGCAGCGGGACCCCCGGCCCCGCCGCCCAGGCACAGCACCCGCGACGGCATGGAGACCGCGGGGACACAGGGAGAGCGAGGGCAGAGAGACAGGGACCGCCGCGGCCCGGCCGAGGGCGGGGGAAGGGAAGCGCCGCCGCACAAAGTCCCGCCGGAAACCAGGGCCGGGCGGGCCGGTGCCGCCGGGTGCGGGGACCTGCGGCAGCGGAGCCATGGCCCGGGGTGTTACGTCCGGAGGGTGGGGGGTCAGCTGTGACGACAGCGTGTTTTCTTTTTATGTGAGGCGGGGCTGAACTCCACAGCTGGAAACGTTTGAAAGAGCCCGGAGAGCCAGGCTCGGGCAGCGGCGGCTGAGGTAGATTCGGGCGCCGAAGGTGTTTCCTACCTCTGGTTTCGCAAATGCTGCTGCGCTCATGGGCTCTCCTGCCCCAGTGCCGCCCCTCGCCTGGTTTTCGGGATTCAGGTGTTTCGTACTTCAGGAGGAATTTGAGTTACTCCGGAGTGACATTTGGCTTAGATGTGAAATTTTTGTAAAAGGTCACATTGCAGAAATAGACTTCAAAACTGGCTTATTCCAGCTAAAGGTAATGCTCTTGGATTTATATAAAAGCTCAGGAGTAAATTTTTGTATGATTTGTGAAAGGCTGACGCTTTCCCGATAACTAAGCCTAATTCCAAGGAAAATCCAGTTGAGATTTGGACCTCAGCAGCAGTAGAAAGACGATGAGGGACCTTTTCGGAAGTGAAGCCAGAGTGAAGCCACCACCGTTATCAGCTGTACTTCAGGTTTTGGATGTCTCAGCTGGGAGGAATTTGCTCCCGTAAGTCTCTCATTTCCTGTATGTTTGCAGCATTGAACAATTAGCCCAAAGAAAAGTCATTAAAATGGGAGCTACTCATCAGTTTAAACATAGACAACCTAGACTTCTAAGCCCCCCATAAGATATTAAGAACTAGGAATGTTGGTCTCGTCCTAGATGTTTCTGCAGCTCAGTGTTAGGTACATTAAACACTTACGAGAGGTGAAATTTCATGATCTTCGGCATTTCCTGTTGGCTAGGGTGTTGGTTAGGTATAATTTCTATTCTTAGTACCTAATATAGGTCTGTGAACCTGCTTTCTGGGTCTAAGGCAGGATAAACTAAATTGAAACATCCTTTTATGGATATTGCCCTAATTTCTTGTAAGCTGAAGATCACAAATGCTGGAGGCTAAAGATAGGCCAACTAACAGCAAGGTCTGCTGGAATAGACTAGAAGGCCAGTGAGGCAAAATAACAAGAAATGGTTTCTGAATGTATCTTAGCGATCTGGGATATTAAATTAGAAGACTGCATTGTTCCTTTTTGTCATAGCTATATTTTAAAAAATAGCAATAAATAGCAACAGATAAGCAAGCAATTAAATGCATCACCTGAATGCTGAATAGCTTTATGCTATGTTGAAAATAAGGAAACATGTCAGTTTTGTACAGATTTACAGTAATTTCAATGTGAATGTACAAAGCCTCCTTTTACCTCTGTGTGTGTGTATATATATGCACCTGTCAAGCTAAATGCTTTAAATTTCAGCCCTTTCTGAGTCATGTATCTATAAAATGTTTTGCTTTTTAAAGCATTGTCTTGAAATTCTGAATTAATCAACTTTTCCAAAACTTCAGATTCACCCTGGAGTTCAGCCTCCAACTTTCCATCTGCAGCAAGAGAAAACTATACTTAACTGATTTTCAAACTGTTTCTGTGAAAGATATAATGGAAACATGGTTATCTCTGTGCATAATTTTGGATATGGTAATTTTGTTGCATATATACACGTATGCACAAACACTTAGATGCACGACTTGAATGTTGTGCTGTTTATAGGCTATACTCAGTCTTGACAGCACTCAAAATTTAATATAATAATGTGAATGTATAGAATCATGCTTTTTCTTGTATACGTGTGAAATTTTATCTGGCTGTACAATATTAAATTGTTGCTTGAGTATGGCATCCGCCTCACTTGCTGATTGTAACTGATGCATATAGGCTTTACATATCTGGTACTTGCTCAATCCTCTCTGTGGAAAGCGTGATTCCGTCAGTGGTTTGGTGCTGTCATGAAGTGGAAGGATTTAGCAGTCTGCATCTGGTGTGTTTGTGAAGGCTTTCAGCAAGATTTACAGCACTGGTAACTAACAGCAATTTCATATTTTCTTTCCCTGACTTAAATGCACTCTTATTTGGAATGTCAAGTTTCTTAACAAAAATACTTTTCCTTTGATTAAACAGAAAAGAACTTACTGCAAAGAGTGAGAGCTCTAAAAGCATCCCTCTGGGTTGACAGTTTCCAGCCTATTCTCTCTAGTAGCTGTCAAGTGCTTTGCTGTGTAGCTCTAGCTGCAAGACTAAATTAGACACAGGTGCAGACTGTAAAGAACAATGCATCATCTCTGCCTAGTTGTAGTCAGTTCTCCTACACAAGAACAGAGAAGACAGGTGAGATGAAATCCTGGCTTCATCTGAACTTCATAGGAAATCTCCCACTGAATGCACTAAAGCCTGAATTTTACTGAAATGGTCTGGCTGGACTGCAGTAATAGGAGTAAGCCAGTCTTCATTTACTGTTAAAGCTTTGTCTAGAGGGTAGGTCTAACATATAAACTCCTTTGAAACTATGTCCAGAGAATGTGAAGAAAGAAAAAAAGGGAAGTTCCTTAGAATTCATACAATTCCCTAGTGGTGTGGGTTCCATCTGGTGATACTAACAGAGAAAGTCAAGCCATTGATGCAGGCCTTGCTTACCATTAATTTTCCTGAGTTCAAGAGGTTACTTCTGTATCATTTCCTTTCAGTTATGCAAAATTATTTTCCTTGGATTGAAACTCAGGGTTGTTCTCCCAAATTAGCTGTAGTCACTGATGTCTTTAGATAGTAGATGTGGAGAGAGCCAGACTTGTTTTCTTCTGTTGTGTATCAATTTTGAACAAATATAAGTACTGTTTCCACGAAGCCACTCTAATCCACTGTAGTGAGTCTTTGTTATATCAGAAGCTGTTTCTCTTGTATGAAATTGATTTCTAACAATATAAATCAAATAAAAATGGAAATGCACAGCTGTTTCTTTGTTGATTTGAATCCTAAATTTGTCCCCTAGTTTAATCCAATTTGATAGAAAAAAAGAAATGGATCCACCAATAAGATACAAAGGTTCCAATGTAAACTGTCTTATCTCCTAGTTCTTGCCAAACTGACTTTCATTATGTCTTTCTCTGTATCTAATGGTTATTAGAATATCCAGTTCTTTCCTCTGCACTGTTACAAAATAAACAAGAGTCAGTGCTAGATCTTGTTCTACAAACGGTGTTTATGATAAATTTCCTACACCAGAATACGTAATTACTACTTTTTTAGTTAAGGATGGAAAGATCATTGCTATCTGTTTGTAGGGAAACTTCCTTCTAGAAATTAAACCCCACTCTATTACAATCCACTCCATTAGCTTTCTTGGTATCTGTTCAGACCCTTCTGTCTCTGAGTTCTTCTGCGCTGTTTGCTCTGTTACACTGAACTAAAACAGCAAGTAAGGATAAAGTAATTATTGATTTTTGTAAGAAATAATGACATTGAGGTAAGGAAGTTCTTGCCATCTGACTGCTGAGTGGAAGGTTGACCTAATAGCCTCTAGCTACTTGGAAGTAAATTTCTTGAACATCAGTATTACAGCCAGAAAGTCTGTAAATTTTTTTTTTTTTTTTTTTTAAGGAACACATAAGGTAAGAGAAATGAGAATTCTGCTGAGTGGTACTGCACATTTGAATATGTGTTACGGTGTAAAAGCTTAGAGAATATAAAGGCCATGAGTGATGGCATCTGTAATTTCTTATGCCAAGCTCCATCTGTTTTCTGTAGTTTGTTACTCCACCATTCTTTAATAATTTGGGCAGAAATTTCTCATGCTGGATTTCTGCCGCAGGCAGAACACTTCTTTTGAAAACTTGAACAAAAATAACTTAGCCACTTTTCAAAAAAAAAAAAAAAAGAGAATGTTTTACTCAGGAGCAGCTATAACACTTACGTGATCGGGAAGACTGCATGGCTGAGCAGCCACATCACATGAAGGAAATGCTTACTACTTTTCCTGGTGTCACTGGAGAGTGGAGGGGAGAATAAAGATTGAAACCTTTGTCCTGCCTGATAAATCTTCATCTGGTTTTACCCACATGAAAACAGTTCTAAAACTAGTTACTTCACCATACACAAGCTTTAGATCAAGGAGTAGAATTCTGCTAAGAGAGTCATTCTGGTTTCAGAAAGATGCTTTTTGATGACACCCTTTTTTTTGTGTGTGTGTGAATCATGAGCTTCTGAAAACTGGGGAAATATATAATAGTTTAACAGGTAGGTCAGCATATTCTGGTTATATGAAGGATGACCTACAAGAAGACTGCACTGGTTGAGCCAGACTTTCCCCTCTTATTTCTCCTTCATGGCCAGAGAGCATAACAAACACACTCTCGGATGTCCTTTCTGTGCTTCTTTGGAGCAGACAGATCAGGAGCCAAGCCTAAAGGAACAGTTAGAAAATAGTGGATTAAACACAAGGAACCCGAAGGGGAAGGGGGCAGGAGAGCATGAAAATATTAGATGGATGTCAGGTGAGAGTAAAAAGTTATCACAGAATCACAAAATAAGCTAAGTTGGAAAGGACCCTCAAGGATCATCAAGTCCAACTACACCCCAAGAATCACACCAAGGGCCTGAGAGCATCTTGGTCTCTGTGAGGCTCGGTGCTGTGACTACTTCCCTGGGGAGCCTGTTCTAGTGCCCAGCCACCCTCTGGGTGAAGAACCTTTTCCTGATATCCAACCTGAACCTCCCCTGACACAACTTCAGGCCATTCCCTGGGTCCTGTCTCTGGTCACCACAGAGAAGAGATCAGTGTCTGCCCTTCCTCTTCCCCTCACAAGGAAGTTGTAACTGCAATAGGGCTCCCCTCAGACATCTCCAGGCTGAACAGACCAGGTGACCTCAGGCTCCTCATACAGCTTCCCCTCGAGGCCCTTCACCATCCTCGTTGCCCTCCTTTGGACATTCTCTAACAGCTCCATGTCTTTCTTACATTGTGGCACCCAGACCTGCCCCCAGCACTCGAGGTGAGGCTGCTGCAGTGCAGAGCAGAGCGGGACAATCCCCTCCCTTGCCCGGCTGGCGATGCTGTGCCTGGTGCCCCCCAGGACAGGGTTGGCCCTCCTGGCTGCCAGGGCACTGCTGACTCAGGTTCAGCTTGCCATCCACCAGGACCCCCAGCTCCCTTTCCATGGCACTGCTCTCCAGCCTCTCATTCCCCAGTCTGTCCATACACCCAGGGTTGCCCCATCCCTGGTTCTGAATCCAGCACTTGCCTTTGTTGAACTTCACATGGGTGATGGTTGCCCAGTCCCCTGATTTGTCCATGTCTCTCTGCAGGGCCTCCCTGCCCTCATGCATTGCTTAGTATCCCTTCCAGACATGTGTCCAAGCCATTTATGAAGATGCTGAAGAGCACAGGGCAGAGGATGGAACCCCATGGAACCCCACTAGTGACAGGTCACCACTCTGATGTCACCCCTTTCACTACAACCCTGTGTGCCCAACCTGTGAGCCAGTTGCTCACCCTCCGCATGATGTGCTTATCCTGCTCTGAGCTGGACATTTTATCCAGCAGGATCCTGTGAGAGACAGTATTAAAAGCTTTACTGAAATCCAAAAAGATTACATCAACTGGATTGCCTTGATCAATCAGGTGAGTTACAAAAGGAAATTAGGTGTGATGAATGGGACTTTCCTCTCATGAAGCCATGCTGCCTGTGACCAGTGACTGCATTGTCTTTCAGGTGTTTTTCAATTGTAATGACGGATGAGGTTAAGAGAGAGGCTGAAAGGACCGTGACTGCTGTGTTTTACATCTCCTGAGCACCACTGGAATCCCCAGTATTCTGCTGACAAAAATAGTTGTGAGATCCACTGAAAATATTCTGAACTGGTTCATTCATGCTGTTTGTCTGAGTGGTGGGGGCATCTCTGCTATCCTGATGATGCATTACTTGGACTTTGAGGCAGGAGGGTTGTTTTTATTTGATTTCTGTAATTGTTATTTCTTTTAACTCTAGAAAAACTAAAAATGCTACAGTAAACTAATATAGCAGTTTAGTGACTTCAGGACTGTGTGAAGCCAAATGTTCAGCAATTAAATACCAAAACAGTATTGTTATATGAGATATAACAATAGTTTTGATATATAAAAATATGTATGAAATATAACTATATTTTTTTTGTTGCTATTGATACAAAATTTTCTTACAGCATTAGTAAGATGACCAGGCACTGGGATTTCACTGGCTTCACAGATATTCATAGATTGATAAAGCCTAGCATGAGTTGACAATGCTCATGTATAAGCTAATGGATTTAGGGAATACCTAGCATAGTGTTAACACTTCAGGTATTAGCACTTCAGCAAAAACAATGACCCCTTCCAGAAGAGAGAGACAGAAAATCCACACATCAAGATCTTGCTGCGGTCTCACCTCCTGAAGAGGACAGTACCTGTATAGTGGCTATTTCAATCTGAGGAACTCAGGGATGTGTGTTTTGGAATTATAGACTAATTTAGGCTGGAAAAGACCTTTGAGATCATCGCATCTATCTATTAACCCAACACTGCCAAGTCCAACATTAAACCATGTCCCTAAGCACCACACCTACATGTCTTTTGAATACCTCTACCTCCCTGGACAGCTTGTTCCAATGATTGACAGCTCTTTCTGGAAGAAATTTTTTCTAATATCCAAACTAAACCTCCTATGGCACAACCTGAGGCTATTTCTCTTGTCATATCACTGGTTGGGAGAAGAGTCCACCCCACGTGGCTACAGCCTCCTCTCAGGCAGTTGTAGAGAGCAATAAGGTCTCTCCTGAGCTTCTTTTTATCCGGGCTAAACAACACCATATTCCTCAGCTGCTCAGCATAAGACGTGCTCCAGACCTTTCACCAGCTTTGTTGCCCTTCTCTGGACATGTTCCAGCAGCTCAGTGTCCTTCTCGTAGTGAGATATCCAAAGCTGAACACAGAATTCAAGGTGCAGCCTCACCAATGCCAAGTGCAAGGGACAATCACTGCCCTGGTCCTGCTGGCCACACTATTTCTGATACACATTAATCATCAATGTAAGGTATCAGCTCACTTGTGTTTTACTTGGTTTATGTGTACTTGCATCAGATATATGCTCACTGGCACTGGTGTCCTTCCCTGTGTCCTTCATGGTTGTCATGATCCTCTAAAACAAATCTGGTATTGTCTTCACCCACCTCAAGACTGATGTGAAATATCTGCCAAATAAACTTCACTGGTTTGTATTTAGTGTTTTACTTTATAACTGGAGTGTTATGCAACTGTACACGAAGCTGGTTAGTAGAATGGACAGGTAGCATCTGGGTTAAATACACTAGTTCCATCCCAGTCTTATGTGCCTATATTCTAGAGCTTTTCCAGATGCAGCCCACAGCTCAAAGACAGCTACAAGATGTTAATAGAGCTGTTAATACATTAAGAGCTAAGCAAAATCTGATTAAAGATTACCTGAAATCTTTATCCCTTTTCATGTTGAAATGGCAGGTTTCTTTTTCCCATAAGTTATAAACAATTTGGCTTTTCCTAATGATTATGTCTCAATGGACTGCCTTTTGCTGTCTATGGAAGATTGCAGAGTAACCTCTAAAGTATCACTGGTGGCATGTGCCGTTGACCCCACATCATCAGTAAAACACCACATCTCCTGAAGACAGGATTAATGTTGCTTCCCTGTAATTCAGCATCGTCCCTGTGAAGCCCAGGCTAATTCCATGTATCTCAAAGGTTATTTAAGTTTCAAAAAACTGTGGGACAATCTCACAACCTCATGTTTGCTATTAATGAATACAGAATGAATTTACCATACTCTAAGCTACTCTAAACTGCAGAACTTACAACATTAGTTCAGTAGAGCCTGAGGCCTTTTATGAGGTTTACATATTCCCAAAAGGTGAAAATGCATATTGCTTCATTCCTGAAACTTTGACCTCTCTGTAGGCATTGCTTTTATGTACAATTGTCAACACATCTAGCTGGCCACAGGGTAGAGCTGTGAGTGGCACACAGTGAAATATTTATTCCAGAATGAAAGCTGAGGTGAGCACCCAGCTGTTCCATTTAGACATTAATATCCTAAGTCCTTGCTTAAGGGAGCTGCCAGTGAATTCCCTGCTGGCATATGTTCTGGGTCCATCTAACAGGAGAGTTCACAGTCAGCAGCCTGACCCCTCAACCTTGTCAATGTAAATAAAATACATGAAATTGTGCCTTCTGTGCTGTCATCTGTGGGAAGAGGCATTGTGGCCTGCACATCATGACTGCATTAGCATTACATGAACACTGAATGAAAACCTTCACAGGCTGTACATGTAGGAAAATGCAGATTTAAAATAGCTCTAAATGACCTGGTCTGAGATTTGAAATCCCAGAGTTGTATTAATATAATCTCTAGTGTTTAATATAAATTAGAATGAATACGATTACTTTTTTCTGGGAATTTTAAACTGAAAATTGATTAAATCTGTTTTTAAAGAATGGCCTAAAATTTTTTTTAAGAAAAAAAAAAGCCAGCTGTCATGAGGCCATGATAGGATTTTTTTTAAAGAAAAGACCTTGAAAATGTTTGTCATTCATCTCTCAAAGTCTACACCTGAAGTGAAGTATGATCTTTACTTTCTCAGGACAAGACTTAACAGAGGTCCTTCAGAGGAACTCCAACTTCTCTATAATTCTCTTAGTGTTTTTAACACAACAGCACTGTCTTTTACACAATAGGCAGACCTTTTACAATCTGATTGTTTTTTCAGCTCTTCGTTTTACTTTTCCATTACGTTCAGGTGAAACAGTTCTAATTGAAAATTAGAAACATTAACTGCATGAACCAAGGATAGAGTCCAAAAGAAGAGGCAGGAGCGACAAAACCTTTCTTTTTAGGTCAACCAGAATTTCAGTGTACTTACACTTACTTTCAATTGTTCTCTTTGATGTATTGTAGCTAGCTATAAAATTTTTTCAGACAGACTGTCTGGGAAGATTCAATTTTATGAAAAATGAAAGAAATGTGAAAACAGCAATTATGAGGAGATTAAACTACCTGTACCGGGTTAGCTCATACATTAGGAGGTAGATTTTTTTCCTTTGTTTTACAAGTGGCTGTATGGTAAAATAAACACTTTTAATGTCAACAATGCAGCCTCTTAAATAAGAAAATACCTCAAATTGCTCTGAATGTATTTTCAGAATTGAAATATTATGTCTGTCTGAGTTGGACAGAGTAACCCAACACATCTCGACTTTCACTTGCTGTCTTCAGCAATGGTCTTTTTCTGTCCTAATATCTTAAATGGATTAATGTTCTAAGAATGCTTGAATGGGATTGTGGAGCTTTTGCTTACACTTGGGACAATATTCCTCCTCATTGACAAATTTTCTTGCAGTGTTCATTGTTGGTTCTTTCTGAAGGTCAGTTTAAGGACATCTTAAAAGCCTTTCCTCCATTTCTACTTTTATTTCCTTGCTTCATAGTGTGCTGGAGTAGTTCAAGAGCAGCACAAACATGTCAGATGCAGTTTTGTCTTCAAAAGCTCAGAATTTAAGGGCTTAACCCAGTTTGCATGCAACTCATACTTTGTCAGTCATACTTTGATTTCAAAGAATGAGTGCAGTTATTCAAGTGGATTCATCAGCAGAATCAGTTCAAGCAGAACAATACACAAGTTCACAGGAAAGAGGATTTTTTTTTGTTAAAACTTGAGAGTGCTTTGGCTTTGTTTTCTATTGCACAGAGTGGCTGACAATCTAATTACCACTACGCTGTGTGCTATGGAAGCAGGTAGTACAGTAGGTAAGGAAGGGAAGGTACTAATGCCCTCTTATGCAATTTTCCAATCCAGATCACTCCCTGACATCCCTTCCCAAGCAGACATAAAATGGGGAGTGGGCATGGGCAGGAGCTCCTCTCTCATCATCTCTAAGCTGATGCAAGATGAATCAGCTCGCTGCCATGTGAGGGAATGGGTCCAAGTATAAGCATGGTGGCTTAGTATCTCAGTATGCAGGAACTTGACAATGAGATTTTTTGCTATTGTTCTTAATTATTATTCCCAGAAGTATTAGAAGGGTTTTGAAGAAGGGAAGGTGGGAGTCCAGTGAGCAGGGAAAAAATAAATCTGGGTGTAACTTCACAAGCAATTATGGAGTGCAGCTCACACCACTTATGTAACTTCAGATTTAATGGTGCAGCTAATTGCTTAATTACAACAAAATCTATTTTATGTTCTACTTGAACAGCAGTACTATCTGGGATGAACACAAAAGGAAAGAAAATCAACAGTATAATTTGGATGAATTTGCAGGAAAAGACTTCTGCTCTGGAAGAGTTGTGCCCCTTCAGACATAGCACTACCAGTGATCATGAGATTTTCCTTCTTCAGATCTGAGTTTGTAAACCTGAAATCTTTTCTTTGCCTATAAAATACAGCAGTCACAAAGATGTTTGGCAGCCTGTGCTAATACTAGTAATATGCAGCAACAGTTCAGCTATCAGTTCTTATTGCCTCAATTCTACTCCCACCATCTCTTTGCTGAGTCCACTTTTTTGGCTGCCCCATCTTTTGTAGTGTAAGACCTTTGCAGCAGGAAATAAGCCTTTTTGCTGTGGTTTATAGATGTTAAACACAGAAGGGCTCTGATCAACCACAGAAACACTAAGATCATAATGCAGATGATACAAATAAGCCCAAGATAGATTCTGTGTTCGTTATAATTAAATATATTCTTTCCCAAATTACATATGGATCCTTTGAAAAATAAGACTAGGCGACACTGTCTTATATTCATCAAGCAATAGAATGTATCTAGGTTGCTGAAAAATGATACTTTCTGGAGGCTTGGACAAGGCAGTCCATATTTGTTACATGATAGCTTTATTTTGTTTCACCAGGTCCTAATTTAGACCACTTAAAAGGCTGCCTCGACTGATCCAGTCCCTGAACTCATCTAGAAGACAGAAGAATGGCCAAAAAGCAGTACAGTATGATTGTATTTTTTTTAAGATGGGAAGAGGTTTGATAATACTTTGCATGAATTTTAGCCCAGACAGCTGATACCTGGGGCAATAGGAAAAAATATAAGCTTAAAAGATGCAGTCATCAAGAATGAAATAGAGTAATTGTTGTGTATAGATTATTCAATTATTATAATAACATTATGGCCACACAATATCACTGATGGAAAAATTAAAAATTGAAAATAAACTATCTGCTGACATACAAAAGGGGTGATCCACTAGAGGGAGACAAACTGAAGAACCTATTGCAGTTGAAATCACCATAGAAATTAAGTGGAACAAAGAGGAAAAGTGTTTAGACAACTAAATATAGCAAACTTTTCTTTGTGCATGTGTATGTAAGGAGATCAGCATTTTTACTTCTCTTACTTCCCTGTCAGTATCAGGAAATGTGGAATTTAATTTTAATTCCTTGCTAAATGTGTTAGCTCAAGCAAAAAATTGCCACTAAAAATATGACATCTGTGCTTCACAAACCCTATTGCTTAGTTCTGTAAAGATTTCTCATTATTAACAATTCCCTAGGAAAGAGCCATTGTTTAGATTCTTTATGTTTCTTGATGGAAGAAATGTGTAGTGCAAAATATGTTTAATGATAGCAGTATTTCAGATTGCTTTTATAGCTCCCAGGGTTTGTAAACAATTATTTAACAATCTTTTAATGCAACAGGTTGATCAACATACAAAGTCCTCCTGACAAGTAGGTGAAATAAAGGATTTTAGTACAAGACTGACCAACACATTAAGTTGGTCCATCCCACTTTATGGGGTGGATTGACCTTGGCCAAGTGCCAATACCTACACAGATGCTTGTTTGTTCCCTGTTTCACATAAGAGAGGGGGGATAAGTGAGTGGCTGTGTGGGTGTTCGGGTGTTGGCTGGGGTTCACTCGCCACTGTCCTCCCAGACCCAGTAGAAAAGTCTTCCTCATCTCAGCAAGGTATTGATGCTTTCTGTGGTGACAGTGCGTGTCCTGGGTTGCCTAGTATTGCTCTAACCTGAGCAAATAGCAACATCACCAAAGTTTGAGCAGCCAACAGAAGGTTCACCTTATACTCAGAGAAAAAAATAGACAGCCTGAAATGACACTAACAACCTAAGGCAGGTATCTGTTCAGAAGAATTGATACTTTGAAACATCTGTATCCTTCCAATGGGAACTTTGCCTCACTAGCTCAGGTGGAATGCGTTACTTTAGACACCCAAGGGCAGGTGAGGTGAAGCCAACTAACTGCTTACATCTTTGTCTGATTTGAATTGCTCTTTTTTGTATGCCTTTTGAAACCTCTTCAGTTGTGACGATAGACATGCCCTGTATTCTAGTTCCCCCTTATCCTAGAATTAAAATTATCCCCTACTTCTGCTTTTATATTCTCAGTATTTTCTTCTGTGTTCTGACATTATTTATGAATACATACCACTTTCTTCAGTAGCAGTTATTATGTATATTAGCTGTAGCCTGCTATACTGATTAAGCTGTTGGCTGAGCAAGCCCAGCAAAAGAAAAAAAGCTGGAAATTCATCTATGACCTGAGCTAAATTTTCTCATGCTTCTATGCTTACTTCCCCATTTCATAGCTAATCACCTATGTAGCTCAAAGTATTTGCACTCCTCTCTCTTTGCTGATGAAAAGGATATTTTTTTTTTGAGGAGCAGAAGGAAAACTTTCCTTACTTGTTTGTCAGGACAAGGTACAGATATTGTCCCACTTCTATACAAAGAAATCCAATGAAAATGTGTCTCATTGTTTGTAACTTTTAATGCATTTATTTTCTTTGGGTTTTTGGCACAACTGGAAGCCCTAAAGTTTTGAAGAAATGGAGCTTTGCTCAGGAGGAGTTCAGCGACACCACTGCATGGCTGAATATGCCCTCCTATATTTTATATCCATCCTTTTCTCTGTCTTTCCTTCTCTCTCTACAGCTTTTCTCCTTTGTCTCACCCTCCTTCCTTTCCTCCTTTGTTCCTTCTCTCTTCCCTTCCTCCTTTTACTGCTTCTTTTCCAAGCCTTTTAATCTGGCAACAGTTTTTTATTTCCCACATAACCACACAACTTCTCAACATTCTACTTTTCTTTATACTTCCTCTGTTTCTTCTGCTGGACTGCATTGTCACAGCTACTCATGCATTGCACGTCAAAATCCCACATCCAAGTCCAGTCAATGAGGTTGGATTCAAAATTTTGATTGAGGGCAGGGTTCGATTTCATCTTACTGAAAACAGCAGACTTTTCTCTGCCTAAGACAATCCAACTCTAACCTGCATTTGAGACTCACATTAGAGCACTGCAGTAGATTCTGCAACTTTTAACCTGAAAGGCAGGAAGTTACTGGAAAACAAGCTCCTGTTTTGCAGTCCTAGTGGGTAACACCCACTTGGATGAAGATGCCATATGTTGTTTTCTTGTATTATGTCAGAATATGTGAAATAATCTGGAAGAGAGAGAAGCAAAATGACAGAAAAATGCAAGAGGGAAATAATGTCTGGAGAATTACTGTTGAGGTTCTACAAAGCAAGAGAAGGACACAAAATATTCTGCTTTAGATCTGGAAAAGACCTGCTGGAGGAATAAATGTGATTGCACCAATCACCAAACTGTGGCTGGAGAATAAATAAAGCTCCCTGGCTGCCATTGGCTGACGCTGTTATTCTTTATTTCTTTTTCATATAGTTTCCTAAGCATAAATGGACAGAATAATGTCAGTGGAAAATGGAACCAGAATCATCCTTTAGTCCATGCCAAGAAGGTCAAAGTAAAGAAGCAGTTAGAGTAAATAGCATGTGGACCTAATGATGGGAACTAAAAGTGTGACATTCCCATTAGCCTCTTGCTTCCAGCAAAACTCAATTGTAATAAAGAATCTAGCCTGCACCTTATAGTCTGTCTGCAATTACAAGGCAGGAAAAGGGGAGAGTTTGAGGTATAGGGTTACTATCAGAAGTTTCATCAGTTTGGTGATACCACATATATTTTCAATTTTAAAAAATTTAAATTTTAAATAAAATTCTTTAGGATTCAAAACCAAATAACATGATCTCTGCTGGTGAAAATGGCGTAATGTTGTTTTTCCTCAGTAAAACAGAAGTGCTTTTTATTTGTTTTTTTTGTTTTTTACCCCCAGCTATCAAAGAATACACACCCATAATATACAAAAAACATATAGATATCTACTATGTGTAGTATTGCACAAGACCCAAAATTGCTGTATTGTACAGAGCATACATGTCTTTAAAATATTTTCAGAAATGTTTAATAGCAAATGTTTCATCAAGCTGTTATATCATGTTGTATATGGAAAGAAAAATACTAACACAGAGATAGTTTATTAGCTTCTGAATTTAAGCAAACACTTAATATACCACTAATATTTATTATTTTTATAAATGTTAAGCATGTCTTTAAGTGCTATTTAAATCTGATTCTCTTAAGCTGAAACAGTTTTACTGACTCAATGATACAAGCATTTCCTGAAAAAGAAGGACATATTTCCTGTATTTTGTTAGTATTTGACAGCACTGATCCTAAACGAGAGGCAACATGACAGTGATTTGCAAGACAGACTTTAAAGTACAGTTAAAATTCTGTATTATTGTATCCCACATAAACTCATTTACCGAGCAACAATTACTTAATAAATTATATTTAAACCCAAAAATAGACCCTGTTATCCTTATTTCAGTCATAGAATTAAGCAGAGTTAAAAAGGAGAGACGATCCTGCAAATGAGGTCTCAGCTGACAATACTTTTTGTCTGTGCACTGAGGTTTTCTCAGTTTCAGAGCAGACAATCTGCAGAAGTCAGCCCTGTGCTTTGGGTTCCTCAAAGGAGGAGAGTTTTGCCCTCAGTGCTTAGTTTGAAAATCAAACCCCCCATATCCCAAGAAAATTTCTGAACTAATCTTCACAGAAGGGACAAGGCTAACTTTGAGATGTTTCAAGCTTTTTAATGCTAATACCAGTATTTGCAACAGCATTCTATGTTCTACAGAGAGATAGTGGGAAGTTTGGGATCAAAGATCTGGCAATTGCTTGGTGATACTCAGCAGGAATATCTTGTCTCTGAATTTGCAGTGCATCAAGTCAAATTTGTGCATAAACCTTCACAGGATAATCCTTAGTCTGAGGTTACGTGTCTGCGAGCACACACACTAAAATAATTGGATTAATAAAAGTGGAAAGGAACACATAAACACTATTTTCAGCAACAGGCCCCACCTTTTTGTCACAGCTTTCCTCCTCACTGGGGACACAAGGAGCTTCTTTTGCATTAACTGTAGCCAAAGCACAAATATCAGAAAAGAGCCCCTTGGTCCTTCTACCTTCCACAAGGAAAACACCAAAACCAAACCAAAACAAAAAACCTAAACAAAACAATCAATCAATCAAACAAACAAACAACAACAAAACAGATATGGCAGGAGGCTATATAGGTCAAGAGAGAGAAAAACAGGTATTGCAGTAAAATAATAACAACACAGTGGGCTCAATCTTCTTAGTGTTGCCTAACAAAAAGTTTGATTTATCTTGATCATAATTTCTAATTCCCAGTACATGGAATAGTGATTTAGTTGGAGAGGAGTCTTTCTGTATGTATTTCCTGCATGACAGGAATTACAATGATCAGAAATCAGGGCTAACTTCGATGGTGCAACAAATAATTCCGATTGTTTTGTAACGTTTTATGATTTTGCTGGTCTAGTGGGCATTCAGTGTTCAGGCCAGCCTCAATGCTGGCTGCTATATTACAGTGACTGTTGCACCAATGTCAGAGATACAGTTTCCTATTATACCGTAAAGACTGTGTCCGCCCTTGCTAAGAGGATCAGGCTGAGAGCATATGTTCAGCTTCTAACTTCCATGACCTCAGATGCTTTCCTACTTTCTTCAAAATATTGTTTTGCACAAAACTACCCTAAAACTTTCATAGTTAGCTTATCAAATAATTGAGAGGGCTCAGTCACCTGTATTCTGCAGTATTTGCTATTTGTGCAAAATTTATATAATCTGGAAACAGTTATAACACAGTATGCTTGCTTGCTTTGGAAATACTGATGATAGTGGAGGATAACAGCAAAACCCTTTAGAACCTAAAGCAACCCTTTAAAGATAAGGCACCTTTCAATCAGTGGGGTTTTAAACCACTGATTATTTTCCTAATTTTTCATTGTTCCAAATTCTCATTACCTTGCCAAGAGGTACCAGATCAGATGCCTTATAGAATATGCACATATATCCACACCTGCTCTGTGAGCTTTTCGTTTAAAGACTTCATCCCACACTATCTGTAGTTATTGGCTTGTTTCCCATTCTAGTCACCTTAGAAGTGTGGGAGAGTGTTGGCGACTTGGATTCAGGCTGACCTAGTTCTTCCTAGGATCACATCTCTCTGCCGTAGTGGTGAAAGGCTCTCTACAGTGCAAGGTAAAAAACAGTTTCCCGTCGACTTTACTGCTGTGGAGAGGTTTAAAAAAATCAATCCAGACTTTGTGGACTGGAGACAAAATAGAATGAGAAACAAGAATAGAATTGTATCCCTAATCTTTGTAACTTTGATAATATTCAAGTAAATATATAATGTATATCCAGTCTCTTCGAATCAGAGTCACTATTATAAGGCTGAAAAGCCCTAGGTTTTACTCCAGTGCTATCCAGTAGTTTTAAAATAAATACTATGTATTTTCACAACAGTAAGCTGTGCCCCAGATAACCAATCTAGACTTTCTCAGGTTAAAAGCTTCTGTACTACCAGAAGAGGATAATGTCTGCATGTTTTGTTTTGTACAAAATATTCCCTTTATCCTCTAAGTAACTTGAATCTGGCATTTTCAGTAAGACTCAATAGGTAAGGGCTTTGAAACTCTCTTGGCATCTCTTTAAATGCCACTTTATACTGTCATGCTGTAAGAATCGAGTCCTTTTTCTTTCCATACTGATGAAAAACTTAAACTACTTGCCTGCTCATGATCCTAGGCATTATTCTTTTTCTATTTAAATTACCTCCCTCCTTCCTGTTTCCTTTTTTCAATCTCTTCCCAACATTTCATTTACAGCCAAGGTGAAGTTGTTGATCAGTTGCCTGGGTAACCAGAGCCCATATTGCTGCATCAGTCGTGGAAGGACAAAGTTCCATGAGAGCTTTTTTCCTACTACATTCTGGAGTAGGTTGTAAAATAACCAATTCTGCAACTAAACTAATTTAAACCTCTAAATTCAATTCCATATTACTGCATGGGTTTTCTTTAAATTCTTGTTGCAAAGATTTGCAAACTCATTCTTTAGGTTATTAAAATAGAAACTTCTCTTTCTATCAGTGCCTATGAAATAAAAACTTGGAAATCACATTTTATATGTATATATAAGTATACAAATTTCAGTAAAGAGTAGTTAGTCCTATCCTGGGCTGCTTCTATTATTTTGAAATCTGGATTTGTTTTGCAGCAAAGTAAAAAGTGAAATCCCTTTGTGTGTCAACACCATGCCAAGGACAGGGATAGTTTTTAAAAGTGTGGTGATAGACGAATAGTGATGCAAGATAATGCCAAATTGCACTGCTTACATCGTACCACTTGACACATGAAAGATATTTTTGTAACATCCTGGTGAATAATAGCTTGCAGTCTCTTCCCTCCTTTTCTCCCTTGAGATCCACAATTTCTTGTGGAGGATATTTCAGTTCTTGCCAAAAATGGGAACAAAGAGATGAAACTTCAGTCATGCAGCACAAGTGTACCCAGACAGTGCTTATAGTTCTTATTGAGAAGAACACTTTTTCTCTTAAAAATATTCTTTCTTCAGTCTGCTTCTATGCCGAACAACCTGATATAAAACATAAGTTAGAAATTCAGCAAGTCAAGAGTGTGGTTGTGTGGGTGTCTTAGAAGTAGCTTTATTCTAAAAAAGAAATCATGGCCACATCAAGTGATGAAAAGCAACCATACTACTTGTGAAAGCAATATTAAAGACTACTAATTCTGTTTAGTTTTGGTTTTTAGTAAGATGGGACACTATTTATTGACAACTGATTAGCTTGAATTTCTTCAAAATTGGAATGAAATTCAAGTTTCTCTGAAAAAAAAGGGAAAAAATATGATTTGTATAAAAAGAAAAATGCAGACAGGGAAGAATAAAAAAATAATTAGTATGTTAATATTGATTCAATGGAAGAGGTTTCTTCAGAATTTTTCCAAACAATATGTCAATTAACATCTCACAGGCATTATCTTCTAAAGGGAAAATTTGGCAAGGCAAAGCAACAAAGGGTACAAAATAGTTTATATGGAATTTTTCTTCCAGGTGAACTGGGTGACAACATAGTACTGTGTTGCATCAAGGAGTGTTTTATTGTGTAGCATGAAGATTATGAGTTTTGACAAGTTAACATATTACGAGGGAATAAAGGGGTTGCATTCATTTAATGGAAGGAGATGTATGTTATTCTCCATATTCCCCTCAGTCTACAGAGGCATTACCAGGAACTCTGAGAGAAGGTATCACAAAAATAAATTAAAATAGACTGCTCCTGTTGAAATTACCTGTTGTCTTTATTTATCATTCATCAAATATTTTAAAATTGCGTTTGATAACTCATAATGGCAAGGGAAGCACCTTAGGACTATTGCTGTTTGTGCTCCCCTTTCCTCCTGTACCTGGGAGAAACTGCAATATGCATACTTAAATTAATGTCTGAAATTCAAGGATATGAATGTGTCATGCAGGTCATTTATTTATAGCAAGCCGGCCAACAAACATGGCTCGGAGGGGACAAAAATGCATTCTACATGCGTGAAAGGCAGCAGATGGATTTATTGACTTCAGATGCAGTCAGAGGACACAAAGTGACATTTATTCCTTAAGAACCGGACACCACAGAATTTCCCAGTCTGTGTACCTACCCTAACTCAACAGATTGTGACTGAAAGGTTTAGCCTCCTTACGTGCTTGTGTTTAATTTAGCCTCCTTACGTACTTGTGTTTAATTTAAATATGTTATTATTTTGTTCAATGTTTATGTTTCTGTTCTGCTAATCCAATTTTTGTTTTGATTACTTTGTATGAAACAACCTGAATATGAGGTCTGTTCCATTTTAAAAATTACTGACTTCCAAGTGTCCTCCACCCCAATGAACTTTTTTTATTCCTTCAGGGAGAAAATCTAAGAACTGAGTCCACACAGGTGTGATGTACAGCACAACCTAGCAGATGGATGTCAGACATAAGCTAAGAAGGAACACAAGATAGCACGTTTGGATTGTCCGTTATCTATTAGAAAGTTGTCTGTCTCTTCTGCCTTTCATGTCTCTCTGATTTTCGCCTGTCTTGAACAAACAAAAATGGGTATAATTACTTGTTCTTCCTGTTCTGCCTGAGCTTGCACCATTCTACTGTATAATTCTAAACTGTTTTTCCAGCTTTCTTCAAATGGAGGTGGTTTTAAACTTTCATTTTATCACTCTGCAAATCTTTTCCATTCTTTTTTCAAAATAAATCTCTCATTTGTACTAAAATTTTCAATCAGATATTTCCTTGAGCTTGCAGAATAAACATGATCTAATAGAAGTAAACAAACAAAGTACCTCACCCTTAGGACTGAGCATAAACTATTTACACTGCATTTTATGGATGCCTAAAAATCACTATGCAATAATGTAATCCATGCATGAAGAAGTAATTTCAGCTTCATTGCCTTCCATGGAGCTGCAGAAATGATACATTTATTCTGATGATCCTAAGAGTGCGAAAGAATGTGTCTTACTTTCTCATTTATTTCAGTCTTCTTGTACTCACTTACTTGAAGTGGAAAGGAATGGTATGGTTGAGTGAATTAGAAAGCTGTATGTGGAAAAAACCCCTATATACTCTTTTCAATTCTTTGTTGATGGGAAAGCTATGCAGAGGCACAGAGCACAACACCACAGCACTCTCTCTGCTGGATACATACGCTTCTCCTCTGTTCAGTCCTGTCTTCCCTTCGCTTTAACTAGCCTTCAGTAGATTCCCATTTGCATTTTCCCTCCTTTGAAATGTCATGTCCTTCCTGCTGCTCAGTTCCGCCAACATACCTCTCCTCATTACTTCCACTTCCCTTCCCATCAGGATAAATATAGCTGAATAACTGCATGCCTCGGCCACTTTTACATTGCAGTCCCAGTCCCCTGTGATAACTCTCAGCAGCTCAGTCATACACTGTGCTCTGGAGAGTTCAAAAGCACCAGCTACATGGAAGCAGGAGGAAGTGTGAAAGGAGGTGCCATTCTGCCTGCGTACAGAAGGTGAAGAGTGCTCAAGTCTTGCCTTTTTTATGGCAAAGCAAGGGTCGGAGTGATGGGACTGATCTTCCCATGCACACCTGCGGTGTGAAGCAACTTTGAATAGATAACTGAGGTCTTGCACTTCTCCCCCCTTCTACACCCAGCGGGAGAGTTGATTAGAAAATAAAAAAGAAACCTGATGCACCCTTTAGGGAAAGTTAGCTGCTAAAATCAGTAATGAAGTATTTCTCTTTTGCTGTTTGTCCTAATTTCATTTGCTAAGTGAGAATTTTCCTGGATCTGTGTGGTGTCTTAATTTAAAAGTGTTCCCATTTTTTTGGCAGCTGCAGCTTCCTCAGCTTCAACTATTCAACGTGTAAAATTGCTATCAGCACTAGGCAGGCTCTGCACACTTTTACCCTGCCTTTTTGGAGGGAGAACTATCAGGCATTTTATCCCTGTAACTGCAGATTACTCAGGTTCCTGAAGAAAGTGGAGGCTACAGACACATGCGGATAACCTTTGTAAACTGGTTTGCTTCAAAGGAGTCATATCTGAGATAGTACGACACAAATAAGCAACATGTTTGATCTCATAGTAAACAACCAGCTTATCAATATAGTGGCGGGGAGGGAAACCATCTTACAGCTTCTGCACAACCCTTTTTGAAGACCCATTCAGTAGCATTAGGTAGAAAACACCAGTTCAGGGCAAAGCTGGCCTCTCTCCTTCCCTACTCAAAAAAGCCTCCTCTGTCTCAAAGATACTGGACTTAAAATAGGATGGTAGGGCTCATCACCTTCACACCCCCACAGAAGATGTGTGAAAGGGCTACCTCACCCCTTCAGAGGCCAAACAGAAAGATTGCAACAACCAGAGCAGAGTGTCTGAGGCTGCTTGAGGCTATGGTGCTATTTTTTTTTGCCATTAGCCTAGCGGGTTTGGGGGAGGGAGGATTCGGGGGGATGCTTTGCCTATTTTAATGCTAAGGGAGGTTCTGCAAAGTTCTGCATGCCAGTGCCTTGTTTGTCCCTGAATCTGTTGTAACCCAATGCAAAACAGGCTATTTGTGTGACTTAGGAAGAAGTCAAATCACACAAGTTCTGTTTATACGCCTAGATGAGTTTATGAAAATGGTTAACTGTATCCCAAATTCTTGGAATCATTAATCATTGCATCATTAATAGCAGCAGCACAGCTTTGCACCCATTTAGGCATCTGTTTTTCCATTGATTTCTCAAACAGAATGTCTTTCATGCCCTGTTCAAAGGGTTTGGGTGTTGGGATGTTTTTCTGCAGCCTGGTACTGATAGTTGCCGGCTCATAATAAAAACCCAGACCTAGTATTTAGATGAAAGTCTGCTTCTCCCTGGGACCCGTGCTATAGGATTCAGCTATCTGAAGACAAGATGGATGATGGAAGGAGGGATGTTCACTGAAGGGCTTTGGTGCATTGAGAAACAGGATTTTATGCTTCACCCAAGAAATTAACTCCATCTAGTAGTTTAAGGTGTATGGCTGTAGAACAGATATTGCTGATGTAAGGATCAAGTTTCCTTCCTATGGCAGTGTTGAAAGGAATACTATGTGAGGCAGAAAAACAGCTGGTAGCATCCGTAGGCTTGGGTTGCATAATGCTTTCTACTGTTAGGGATACCAGGGCCTTGTTGTTTGAAGGGAGGTGTTTAAAAATGCAGCAGGGGAATTTGTTAGAGTGTAGATAATCTGAACACAGCTTTGCCACAGCAGAGAAGGAAGGTATGCAGAGAGGATCAGAGTCAATTTTGTTTGTCAAGTGAGCCATGCTCATGCTGACTGATTTCTCTATTTTTAGATGGCCAGTGTAAGGTAATAAGCCACTAAGAAGAGTTACTACAAATGATGAATATCAAGAAATATCAAGTGGCTTCCCATCCAGTGAATAGCTGGATGTACCTGTAGCTAGAATGAATCAGGAAATGAAAACATGTGATGAGACATTGTCTCAGACTAGGCTTTTGCACAACAGGACCATATCGAGTTTGCACAGACTGCCTTAATCTGCATTGCCTACCTCTATGTCTGCTTCCTTTTGTAGCCTCAACATTCTTTTAAGGCAATTATTCCACCATATGCCGTGCACAGCTCATACTAGGAACTTACGCTGCTTATTTGTGGAGGCACAGTCTGTCACAGGAAATGTTGAATACCATGTGGGTTAAGGAACATTAAAGAAGAGTCTCTTGAGGGACACATGGGTGGTATTCCCTGGAAAGCTTCCTGAAGTATTTTTAGCTATGTATTTTCTCAATGTGGGATGAAAATAAGCCAAAAAAACCAGGCAAGGTTTATCCTATGTACTGTATGAGTGTATGAGAGACTGCATTCTGAAACAACAAGAGAATGGGAGCTCTTTAATCTCCTAGTAAAAGAAGGAAAAGACATTCAGACTTCCTGCATTGTTACATGGTGCTTTCAGGGGTCTTCAAAGATTACCTAGTAGCACTGAATTTTGTGCTTTGAGGAGCTGGCATGCTACTGTTCTATCTACCTGGAGGTTAATGACTTCATAGAGACATCAACATTTGTAGATTCACATAAAAAAAGATGTGTGAAATTCAGCAGATCAGGGGTGACGCTACCCTTTCTGGACTATTCCATGCCCTGAAACAGGTTTTTAAAATTAATTTTCAAAATGTAGAGCAATGATACAGAACCTGATCTGACCATCACAGAGATATGTTCATCTGCCTCCATGAAGATAAGTGGTCTCATTCCAGAATTACACCACAAAGACTGTGCTCATTATCTGTCCAGTCTTTTTTTAAGTCCTTGTTTCTCATGTTTGCTACATCATAAATTCTGATATTGTAATCCCAGACTGGCCAAGGCATTCTTCCCTAAAAATCAGACCACCAAAATCCATTCCTACACTGACCACACTGATGCTTGTATTGCCTGGGTGTTGTGGAACAAGCTAATTTCAAAGCAGGTCTTTGTCACCATGGCTTCTTTCAGCTTTGAATAATAGTATAATCATTGTGACCCCACCTCCAACCAACTCACCTTTATGGTTTTTTAAATTGTTCAGCCAGTTGAAAAAGGAGTTATTCATTCTTTTACATCATTCATTTACTAAGACTACTACCACCCTTAAAATTAATTGGTGTGCTCACACAGCACCTTCCCAAACTGCAGAACTCAATGTAGGTCAAACTGGAGGGAATTTTACCTCTTCCAAATAATGCTCTACATCTAAAGACACACAACTTGACTTTGAAAGAACAAGTTCAAAGTAAACCACCCTTACCTCCAGCTCTCTTCCTGAAAGTGTTCCTGTTATGGCTGAAGCATTTCCTTTCTCTTTTTTTTTTTTTTCCAGAAATCACTGGCAAACTCAAAGATATCCCAGGGCTTGGCATTTGTTGTTGGAGAGAAGGCACAATGAGATTACTCTTTGTTTATACTCTCAGTCCAACTTGACTCTCAAGCTGTGGTTTAACAACACAGCGAATCCATTTTTTTGGGAACTTAGTATCAAATCTCAAAGCCACTGTAATCATAAAAATGCATTATATGGGTGCAGAGTCATTCCACTGATTTGTTAACAATAAATTGAAGATAGAATTTTGTCCTAGCAGATTAATGTAGATTTAATGTGGAGCAAGTATTCTCTGTCTAGGCAACTTTAACTTCACGTTGTCTGCCTGAAGCCAGCATAAAATCAACATAAGATTGTAAAGTGAATGTAAACGCTGTGCTGTGTGCTCTGGCTAAACCAACTGAAATGTAATCATGTGCCCTTGCCTGATTTTTATCAAATTCGCACTGCTTAATGATGTACAACTCTGTAGAGCTGGTATTTAATGATCACAGAACCATTTTCTGAGTAGTCTACCAAAAAAACAACTCTGTGGTTAGAGAACTGAAGACATTTCATCTTCACATCTGCTCTTCACTGAGAATTACAAACACCCTCATCAGTGGAAGCTATCACATCTAATAAAAAGACAACCTCAATCATTGCTATCTAGGAGATCATTGGGAGAATAAGATGGAAGATGCAGAAAATGTACATCAGGTGTGGAATTCTTAATACTCTGGTTTTTATAGTTACCCAGACCTCCTTTAATGACTAAATATACTGCTTTTGTGACAGGACAAGGATATTTGTATGCCCATATTTGCTCTAATAATTTTTTTTTTTTCTAACCTAGAGAAGATATATCATATTTCTGTGATTATAAACTCAAAAGATTCCCTGATGATTATCTGGTCAGAAAAGAATATACACCATATATGCTACAGAAGATTTTACTTGCTGTGGTGGCTTGACCCAGGCTGGATGCCAGACATCAAAGCCACACTTTCACTCTTCTCTGCAGCTTGGCAAGGGAGAGAAAATATAATGAAGGGTTCATGATGTGATATAAGGACAGGGAGAGATCGCTCACCAAATACCATCATGGGAAAAACAGACTTGAATTGAGAATATTAATTGAATGTATTACTAACAAAATCAGAGCAAGATAATGGGAAGTAAAATAAAGCTGGAAAACACCTTTCCCCCACCCCTCCCTCCTTTCCAGCTTCACCTCCTCTCCCAACGGCCCAAGGAGACAGGGAGTGGGGATTATGGGTAGTTCATCACATGCTGTTCCTGCCACTGCTCAGGGCAAGGAGTCCTTCCTGTGTTCCAGTGTGGGGTCCCCCCCACAGGAGACAGTTCTCCACAAACTTCTCCAATGTGAGTCCACCCCATGGGCAACCGTTCTCCATAAACTGCTTCAGCATGGGTCACTCCCCCACAGGGTGCAGTTCTTCAGATGCAGCCTGCTTCAGTGTGGGTCCCCCACAGGGTCACAAGTCCTACTAGCAAACCTGCTCCAGTGTGAGGTCCTCTCTTCACAGGTCTGCAGGTCCCTGCCAGGAACCTGTTCCAGCACAGGTTTCCCATGGGTTCACAGCCTCCTTTTAAGCCTGCACCTGCTCCAGCGTGGGCTCCTCCATGGGCTGTGGGTGGATCTCTGCATCCCTGTCGACCTTTGTGGGCTGCAGGGGCACAGCTGCTTCACCATGGTCTGTGAGCTGCAGAGAAATCTCAGCTCTGGCACCTGGAGCACCTCCTGTCCCTCCTTCTCCACTGACCTTGGTGTCTGCAGGTCTGTTCCTCTCCCACATCCTCCCCCCATTCTTCTCCGGCCACAATTACATCTGCGCAGTAACTGTTTTTTCCCTTCCTAAAGTTGTTATCAAAGAGATGTTACCACCATTTCTGATTGGCCCAGCCTTGGCCAGCAGGACATCCATCCTGGAGCCATCTGGCTTTGGCTCTGCAGGACATGGGGGAAGCTTCTGGCATCTTCTCAAAGAAGCCACCCCTGTAGGCCCCTCACTACCAAAATCTGGCCATGCAAACCTAACACACACACATAGAGAAGGGCCGGTTGATTATTTAGTTCTCTACAGGGTGACTCATAAGATACACCTGAGTTTGACTGAGAACTTCTTTTAAAACAACACACAGTCTTCTGATTAAAAATTTTGAATGCATACCTTGGTGTGTTATTCCAATGATTATTTTATTATTGGTTTAAAATCTGTCTTTGTTTCTAGTCCTACTTTTAGAGTAGACAGAGTTTCTGATAGCTCATATATAGAGTGAAGAAACCCCTTGCCCTCTTCCCTGTGTTGTGACCTCCAACCTTTGATTTAAGTCATGTCTCAAATTCTTATGTTAATCAGGACAAATTTCCTGAGTTTTTAACAATAAAGGATGTTTTGTGGCCTTTCAGGTGCTTTGCAGGCTCTTCCCTGCACCCTTCCTAAAGAGTAATCATGCGTCTTGGACCGTGGAAAACAGAACCAGAGGCCTTGCTGCAGCTGTGTGTACCTCAGTGCCAAGTACAGAGGCAATATTCCTCACAAGTACCAGAAATTCTGCTCATAAATCCAATTTACCATTTGATTTTGGCTGTAGAACTTACACAGCTGATTAATGACCGTGAGCCCTAGCACCTTATCAAAATGGAGACATGCCCTAAGGAATTCCTTATAAAGATAAATATTTCCTACAAAATTTTTATTTCAGTGCAAAGTTTAGCATTTTTCTGTTTAGAAATATATTTGCTTATGTTAATCTCACCAGCCAATCCAAATAATTTATTTCAATGGTTTGCCATTGTCATGGTTTATCATACCCTTGGTCTTCATGACATCTACAAATATTATCACTTGAAGCCTGCCTGTCTCTAACTGCTTCTCTGCTTGTTTCCATGGGATTCAGATGCTTTCATCTTAGAAACTGTTGCCTAATAAACCTTGCTGACCAGGAACTACTTAGCCTTTTTTAGGTTCATCAGGTTGGTATTTTTCCATCCAAACCACAAACATTTCTGTCTGGCATAGTTTCATCCACCAGGTCACAAACATGAAACCCCCTCTAACTTTCACAAACCTCACACAGGAAAAAAAAGTTGCTTTAAAATCGTATAACTGTTCCTACACTGTAGTAGTACAGAAAAACATAAAGCATAAAGTATCTCCAAACTTTGACCTTAATTTACGTTGTCACCTGGTCAAAAGAGTATTTGCTAGTCCCCATTGCTTTGCTCCACCATTCCCCATGAGGGAAGCTTTATCTCATCAGATATTTCACAGCCTGGCAGATCTGTTCACAGTGACATAAGCAATCAGACCTGTCTCCCATACTGCACAGCATCCCAATATTCGAGGAGGACAAACCTGCCTTTCCTGCTGCTCCACACCCTCGGCGGACAGGGCTGGCAGAACCCACCAGCAGTCACAATTCTTCCATCCAGTGATGAGAGATTTCCATTACTGTAGGAAAAATCTCACAAGCTTTACTTCACCACCCTGTGAAGTAAGATTTTAGGACCAACTAGGTTCCAGGGAATATGGTTGGTCCTAAAATATCAAGAAGGCATAGAAGTATACATGCCTGGATATGCTTTTATTTGGCAGCAGTAATGCAGATGAGTAAATTCTATTAATAAACTCCTTGAAGATGCAAGTTCCTAGTTGCAATACATACTTGCTCATTACACCTCATTGTAGTCCTAATAATATAAAAATTTTTAACTGCAAATCTTCAGTAAAACAATAAAATATTTTTCCCTAAAACCAAACATTATTCACAGGCAACTTCTGTGGTAAATGACACAATGATGGCCATGTTCAGGGCCCATTAACACCAGTCTTCACCCCTGTACATTTCAGCTTTTCTAATCTAAAACATACAGAAATGTCCCTTTTGTTTAGTTTTTCATTTATCTAAACTAGGCTTTGTTACATATAACCAATGTTGATTTGGAGTTCTCCCATTCCCTATGGCTGTTTCATGGATTAAGAGTATTTATTTAAATTAGAAAGAGAACTTAAATAAGGCTAAAGTAACAAAAAATTATTTTCTTTTCTGGTAAGTCATGTGACGCCCTCTCTTTATTAAAAAGTAAAAATAGCTATGCAAACCATCTGATGGGATCCCTTGAAAGTAATGTGGGAAGACTATTAGAGCAATGCCAGAATTTCAACTCCACATTAAGTTAATAGAATCTATGAAAAACTTTGTGGAGAAATTTGTCCCTGAGATAATTAAATTTAAATCACAGGATTTATAGTAAGAATTACTTTAATCTTGTTATACTTGACTCAATTACTAAAAGCATCCGTTTTACTTAATATTGGGCTTTGTGGAGTAACAAACTTATTTTATTTGTTACTGTCAAAAAAAGTATCATTTTAGAAAAGTAGACAGGCACAGCCTTCATTCTCTGCTGTTTCTCATAAACATCTTTCTTCCTTCCTTTCATACCTTCTCTATATAGCAAATATTTCTCTTCTGAAATCTGTCAATTTGCAAGGTTCTCCACTGAGACTATGTTCTTTCAGCATGTGCTGGAAGTAAAATAAATGGGACAAACTTTGTCCTTAAAAGTAAACATATACCTCACCGGTTTGGCCACAGAAATATTCTGGTTTTCAGCACTACATCCAACAACTCTTGGGGAAACTAACTTTTTCTTTTCTGCTAGGACAACAATATTTTTCTCAGTATCCCCTTGCTCATCTCCAAAGAAGATCAGGACCATGGACACAAGTCCATCCTGTTACTTATTTAGATGGGCTGCACGAATGCATTCATACTCACCCACCACTTCCACACATCCAGTTGCCTCTTACTTTCACTTGTGCAAGCAATAAAACTCTGCTGGGAAAATTCTGTCTCTTTCCTCTATTAAGAAGGTGAGTTAGAGAAAAAAAGATCTGGTTAAATTTTTATTTTGATACCTTGATAGGCTTAGAAAAGAAAAGTTACCAAAGTGGGAACTTTACATATTGATTTTCTGTAATTGGAAAACAATGCTTTGCTTATTAGAAACATGATAAAAGAAATGGCTACATCTAAGTGCCAAGTTGTTGGGTAGGCTAAATTCTTCCCATTTTCCAACCAAATAATTTTGCCACCTGTTTTTGCCTTTTTCAGTGTTAGGAGCAAAGCTCTTTTCTCCCATTCCCATTTTTCTTTGGTTTTTTAGAGATTGCTTAACTATAACCTGCTACTTCTGAGCATTTTAGAAGTAATATATTTATTAATTTTTTCTGTGATTTTAAAGTATCACATCGGTAACCTTTATGCTTTACTAGTCATTTCTCTTTCTCTTTTAGAATAAATGCTTGTCAAAAAGTTGCATCTGTGAAGTCTGAATGAATGCAAAGTAATGGGTACAAAAGTTTGTGCCAGGCATCCCAAAGTGGGCAACCACAAATGCAAAGCTCCACCAGAGGTGTTTGGCTCATATGTAAAAATGAGGTTAGAACACATCCTGTGTTTAATCATTTCAGGTGTTGTATTATGAAGTGAAACTTTAAAAAAGAATAAAAAGAAGGAACTTGGGAATTACTGATCCATCACATAAATTCCTCACAAAATAAAAATAAAATATTTCTAATTACTTAGAAGATAACAGGGAGGGGTGCAACTAATACAGGCTGTTCAAGGACAAATAAGGTCAAACAAATTGGCCCTGTGGATGGGGTAGACCCACTGAAGCTTTTGACACTGATGTGATATTTTCCCTGTTTCACCTGAAATATTCTCTGGTGCTCACAGATCTAAAGAGATGCCACCAGGAGGTGCTTTACGCAGAAACAGGAAGGATGTCTGAATATCCTCATCAGTAGTCAGGATGCTCAATCAAGGAGTATGTTCATCACACCTGGGCAAACCCAGGCTGTTGTTATTTAAGGTGAGGCCTCAGCTAGAGTGTGGTGTCCAATGGACACTGCATTTCAAGCAAGCCACAAGCAACATCTCTAGAAGAGCGAGCTGAGAGGTCAATGACGAGAATGAAATTTGGTTGGTTGAGAGGAGAAATGTGTAACAACAACCTCTAAACTCACTAAAGGTTATAAGTGAATCAGCATGGCATGGTTTCCATATATTTATGGGGAATGAGATGTAAATTGCAGGCAGCAGGTTTAGGTCATTCACTAACTACATCCTCTAGGAAGGACTTAAAGTTCTGGTCATCAGGGGTCTAGGAGATTGGAATCAATTACTCCTTCCAAAGGCGTTTTTATGAAATGAAGCTAGAAGCCTGGTTCACCAATATCCTTAAGTAAATGTATTAGTATGTGGTGTCAGCCAGGAACATTGGCGGAGATGGTTAGTGAAGGTTAGCAGCAGTTTGAGCAAGCACCATCTACAGCCATCTGTGATTTCATGTCTTTTTTCTTCTGATTTTCAGGGTATCTGTTTCAACTTCAGCAGAAAGTCAGAGCAGTCAGAGGGGTGGAATGACAAAACCAACCACCTGCAGATGTCTCAGAGTAAAGTCCCTAAGGGAAAATACCATTCAACAACATTAGTCCCTGGTGTTGTCACGCAGAAGGAGGTGTGGAGGTAGTTCTCCATGCCAGGAGAACAAGCAGGAGGTTCTGACACTGGTGGGAGGTGGGGAATTTAGAAGGGAAAATAAAAATGCTGGGAGTGAAATGAAGTGGATGGTGGATTGTCCTTCCATGGCTCTGCTGCTGCTCCTGTAAAACACTTTTTCTCAAGGCTTTTTACTCAGTGACTTCTTTCTAAAGCACTTCATTTAGAAAATAATTCTTCCAGCTGCATAAATAATTTCCTACTTGTAAAACCCAAAAATCAAGGGAATAGTTTAAAACCATCCTGTTGCTTACAGGTAACTATGTGCTGCAGCAGTTAGTACATTAATCAGAGGAATAATAATAATGAAGAAGAATGCACATGTTGGAGGAAGTCTATCAAAGAAAACTGTAGGCTAAAAACTTTTTTCAGGTGCCAACGTGAGTTCCAGGCAGTAGGCCCTGTAAACTGGGAGAAATGCAGAATTTGTTCAATAATTTAGATGCTCTTACAAACAGAAAGTAGTGGATTCCAAGGCAACTATCAGAATGTTACTGAAAAAATATACCTTTATTTTTTCAATGACCTATTTTGTTATTTCAGTTCTATCTGAAGGATTACCAGAGAGGTATGTGTGTTTTGCTGTGCTGTTAATATATTTATTATTTTAATGCCCCACTGCAGGTTGCTACTACCTGTCTGGCTGGCAGGAACTACCCAACTACCGTGTTGATGAAATCATATTTTCAAATGTTATGCAAAATTATTTTTAAAAAGAGGGCCAGCTGGCATGTTTACAGTGAAGAGAATGAAGAACAACATTTCCTTGAAGAATTTACTCAAATTAGTTTGATACTATGTGCCAAGTAAAGATGGAAGTTTCACGTTAGCATAAATTGATGAGAATTATTGTATACCTGCTATGTCATATATGCTAAATGCAGTGCTGGTGGAAAAATACAGAAAAATATAAAAAAGCTCATTCTTTTAGTGCCTTTCTACCTCAGCTTAGGAAAAAAAAATTGAAAGCTCCTTTTTCCACCCCCAGAGAATGGAGATGCTTAAAGTGGTGGGGACTTTCTTGTGAATGTCCAACCACAGCATTGGAGTCAAAGTCCATATGTTTAAGTGTGTCCAGTATATCCAAAATATTTTGCTTAGAAAATGCAGGCTATTTTCAGTGCCCTTCATGTAAAAAAATGTCAATAATGAAACATTTGATTTGTTGTTCAAGTTTTCACAGAGTCATTGAGGGCAGGGAATAAAAGAGACAGAGGGAGGTGAGACATCTTTGAACACAGTAGATAAAGTAGACTACTACCAAGAAATTCAACCCCTAATGTTTAGACTGAGTTGAAAAAATTGGAAAATATAAAAAAACCCCTCAAAATAATCCAAACAACATGTCTTGGAACAAAATCAAAAAATCAGAATGAAATGAAATCAACCCCCAGACTGTCTTCGAGATGTTTTGATGCAGTTTGGTAGACCTGATAGGAGAACCACTGTATGCTCCTGCTCCAACTGCCTCCAGTGGGTTCTCCTCCTAGCCCAACTTCCCATCTTCTCAAGGGAACTGTTGGTCACTCCTTGTTTTAGTGGGCACGTCCTGTACCCCTCAGTAACAAATCTCAGGTGTTTTTTCCCCTTAAGAATGGGTTGTCACATCCTTGCTTGGGCCTGACTTCAGTTCTCTTTGCCCTATGTAAATGTGGTGGTGACCCCATGAACACAAAACCCCCAATAATCCCGTGATTCTGACATCTGTCTTCAAATTCTTTGTTAGCTTTGACAGAATTAAATTTTCCAGCAAAATCCTTGGCCTGCGATTTTCAACCAGTTCAGCCAAGCAGCAGAGAGGCCTCGGTCTCATCAGGAACTGTGCTCTTTGACTCAGTGAGCAGAGGGATATCACACAGGGCAGGGCTCATTAGCAAAGACAGAAATCTGTCTCCTTGACAGAAAGAAGTGAAAAAACCAGATTTGGCATTCAGGAGCCCAAAAGGGCAGGGCTGAGCTGAATTGCATTGCATATGTTTCATTTAGACCCAGCAGGATCTATGCAGTGACTGATACCTGTCCTTATTCAACAAGACCTTGAAATGCACCTTCAATGTAAGTAGGTTGTTATAATCTTCTGGGGCCTATACTAGCTTTCCACTTATGGAAACCAAGCTTTGAACTCCAGGGGATGAAATGAGGTGAACACAATTGCCTATCTAGTCACAGGTATAAGATTCAGGGCACACAAAACAGAAAATGGGGCTGGAGGCACAGTAAGAATTTCAGTGCAAAAGGGGACATATAGTGTGCGAACTGAAGAAGTAACTTCAAGACTCTTACAGTTTTAAGAGACTTAATTTTTGTGGTTCAGCAAGCAAGGAAATGTGAAAGACTATACATGACATACATTTCATGGCAGGTGACTTTTGGCACCAAGCTCCAGTATGACTAAGGCCAAAGAGGCCAGATGTCAATAGGTATAAACAACCATCATGTGAGATCCTCTAGTGCATCATGAGGAAAGGAGGGGAGCTGACTAATCTTACTCTGACACTCCTTCTTAGTGTAAAGCCCTTTATAGTATGACATTCCTCAGCAGTCTCTCATACCCAGGGAACAAAGGGAAGAAGACCAGATGTCCTTGGGCAGCTGTTGCTCACCATTAGCTTTAGAAAGCTGCCTTCCAAAAGCCAAAATGCTCTAAGTCGTCTTGTTTTCTTCCTTTTGAGGTTACACTCTTACCATCAAGGCAGTTCATCAACTCACTGCTGATAAACTTATTATCAACAAAAGCAGTTCCTTTTTCTACATCTGGAAGAAATGTAGCAATTTCAGTTCCTCAAATGAGCTGAGCTGCTGTGTCAATTCTTTGGGCCTGGCTTAGTGGGACACCGTCTTAACTTCGTGGGAGCTTTCTATAGCCTTAGTTAAATGAGTAGATAAGATTCATCTTTTTGCACCAGTAGTGCTACTACATCTTTGTAAATAGATGTATTTTGCAAAAGCTAAAGCTCAGATGTCAGTGTGCCCCTTTTTTGGTATGAAAAAACTTTAAAACCCAAAGAAAATGAAAATATATAAAAATAAAACTATTGCAAATACTAATTCCTTTCTTTTTTTTTCTTGTGGAATACAATTTCTTGTCCATGTTTGCACTTACCAAGTAGATGATCTGAAGATAACTTGTTTTAATCAAACATAGTAGCTGCAAATTCAAAAGGACAGGCTGAAAGTGGAGTGAAGGACACCACTATTTTGGATGGTGACTAAGCTTCAGGTTTTTTTCTTTCTCCTCTAGTCCTACTTTTTCACATATCTCACAACAACAGGGAGAAAGAAATGAGTGAAAGTGTTGCGTTCAAAGGAGGTAAAACATCCACTTGAAAAGTTGTAGTGCTTTGGCTGGTGTTCAAGGGGATGCTGGTATCTAGTAAACCGAGAAGGCTGAAGTATACACACTGTGTATTAATAAAAGGTGTAATGGAGGGCATGAAAAAACCTGCTGCTCCATAACGTTAGTGTGGTGGCCCTAGAAATTAGAACCCCCTCCCGTGTCAGACATGGTCCACACATCCATGCTGTCTGTCCCACAGTGGCTATGCCGTATCTCAGCTCCCGGGAGTTTGTCTTAAGGTGCCTGTGGGACCACTCACCGCCGCTGCGGGCGAACGAGGTGCAGTTTCACACTCGATTTAACACCCAAAGGGTGCTAAAAGCCCAGTACCGAGTTCTCGGAGCCTTCGAGGAGGAGTAGAGCCAGAGGGCTGTCCCAGCACCAGGCCCTTGACCCTGGCCCCCTCCTGGCTCGGCTCGGGGCAGAGTGATGCGGGAGCAGCGATTCTCCTTCCAGGGCGCCCCGCATGACCCAGCCGGGCCCGTCGGGGCCGCAGACCCCGCACTCCGGCCCCACAGTGAGGCCAGCGGGGCCAGCCTGGGGACCAGGGGAGGCGGCGTGTCCCGGCGGGGCAGCAGCGGCTGCGGTACCCCTAGGGGCTTTCCCCCCGCATCCTCGCCCGCCGGCCCCGCCGAGACGCCGACAGCAGGAGCGGCCGTAAACCGGCTTACGCCCAAGGCGATTTGCCCGTGATCCGCTGGGCTTCCCGGGCGGGAGGGGGCCGGGCGTGTGGGGCGCCCGGGACAGCTCGGCGGGCGGCCGTGCGGGTGTGCGGGGGGCGGGAGGCGGCGATGATGTGAGCGGCGCGGCAGCTGCAGGCCGGGTCCCCCGGGAGCCGGGGCTGAGCCCGGTGGCCGTGGGAGGGAAAGGAGCCGGGCGGGGAGGGAGGAGGGGGCCTGGACAGAGCCGGGGGAGAAAAGGGAGGAGCGGGGCCGGGGTTGGGGGAGGACGAGCGGCGCCGGGGAAGCGCTGCCAGCCGGAGCAGCGGCAGCAGGGAAGCGCAGCCCGGCGGATCCAGCTCCGCCGCCCGTCGGCGCTCTCCCCGCCGAGGTTGGGGACCTGCTGCGGGGTGATGGAGGAGCATGGGTACCCTTCCTATAGCGTCCGCAGCCCCGCCTGGGAGGAGCTGGTAGGTACATGCGTGCCTTGCCGTTGCACAGTCGTTTCCTACGCTTTTTCCTGCCTGTATTGTTCAGCCGGGGGGTCGGGCTATCATTCTTATCTGTGCCCTCCAGCAACCCCACTTCCCTTCTTCCGACCCCGCTCCACGCCAGAGCCCGGCAGCCGGCACTCGTCCCCTCCCCGCGGGGAGCGAGAGGGTGGGAGCCTTTCGCCCCCGCAGTGTCTGGCCATTTGCTGACGAGCTCGTCCCTCTGGGAGACGGGGAGTTCATTGCCCTTTCTGAGTTTCACTGCCCGGGTGGAAAGCCTGAGATTAGCACCGAGAGCCTTGCCTTCAACTTTGCCGCGGGGGGTGGGTTGGATGTTGACACCGTTAAATGCCTTCTCTTAGAACAGCAAAAGCAACGTGTCCAAGCAGTGTTGGGAGGCAGTTTCCAGAAAGAGACATACACTTTTCCCCCCTTCTTCTTCTGGAGCTAGGCTGGGAATTGCTTCCATCGCGGCGGCAAAGCGGGACTGGACTGGGGGTACCCTGCTGCCACCCTGCCTAGTGGGGTGTGGGGAAAGTGCGTGCCTTTGGGCGGCTACGAAGGGAGGGGAGTGCTCAAACTGGCCAGGAAGAAAGCTACGGTGAGGTGCCTTTGCAGTTTAAGCAACTCGAAGACCCTCCTTCCAGCCAAAGGAAGTCGTGTCACCGGCATCCTCAGCAGACGATAAAATCAGATTTCCCTTTTCAGGGCAGTCTGGTCCCACTCCTGGGCTTTTCTCTATTGTGCAAACACACACACACACACACACACATCAGGCAGGGAGAGCTAAAAATAGCCTTTGGGTAGCTGTTTGGGAGATTCCAGGCTATCTAAGAGGTCAAGGCTAGCCTGCCTCTGGCCCTGAACTTGGCAAGGCAACATGAAGCATGGACCCGTGCCACTGCCAAGCTCCCCTTTAGATGGCTGTACCATGTTTTTATAACTCGTTTTGTTGGTCCAGGTTTTACTTGTAAACCCAGTTTTAAAGAGCAAACCGGGGAGACCCATTCTTTGCGTGGCTTGGTGTGTGCACTCTCAGGAAAGCAGCAGCCGAGCCCTGGAGGTACCTACGACAAACTAAGTTCACTCCCTTCCTTGTTAGGATTTGTAGCCCCAACAAACATATTTTTACTATCCTCATTTGTGTTGTTGAACATCCCCCTTCGCTGCCCTCTGCAGTCCTCAAGCCCCGAAACTGTTAGCAGAGATGCATGCAGCTGTGATAGGGAAAACAGCTGTATGTGTGTTCCGGTAACATGGAGCTGACATTGAAAGGATCAGGCAAGGGAAACCAGAGATTTTTGCCTGGAGAGATGAAGACATCGTGGGAGGAAGGCAGCAAAGTCAATTCCTGTGAATACGTTATCCTATTAAACAGTGACATTTAAATTGCTGCCGTCATCCAAAACTCAGCTGAAACTCAGGAGGCAGATGGATTGCAGCCCCTCTCTGCTTGGAAATGTGGAGTCCTGGCTGAAGCATCCAAGCCCGTTTCCTTCTGTGTGCACGGCTTAGATAAACAAGGAGCATATCTTTTTTTTTTTTCCTCCATTTCCCTCTCCCCCAGTAAGGGCCAGGATTTGGGTCATGTTTATCATTTCATTGCTGCATTTATTAAAGAGTACATCCCTGAATGCAGTTTTAAGGTTAACAACTGCACCGATATCCTTTACAAGACACTAATTTCAACAGATCCACTCAATCCTTTACCTGGTAACCTGCTGGTAAAATACATGGTCTTTGTGGCAGGAGTCACATTGTTCTTTCCATCTGCTCATAAGCAGGCTTTTTATGATAATGGGGGCAAGGGGAGATTTAGGTGAAGATTTGAATGATGAAAGGGAAAAAGTAGTATACAAACCTCTCTCCCCTGCTCTTAAGACACAAAACAAAGGGCACTCGGATAGGGAAAACTATTTATTGCAGGTTTTGAATCTGTGCGAGTTAATAAGCTATGCAAATTGTCAGATTATTGGGAAGTGCTCTTCCTATAGTTGTTCTGAGAAATGAGTGATGGACATTAAATGCAGCCACAAGTCCTTTGCCTATCAGGGTTGGACTTGTCTGTGTACTACTTCAAATTTCTATAAAGTGCTTTCCTTAACTCACAGCACACTTTTTAATGGAAAGGCTCTTCCTGAATCCAGTAAGAGTTGTGTAAGACCCCATGATGGAGCTAAGTAAAAGTGACTTAAAATGTAAGGCTCACCCTGCATTCTTGCAAGAGAGGTTTGGTGGCTTTGTAGTAAAAATGTGCATAACACGACTTACAAAGCTCTAGACATAACTTTCATATTTTATATGAGACGTGAGTCTTGGCTTTACTTTTCTCTTGAAATGCATACGTAAGTCCTAACACATTCACAAAGCATCTGTTTATTTTTATGACCTGCCCTGGTTTGGACCTTTCCACTCTGAAGCATACAACATAGTTTAGTAGTTTCCTTAACATTGTAACCATACAGGTTACAGGATTCCACTGGCTAATCCCAAAACAGCCACAAGTGATGTAGTTACTTTCTTTAACAGTGGTATGGATACATGTTGTTATATTTTGGCTTCCTCTTTGCTAAGTAAGGAAGTCAAGAAAGAATAGTATCACTAACTCGATCTGCAGATCTGAAATGAACTTGTTCATAGCGGGGAGCCCAGTTAAAAACCGTAATTATCACTAACCACCAAAATTAGGGAAGGTTCAATAAGATCTTTTAAAAATGATGAAAACTATTACCCTTTAGTTTATAGATGGCAAAGTGACTTAGAAGAAAAGATGTAAAAATGCTTGTTACAAAGGGAATCAGTTTTAGGGCTGGAAACAAATAGTGCAGTAATCTGTGTTATAAACTATAATCTTCAGTGCAGCTAGAGTGCATGTGGATTTGGATTTTTTTCTACATTGCATATGCATTTGAGCGACACATATCCTATTATTGGGACTCAATGTGGTTGAGTTAAAATGTTCTCACAGTGTATATATGTACATTAAATGAATACAATATCACAGTGTAAATATGTATATATTGAATATAAAGGGCAGCTCATCAGCTGATATTAATTGCTGTAGAACAAATGATGTCAGCAGAGCTGTTTTTTATTACTTGAGTATCTTCCTTTAAATGCCAACCTTTCTTTATGCTTTTTACTCCCTTGCTTCAGTTAGGAAATTTCAGGTCATTAGTAAGAAGTGTGAAACTGTTAAGTGGAAGACACAGCACGTGCAAAGATTGTGGTTTTTTAAATGGCTGCATATAGTCCCACATTGTTCAAGAGCCCACCTTGCAGAAGTCTAGTGGTACCATTTGTTCCAGAGTATTTGTAGCTGAAACATGCTATCCCATATTTCTCATATTGAGTCTGACATCGATCACCTGGGAGAAATTCAGCTGGGAGATGAAGGCATAGAAGTCAACTTGCAAGTCCATACTGAGGCGAACTTCATGGCTACCTTAGGCAGCTTTATCTGGGTAAAGGCTGGAACTGGACCCCGATTATCTATTATTAACTTTGAAAAGAAGAACAAGTGGAAATGGTGAGACCTTTAAAATTGTCTTTGTGCTTGGGCAATGTATATGTTTGTAGAAACAACTTTCTGTGCTAATGATGCTTACTAACACTTGGTTTCTCCATTTTGGAGAACTTTGTAAACATTAAACAACGGCGGACTTTAGAGCCTGTAATTTCACAGAATCCACTATGTACTTCACAGAAACCATGTTCTCATATTCTCATTGAACTGTTCTTGTGGGACATTTCCTATCATTTGCAGATTTAGGTTATTGCTACTAAAATCTTCACATTAAGTAACCTGAGAAAACATTCCTAGTACTTTTTTTTTTTTTCATAGCACTCTGAAGTTTATCAAGATATGATGAAAAAGACTTGCTTGGAAGTGAAAGGCTAGTGCCTTCTTTTCTGGTAAATTTTGTGTTTGGGCAGTCAGGAGTGAGGAAGATCAGACTGGGGTAGCCCAGGTGAAGATGCATGGTGCCCTCTGCATGGTGCAGAAAGTGTGCAGCAACTAGTGCTCATAGTTAAGCTCTAAAAATGAACAGAAGCTGGAGAATTGTATTTATTCTAACAGTAACTACTATTGTTCAGCCAGCACTATTTAATTCAGTTGAATTAAATGTAGTCAGTCTTGCTCGTGTTCTGTTAGCACCAAGTGTTCCTCAAATCACAGTTACTATTACATGCAATATATGTTAGCATTAATTAGGAAACTATGTCTTGTTGTCCCCTTGTGATATTCAAGTGACATTCGCCTCCAAAAGAATTAAGGAATTATAGTGAGACATGTTCTGGCATAATTTGCTATTCCCCAAATTAAGGTGGGGAAGAGGAAGAAAGGAGTGTGGAAAGACAAAGTGTCCATAGGCAATGCTCTTAACTATCTTTCTTCCTAGCTGTACCCTAAATTAACTCACTGAGAGCAATGCATGCTTGCACCTGCTCAGATTTGATCCTGTGTTTTGAAAAATTGAGAACTCCCTCTCAGATGAAGAGTGAGGTAAGAGAATTAGACCTTAGTTTCACAATTATTTTGAGATGTGGTATTAATGATGGGATTTAAGCCTTATTAATATTTAAGTACAGTATGTAGGTAATTTGATCAAAATTCCTTTAAAATAGAACTTAATAGATAATTTGAATTTTTAAATGTTACTTTTGATATTTTTAAAAATATAACCTCTAGAATTGGTCCTATGTGGAGGTGGGTAGTAGAATTGTATTTGAAGTATCTGGTGCAGTAACACAGAACTAAGCCACAAGAACTTCAAGGCTTCATGGAAATATTTGCTTTCCCCTACACTACTAGAAATAAAAACCCCAATAAAAGAAATGGGATAGTCTTGACTATATGAAATTCAGACTGTGGCAAGGTGTCTGGAGTGTAGGATAGGTTGTACAGTTATTTACTTTGCCTCATTAAATGCTTTGAATTTAGGTACTGTGGCATTATATTAGCATGTTAAGAGATGTCAGTTTCCTTTCTGGAAATATAAATAGATTTGTGGGAATATAGAAGCCACAAGTAGTGATTGCTTTCTTATGTTTAATCCGGTCCATGCAGCTAGGAGTTGTGTGTTTTATTTAGTATTGCTGTGATTTAAACACTTATTTTGAACACTGACTACATACAAGCCACAATAATTTCGAAGTCCCACAATTCGGAACATGTGGTGACATTTCGAGATCGTGTGAGTTGGCAGATCTGAGATGAAAAGGGAAAACTGACCCTTTCTTTCCCCAGAAGTAAGGGCTGCTCTTTCACAAAGACAAAAATGAGTAGAATAACAAGAAAACTAAGCTATTAGGAGAAAATCACCAGAAAGCAAGAGATGCATTTACTAAAACTGTCCAAGGCTTTGGCGCTTGATGGATAGCTACCACGGGGTTGACTGGCTGGAGGAATAGCATATAGATAAGCAGCTCATCGCATCAGATGTCGTCTGTCCAAGTCCCGAAGAGACATCCTGCTCTCCCAGGGGAGAGCGGCACAGCCCTCGTCCGGGACGGGGCAGGGGCTGGGCACGCCCGGTTTCGGCGTCCTTGCGTTCAGAACTCGGCATTCGCCACCCCCGCGAGGGTCACCGGGTGGCACAGCGCGCACAGGGGGTGCCGCGTCCCACCATCCTGCCACGCCGGGACATCCGAGGAAGTCCTGGCAAGTGCGGGGGCGCCGGGCGCCCTCCCCGCTCCCCGTCGCTTCTTTCGCCGCCCGGACTCGTCCCGGAGCTCACCTGCGGGCCGGGCACCCTCCTGCCCGGGGGCGGCCCGGCCGGCACCGACGCCCCCTGCAGCCGGCGGCCGCCCC
>WEKY01006407.1:0-20648 GCA_013390045.1 Picathartes gymnocephalus | reverse complement strand
TTTTTGGTTTTGTTTTTGTTTTTGTTATGAATGAATGTTAGGCTAATGCACATGATTCTGAGATGCTTCTGGAAGCAAAGAAAAAACTTTTTACCTGTCTAGAGTCCACTGCTTAACATTTTGTAGGGAGAACATTGACCAAACTGTGCCTCAAAACTTTATGCATGTAAGATAAAATTTATACCTGAGATGGTTTGCTGCTTAGGCTGGTGGTCTCCAACCCTCCCCAATCCACTGGCAAATAATCTTTCAGAAATTTAAAGGCAGGTTGCACAAGTTAGGGTCTGTGTGTGTAACGTGTCTACTGACAAGGTTTTCCCATGCCTAACTTGGTAATTCTATTAAAGGCAGTAAAAAAATCCTTCATGCTTCAGAGGGTTGTCAGGTTTCTTCCTATGCCGCTGATGCTGCATTGCAAGACTGTTCTGCTGCTTCTTTGGCATTTCAAAGGAACTGAAGATACTTGTAAGTACAGGACCTCTGACGAGCTCGTGTCAAAAGCAACCTATTAAATGTGCTGGCAATGTCGAGCTGTATGTTTAAAGACCTGTCAGTGCTTTTGTGTATTATCTCATGTTACCTGCTGTTGCCAGGTAAATGCAACTGCAGTGAATAGCTTTTTTTTTTTCTTTTTAAAGAATACATAATTTTTATTCCAGCTTCCTTACTTAAGCTTTGCATTTTTCCATAGTTGTGATCATGTGTACTTCAGATGATCTTGCTTCTTGCATAGAAGAGCCCAGTAGTTCTATGCATGTGTGTGTATGTGTATGTTTTTGCTTACACTGTTTAGGGTAAAAAAAGGAGAATTTTTTTTTGTATATGGTTGCTGTGTGCACCATTGAGGTGGAGATAAAAGGAGTTAACATCGTAGGTTCTACTCCTTCACCAGCCAGGGATCTGCTGCCAACAGTTTTACAAAGGGCTCATATTTCCAGTTACCCTTTGAGATTATGATAAATGTGTTCCTGAGAGGTTGTCTCACAGTGAGGTGTTGGAACTGACAGGGAAATCTTATATTTTTCTATTTGAGTAAAAAGAAATAAAAATAAGTCAGAGGTAGGGCAAGAGGCATATGAGCTTCTGCTGAATTTTGTTACAGATGATTATACCTTTTCTTTGAAATATACCCCAAGGTTATTTGTAGCTGATCTACATTTTAAATTACTGTGTGTGGGTGTGAGACGTTGTAGAGAGGGACTTTTTATAGAAAAAAATATTTATGAATATTGTTACAGAATCATAATAGTAATCTGGGTTGGAAGACACTTTGGGAGGTCATCTGTCCCACCCCCATGCTCAGAGCAGGGACATTTTCAAGGCAACATTTGGTTGCCCAGAGCCGTGTCTCTCTGAATGTCTTACAGATCGATAGAATATGGTTCCTGATTTATTACAAATTAGGTATTCTCTCTTTTACACAACTGTTGAGGATAACCTGTGTCTGCTGAGGAAGATTTGTCAGTATTTTAAGGCCTCATTAAATACCTTCAGGAGCAAAAAAACCAAAAACAACCCAACAAACACCCCCCTCCCCCACAAAAAACCCACCACCAAAAAACTTCACTGGTACAACTTTAAGAAAGGTCTTAAAGGAAAGTACGTTTCTTCTCCCCTTCTATACCTCATAATATGGGGCAGGAGTGAAATGATGTGGTTGCTGCCTATTTATAGATTCAGTAATGTGCCAGTGTACACTTATTATACCTAATTAGCAGTATTCTAAATAACTTGTTGTTTGCATTACAGATACAGCTATATGTTTGCAGATCAATGGCATGGAATTATGTCACGCCTTATCAAGGTCTAAAGTCTTTCTCTTCTCTCTAAATTAAACTTCCCTGTCCTGACTGCTTTTTTTGAAAAGCCTCTGTACTATGGCTGTGATTTATTTGCTGTGAAACTGTTTGTATGCTGATTTAGTTAATATTTGAAAGCTAGATTTTGAAGAGGGACTCAGAGCTTGGGGGAGCTGGGATGTGCTATAAAAGTAAATTGCAAGAATTTAAATGATTGCCCCCTTTTATTTTTTATTTTGTTTATTTGTTTGTTTCTGGTGTCATTCTGTATCACATTTGATGACCTAGGATTTGGCAAAGGTTCATTTGATCAAGTTGCAGTTGAGGGTGCCTGGATAGTGCTACACCATTTTCACATTATTCCAACATCACTGGGTCTGGCCTTGGAGGTGTATGTTCGCCTCTTGGAGGTGGTGACAGATGACTCGGAATTCAAGAGCATGGTACAGAAAAAGACCCATATAAATGCAGCAACAAAATGCGTGGCACAGAGTCTTGATAAAATGTAGATTTCTTGACTTCTTGGCCATCTGTGTTCTGGTTATACTTTTAAAGCTTTCCCTCTGCTAAGCTGTTTATCACAGAAATGATTATCAAGCTTTCCAAGCTGTGCAGTTCAGTTGATAGACTGTGTCCCTTGTTGGAGCCCAAGCTTCATTGTTCATTTTGTTTGACCTTCGACCACATAAACTTTGTCGGTTGTTGCTAACACCAGTAGTCAGTTTTACCACAGCATATGATGATAGTGAAATAGTGATTCCAGCTCTTCTCCCTAAGGGCTTAAGCAATTCTAAACCTCTGATTCTTGGTGTGTGCAGAATATTGTCATGTACAGAAAAACACTTCTGTGTTTTTCTTTCATTAGAGAGATATGTAGTGTAATTTAAACAAAAAGAAATTTATATTAAGCTATATGACAAAAATGTGCAGTATCCACAGTAAAAAAAAAAAAAAAGTAGTTGGTAGCTCTGAATTTTGCTTGAAAAATTTGATCAATTGTTAGGGCCAAGGTTATATTGGAGACACATCTAAAAGAACTTTTGTTCCTTAGGTAGTACACAGTGTATAAAATTATTAGTCATCTTGATAGTTACAAAGAAGGAAAAGTGTTCTGACACCTAAGGTTTAATGGTGGCTTTTGTTTTAATTGCTAAATTGCCTTATTCTTAGATGGAAAGGTTGAAAATCACTAGCAGTATCTTATAATAGACTGAGTTTGTCTGTTCTTTAGAGCCTCCTAAATTTCACTGAATCTGCACTTAATTTTTACTCTAGGGAATGGAGCTTACAGGGTGAATTTCTATACATGCTATCTGAAAATTGCTTATTCTCAGTTTTAACAGACATGTTATGATGTTCTTAATCGGTAAAAAAACCCCCTCTTTTTATATATCGGCAATAAAACTAATTCTAAACTGAAACAAGAATGTGGTCTTGCATGTTTTATTGCTCAGAGTTAATATATAGTAAAAGCTCATTTGAGAGTATTCAGGAATAAATGCTGCTCATCATTGCAGTCTCTTGGCAACCTGTGCTGGGTTCATTGCATATAGGCAAGCAGCTGCCTGAGCATTGGTGGGAGGTTATCTTTGTTATTTTCACAAGTTGCACCGAGGAGGGTTTGATTTGAAATGTCAGCATCCTGGGATTTGAACAATGGGGATAGATATGCTTAACGTTCCTAAAAGCTTCAATGTAAAAGAGTGCAGGATGTGAAGGGCACTCTGCACATTTCATCAGTGCAGTTGAAATGGAATTTAATGTGTGAAACAGCTTTCTTTTGAAGGTAGATCAAAGCAGAGGCAGAGGATTGTTTGCAAACAAGACAGTAATTTAACAACAGATTTTTTGGGCCAATGTCTTGGCGTCCAGGAAGTACACATCCCAGTGAATGCTTAACTTGACTGTCTGTTTCAGTGACCTCTAAGTCCTTTGTTTTGGCCTCTACATGAGCATAACGTTGCCAATGAGCAGGACTGTTCTTAGAGCTTCTAAGGATGTCTTCATGTGCCATCACAGCCAACAGAAGCTTAAGTGAAGGCTTAGTGAAGGAGAGGGTGTTCAGCGCGTGTTCAGCAAGGAAGGACGTAGTACACTCGTGTCTAAGCTCCTGCTTCAGACAGAGAACCAGACACACAGAAATAAGGAGTATCTGTGGAGTAGAAGTGAGAGTGAGAAGTGTGATTTTAGTGCTTTGTGTGGAGTTCTTAGTATGCACCTAACCTGCACTCATAGTAAACAGATCACACTGCAAAATTTAATAGCAAATATGAAGCAGGATTTAAGTGCCTGTAGATTTTGCTGTCCGCTGCACTTGTGTACCTAGACATACCATGGGACAGGAAAATGACCTGTGGGAGTTCCATGTCCAGCTCCTTATCAGGTATTGCCTGTTCTAATGGCTTTGTGACAGCTCTTCTCCCGGAAAAGAGGTGCTTACAGGACAGGCTTTGTTCTGTGGGTGGATCTTAAAAGGGACGATATTGCCTTGAGGGCAGTGTTTCATCTCTGAAATTTTTTGTTCTTTTTTTCAGTCTGTAGCTTCTGAGGCACTCCTTGTTTGTTTTCCTTGTTTACTTCAGGTGGGTCTCTTCCATGAATTTAGTATATGTCTAATTGCTGCTGTTGGAAGCCAAATAGTAAAATGTGACTACTTATCTTAAAAATCCAGCTACTTCTTTCCATTTTTCAGGAGTGAAATTATGATGTTCTAAGCTTTATATGTGTTTTGAGGATAAGAACTTACCTTGATTTTAAAACATTTATTACCCTAATAATTTGCTATACAAACAGGGAAGGTGTAGTAGGCTAGTGGGATCTGCCATGAGTAAGCTGTTTGAAGTTGTTTTCTGTTCTTGTGGCTTTTCTAAAACAACTGGATAGCTTCAAAGGGCTTGTGTTGCAGTGAACACTACGGTAGGGTGCTGGGCCATAGTGATGATCACATACGGCAGAATAGCAATCAACAGCTATTTTCTTGGATGGGATGAACATCATGACCTATGCTGAAAGCAGCAGTGTAGGAATCTGTGCTCGAGCAGGCTCTGTGCTGTGCCTGCTCATCAAAAGGAGGAGCTCTCTTCCAACTTTGGTGGAACAACCAGCCTTTTTGGGGTGTAAGTGGACGCTCTCACCTTTCTTTTTACAGCATGTACTTCACAACTGCTTTTCCAGTGAAACTGTGCCTCTGCTTGTGGTGGTGATGATGATGATTATTTTTGTTGTATCATGCCCTACCACTTCAGCTGATAATGTCAAGGAGGTGTCTTTCTGGAGGAGAGCAGTGCTGCAGTGAGGTGCCCTAGTCACCCCTAAATGAACCGTTTGTCTTCTGGATCCAGTGCAGCCTTCTTGGGCTTTTTCCTAACAGAGCTAATTAGTTGGGATATTACATCATGCTAAAGCAGTTATCTTGCTTCCAGTTCCAACCTCCTTCATTTAGCGATAGCTTACATATCTCTGCAAAATACAGTGTTGTATTGTTTAGGCCTGTCCCAAAATACTTAGGAGGAGTATTTCTGCTTCCTTATTTGTTTGGTCTTGCACAGTGGTGAATTAGCTCCTCAGTTTGGGAGGATTTCTTCTACACTAATGGCAGGCCTGTTTTCTATTCCTCCTTGTTTTGTGTTTGTCTTTGTTTGCACCACCACCAAACTCACCTTTTTGCATCCTAACCAGCCTTCAGTGTTTTGCTCCCTTACTCAAAGTAATGATTGCCTTAGGAGTAGCCTGCCTTCCTTTCTCTCTGTGTTTATGTAGGAGTGTGGTATCTGAAATACTAAATGAGGAGGGAGAGGATATTTTGTGCTTCCACTTGACCAGGAGAGGAGAATCCAAAGCCTTGCATGTTCTGTGTAGGAACAGTATTTGCCTTTTCCTGCCTGCATGGTATGATGAAGTACCACTAAGTGATGTGCAGCAACACTCCAGAAGCATCTTAGTAATCACCTTACTTCTTCCAAGATTCGAGATCAGTGGAAGTGGAAAATGGCAGTGGGGTTGGACGTAGATAATCTTTAAGGTCCCGTCCAACCCAAGCCATTCTAGGACTCTACAATTCAATGAAGAATCATTTCCTGTTTTCAGTCTCTTCATTTTGTTTTGTAATCTGTGTCCCCAGTAAATAGTTAGTGTAAAGCTGAAGCAGAAGTAGATTCAAAGTGCCCTAGTCCAAGTAAAAATGCTGACACTTTGAGATGGTCTTACCAGGATCAGAACTTCCCTGGTACTGAATTTTCCAATGTGTGTTTTTGCCTTTTTTATTTGTTTGTTTTGTTTTTAATTGTCCATTGACCTAAGAAATACAGTTATTGTAGCTAGCAATACTGTTATAACACACACTGACAAAATCCAGATAACTCGAAGTTGGGCTGACACTTGATCCTTTACTCATACTATTGTTCCATAATATTTTTTCCTCCATGACATCATGAACTATGAAAGTGCCAACATTTTTTTTAACTGCTTAGCCTTTTCTTCCTTCATGCTATAACCTTTATATTTAAAAATAACTTATTTTTTCTCTTTTTTCTTTAATTTCTTTTAAATTTACTGTACATTTCAAGAGGAGCCTGGTGACCATGTGCGAATGTTTAACCTCTGTGGTGCTTTACTGCCACATATTCCAAGCAGTTGTCACACACATTTATCTGCAGGGGTACAGTGACATTTTTCTCAGCAGCTGTATCCATGACAACAACTGGGAAGGTCCATGCCTCCCCTTTAGTTTTCAGAAGAATGAAAACCTTCCTAATGAAGGGCCCAGAAGCAAAAGCTATGCAATTTTAATTGTGGCATATTCTCTTCAGTCATTCAATAATGACCGCTCCCAAGTGTTTCAGTATCAAGGAAATACCAAATTAAAACACACATACCCACATGTACAGAGAGAAGAGCAAGTGTCTGTTTCATGACCTGCTATAACCAAGAAGGAATTGTGGAAGTGTTTGAAAAATGAGGGTACTAGGAAGTTTATTTTATTTTCAGTATGGAATTCTGTACAAGGTATGTAATTTAAACACTTATGTTCAGAGATATGTGGAAGAGTGTATCATTACAACAGAACCATTCTCCCTGTGTGCCTAACAATCAAAGTTACTCCCAAGTAGTGCACTGTCTGTCTGTCAATGCCATCTTTAAATCCAGTGAACAGAATGTGAAGTGGTACAGAAGCAGGAGTTGGGTCAGCTCTTCAAGAACACTCAGCATCCAGCAAATCCTAAGTGACTTATTTGCATGCTTAAATGGGAGTTGTTGGTGCTGAATGCTCTTGAAAATTTGGGAGTGTTTAAAGCAGTCTGTTATCATGAACAGAGCAGAAGTTGGAGAATAAAACAAAGGGCCCAGATAACTTTATTTTGCCTTAAACAGAAATCTGAGTTCAAGGACAAGGCTAATATTCATATCCTATTAATATATGGGCTGCCAAAAAGCAGTAATTTCTTAGGAGATGAGATTTTCATTGCTGTGAAAATGCAGGTATAAGACTTATTGCTTTGGGAGACTTTACGTCCATCTTGACACCTCTTCATGTACTTTGTATGCTGTTCTCACAAGCAGTTTCTGCTCCTCCAAGAAGAGCCAACTTATACTAGATTTTCAGATCACTTATTGCTTTAGGAAGCAAGAAACACTATGACAGATGGCAGAAGTATTTAAATTGATTTATTCATAGTTACCTGTACAAATACTGTCTATTTTTTCCTCAGATGAATGGGAGTATGGGAAGCAGGATAGAAGACAGCTTGCTTACCATTTTCTGCCTCTTGCTTCCTGGTGAGGAGTGGGCCTCCCCACTCCTCCCCCCCCAGGGGAAGGGGGATTGGTACCTTTAGTTTTTCGTAAATTGCAGGAGAACAGAGAAGCCATAGAAATGATGGAAGGAGGTGGAAGGGCTTCTGAAGAACATGTTCAGTTGAGGAAAGTCCTGAGAATTGCCATCGTACAAAGCGATTTACCCTTACCTCTTTTTAGGTAGCTAGGGAGAGGTTTGCATGTGAAGCTTTTAAATGTTTCACTTGGTAGTTCTGAATTTTCACTATTTATAGGTTTATTACACGTTCTAATGAAGTATTATTTCCAGGGTTCAGAGTTGTTTGATGCCTTTTGCTATGCTCACCTGGAGGAAAAGGAGGTGGAGGCCAGCTGGCTAATGGTTCTGTTACTCCACCAAACCTCAGTTCATGACTGTTTAGGCTAAGATCAAAAACTTTTCCATTCCCAGGCAAGAAGAAGAAGAAGAGGCAGCTATGATAAACTCAGGAATCCCAAAGGACAACTTGAATCCTCCTCTGGAGAGAAATCATTCCCCAAAAGAGAGAACAGCCTGTCTGGAGGGGCTGTTACAAAGCCATTACATGGAAAATCTGTCTGTTTACCCATCAGGGCATACACAAGCCTGGCTTATCTGATGATTGTGAGAGAAGTTGGAGGCAAGATAGAAGCCCTTGGGAAGGGGTTAGGGCCAGATTTAAATGGTTTATGGTTTTTGGAGTGGAATAAAGAGAGGTCTTTTCTACCTTGTTATGAAGCTTCTGAACTGTTCCGTGAGAGGAAGATCAAAAGGCTTCTTGCTGGAAAGGATGTTGGGATGGTGTCTGTTTTGTTTTGAGCTCCCAGACTACCAGCAAAAGACTGCTGTAGATCTGCCCTGGTGATTCAAACCCCAAACCTTTAATCTTTTCATGTGAACAGCTTCTTGTGAGTTTTAGTGAATGAAGTAAATGGAAGTTCTTAATCTTGGCAAATTCATGGGTGTGATAGAGAATATGACCCTCTTATTCTTGCAGGAAGTGAAGAAAGCCTTGGAAACAAATTAATTGGAAAAGCAATTAAAAAGAGATCTCTTCTGTTACATGAGCATAGTTGCCTTCAAGAGAACTTTGATTTTGCAAATGAAAGTGGCAGGGTAAGAACTGATTGTTCTTTTTGAAATCTCAGTTGCTCGAGTACTTTATTATCGTGGGACTTATGAAATGTCCCTAGGTTATGTGTCCACAGACACCTTCTATTGGTAGTATTTAAGCAGAAGGAAAGGATGTACGCTAAGTGTCCATGAGTTTTCAATAAGATCATGCCAGAGAATGACCTTTGGATGCAGCACGTTGGCTGGGCATCTGCCAGGCATTTAAGGTTCCTCTCTGTTTCTTGGCTATGAGTGGCAAGGTTGGAGGGGCCAGCTTCCCTTTTCTGGGGGGAACTGACGGACAGCACCTGCCACAGTGAGTCAGCAGGGTTGGACTGGCATGGACCGTGGCATTCCTGCACCTGTCAGGAGCGGATGCCAGCCGACCTTTGACAGCGTCAAAGGAAATAACGATTCAAGGAACAGTGGCACACTCCGCAGTCTGTGTTTTACTGCCGTGCCCTGTGCATCCCTGTTATTGGGAGCGCTGTGCTTGCTTCTGTTCCAGGCCTTCTTTTTCTTTTAGCTTCTACATTTGTTACATCATTTCATTGCGAATGATGTTTGGTTTATGCTGAATGCATACCTGATGGAACTACTCATTTGAGTTCTTGGTCTCTATGCCAATAAACAATATACCTTGGCAGCGCCCAGCATTTTTTCCCAGTGAACGTGTCAATGGTTTCAGGGACTGGATGGCCGTAAAAACTCACGGATGACCTTGAAATAGGTGTATTTTTAATGATCGCTCCACCTAGGTGGGGTTTTTTTTTTCCACTTTGTAGCTTTTTGTTGAAAAAATTTATCAAAGCCAGAACCATAAGTTTTCTGAGGAAAAAACTGTATGGAGCCATAATTCAGCAGTTCAATGAATGTCTTAGTTTCAAACCTCAATATTACTTCAGTGAATCAATTTATCAAGAGAACAGGCTATTTCACTAGAAAGATCTGAAAGAGGGATAATTAACTCTGTAGCTGGTTCTGTCTGTCTGTCTTTTGTCCAATGGAGTCTGGAAGCAACTTAATAGAATATAAAGAATTTAAAATTTCATTATCTAAAATTGCTTTCCTTAATTCCATTCACTTTACGTATTGTAACACTGAATTAGTGTATATTCTGTTCAGAGCTGCTAATGAACTACATTCTATTTACCTGGTTACTCCTAGGCTTCTCTAATAAAGTAATGAACTAATAACCTTCAGAGTTGAGGTACAGCAGATGTATCTGGAAAGGTGTCTGGTAATAATGGTGATAATAAACAAAACAGATCGTCGTCTGTTTTGTTACAGATAACAGTGTAACAGTGGAAAAGAGTAAACTATCAGGTTTTTTGTTTTGGTTTGGTTTTTTTTTGAGAAAAATGGAGTCTGTTTTTTGATATCAATATAATTTTCCAGCTAAACCGTCTTGCCTCTGAGGTTCACATTGTCCACATATCATGTCCATGCAACATTTTTTAAGAAGGTTTTGTTTAGTAATTGCTTCATAAATGCAAATGTTAATATGTCTTTCAGTAGAGAATTCATAGTTTTTATCATGTTTTGCCTTAAAGAAATCGCTTTATGATGCAAATAAATATAGATAATATCTGTCATTTGAAATGCTTTTAACCATCAGTCTGAACATAAAACTCTAGTGCTTTTTGAGGTGAAAATAGATTGTCAGAAAAGCTATATGAAAAATTAATTAAACAACTATTTTGCTAAACTAAATTGTTTTACATAAAAGTTGTGCAATATGTACAGCTAACATAAGGTAAGGCAGGGAAATGTAGCTTTTGTGTTGTGAATCTTTTATAATCTCTGGAAGGAGTAGTTAAGATGGGATTCATGCCTCTTCATTTCACTGATACCAAGGTTAGTCATCTACCTTGTTACCCACACTCCCTCTATAGCCAGTGGAAAGAAAAAGGTGCTTCTCCAAAGCAATTACTCTTGTTTGCAAACCCTGTCTTTTGGGCATCCCTTTTCTTTTTCATCACTTTCTATGATCTGACCAGATTTTACTTTTTCAGTCAGTAATGGGACTTGCTAACATGGAGCCTGATGGATGCTAGGGATTTCTGTAGGATATTGCTCCTTCCCTTATCCCTCTTCACAGTAATTTAGTTTGGGTGTGTATTAGCCATTCATTCTCTTCTACTGTAATGTACATAACTGCTCCAGGTAGTTGGAGATGATTGATTCTGCTTCCAAAAAGGTGACAGGTAGAAAGGGAGTTACCAAGTCCTACCTAGCATTTAGGTCAACTCCTAAAATGCTGTATTAATTACCTTGGAAGAGCTGGTTAAATAAGAACCTGAATGAGGTAGCTGTGTATTTGGAGAGCAAGAGCAATTCAATCACAAGTAACTTTCTGAATGCTCGCAGTCAGGGTTTCACTCCCTGTTCAAGGCAAATCTCACAGATCTAATCTTTCTCATGCCCTTTCCCACTACACGAATGACTTTTAATAGGGTAGTTCTACCAGTTTAAGACTGCTGTGTAGAAGTACAGTGTCAAGTGTTTTGTGATTTATTTTGTTAATATCTTCATGGAAGGTATGAATCAAAATAGCATGGGAAAGGGAATTGCATTTTCATTTACTAAGTATATCAGTGAATTCCATTAACACAAGACTTAGGCATTAAAATTGTTGTTTGCAAAACAGGGAAAATACATCTTGTAAAGAACACCTAAGCCATTTTACTTTCCTTATGTATAAGTAAATAGATGATATGTGTAGAAGAGGCACATTTAATGAGAACAAAAGCAAGTGCCCTTCATTGGTGCTGGAATATAAATTACTGATTTTTCTTTATTAGAAGGTTGCTTTAATCAATGCCTGGTTTAGGCAAAAACAGGTATGATTTTTTTAAAATATAGGCACTAGTTAAAGATGTTAATAGAAGCTTTTAGAATGTGTAGACAAGCTAAGGTGTCTTGTCAAGTGGTTGAGGTGACCTGGGAAGGCAGAGGGCTTTTGCTCAGTAAATATTACAGTATTTTCACTTCTTCGTGTTGCTTCCATCCTTTTTCATACCTCTCCTTCGCTCCAGTGAATTTGGACTTCAGTCACTTGTGTCATTGCATCCACCCTCCTTTTTTCTTCTTATGTGTCATTATCCTCCCTTTTCTGTATTTTGGGTTCCCATCTGTGTCACTTGTGCTTTTCATATTTCAGTCCTTATATTACCCCATGGGATAGAGGTCATCCATTGCAAGGAGGCTTTTGTGTGAACATGAAAGGTACTGAGAGATGAGTAGAAATGCTTTCTTTTCTGTATTTCATTTATTTTCTTCAAAATCCCCCCCATTTCTTACCTGATCCTGGGCAGGCAATGAGGAGGAGCAGGAGTGGCTGCTCTCTGCTTTAAGCTCCTGGATGGTTCCGTCTCATGTTTTCCTTCATTTTGAACCATGCCAATGCTGATAAGAAATGCAGATGTTTAAAAATATTTCAGATAGCTGAAAATATTTGGAGTGTAGCTTTTTATTTACTCATAGATGGAAATTTTCTTTTCCTTCAATGTGTTGTGCTCATGGAACATCCCAAACTGGAAGCTCAAAATATTGCTTTATATAGCAACATCTCGCTCTGCAGTTTAACCAATCGGGTGGATTCTTTCTATATTAGATTATATGGGGAGTACTAAATCTGACTGAGGGCAGTGGCATATAAAAACCTTGAGAGGCAGAATAGCCACAGTACTTGAAATCTTCTATTTTGCAGATTTGTGGGAAAGCTCCTGGGAAATAAGAGTTAGGCTAGACTTTTGATTTTGTCGAAGACAGTTCTAGAGAATCAGTGAAGCAGTAAGTATTGTAAGAATATTAAGCTTGTTAACTCTTAGATGTGTATCTGTAAAGCCAGATTTCTCTATAAAGGCAAATGTGTCGTAGAATGATGGATTTTAACTAATATAAGCAGTAACATTTAAGTTCAGTAAACTTGTGGAGTGAACATAATTTTTTCTAAAACAGATGTGTTTTATAATCATCAGTATGCTGGAGGAAATCACATTGATTTCCATATTTCTCAGCTCTTCTGGTCTTATGTCTATTGATGCTTAATCGCTTATTTCATTGACATTTTTTTATTATATTTATGTATTAATCTACACCTGTCTGTCTTTCTCTGTGTAATACAAGCCATTATCTCTAACTGATTTATCTTAGCAATATGCAGTGGGTATTTTGTTATTTGCGTAGCACCTGTCTTCTTACATTTTCTTTAATTGGAGTTATATAAATATCACTTACCTGAAATTATTTTACCCTCTTCCTCATAGTGTTTTCTTCTCAAACTTTTCATACTCACCAACAATAGCAAAGATCAAGAATATTGCTGTGCAGGAATCAAACTTACATCTTTGTGTTTCTGCTGGAGATACAAAAATATTATCCTAGTTTTATTTTGATCCCAATTTTTATGATAATGAAAATGATTAGTGATGAATGTTTAGTCGAAAACATTGCATAATGCGTTATTACAAGAGAAATGCTCCATGGTTTGTGGCTGCCTTCATACTAATTTTCTTAATTATTATGTCAATTTAAAAAAATACATTTTGGCAACAGCTAGATAGTCAGCTTTCTCTTTAATCTTTTTACACAAAAGTCAGATACCTTAAATGTTACTTCACTGAAATAACTATGTACTTGACGTTGTTGGAACAGGTATTTGGAATCTGTCAAGGAGAGTATTATAGTTTTGTTGCTGAATACTTACTGATGTGTACTAGTAGATAAATTGGTAGTTTAAAATATTATATTTTCAAAGCACAAAGAAGTGAGATAAGTTGCCTGTTGAACACACAGCTGCATTCTTCTTTTACCTAAGTTACTCTTAAGTGTGACTGTTAAATGTCAACTCTTAGCATTGTATAGTATTAAACAATTAAATAGGTTTGGTTTATCGGTATTTCTGTTATTATGCATATTCTATCTGCATTGCTATGAAGCAGGCATGTCCTCTGAATATCATCATCATCAAAAATATCTTCTTTAAATTGTTCACTTCATTAAAGAGTTCTAGTAAAAAAACTGTAAAATGCTGAACATAAAATCAAAGAAAAAAATTTCTCATCTCAGGCTTGACTAAGTTTGCCATGTAAGTACTACAAGAGGTACTGTAAAAATGGGAAGCCCATTTGGAATCAATGAAGTATCCCCACAGGAGAAGGGTTTTGGTTTATATAATCATATCTTATGTACTCTCATATAGATGAAGAAACAGACTTCCCAAAGATTAAGGCAGATTAAGCACACAGGTTGTCTCTGATGTTTACGTGGTTATGGAAGATCTGCTTGCTAGGATGTAGAGTGAAAATGCTAGATAAGGAAACAAAGGGAAAACCTGAAATGGATCTATCAAAGAAGTGCACAAGTAAATGCAGTGCATTGCTTGCAGGTGATTTTGGTTAATTCAAACTTGTATCAAAGCTGTGAAAACGATCAAGTTCTGTTATACAATGGAGCAATTTCTGGTCCTGTGTTTGATATGTCTGCCTTGCTAAAGAAGTTACTCCAGTGTTGTTAACTAATGAGATTGCAGGACTCGCTAATAAGTTTGAAAACTTCATCTGGTTTATTCTCATCTCAGCTTCCCTGAAGAGCATATTTCATCAGAAAGCTTACCATTTTTCCCTAGTTTGGGCAGAGTTTTACAAAACCATTAGGAATTGCACATTCCTCTGATTTCAAGTGAGGTTTTTCAAGTTCTTTTTTCTTTTGTGTATTCATTGCAATGTTTTTCACTCAAGCTACCAGGATGGTGAAGCCATACTGATTCTATTAATTATTGGTATCTGCATTCAGAGATGAATCATAGAATCATACAACATTCTGAGTGGGAAGGGACTCACAAATTAATGCCTCCCATGGTGCTTTGCTTTGATGCTTTGCCTCCCATGGTACTTTGCTTTGATGCTTTTTTTTTTTTTTAATTTTATTTTATTTTGGTGTTGCCATTTTCTTCTCTTAATTATACTGATGCAGTTTAATAGTTTTCTCTGTAAATGAGATCTTTGACATGATCTAGGATGAAAATAATTTTTTTTTTTTTTTTTTAACTCAGTTATTTCACTGATCCAGGCTGAATCACTGTAGCTGACAGAGGGGTGGAATACAGGTCAGTATATGGGTGATGGAGAATGGGAAGGAGAAGGTGAGCATCTTTAGGCTGAGTTTGCAAGCAGGAGCCAATCTGTTGTGCAACCAAGTTAAGTTTCCTACCTTGTCGAGAGAGAGGAAGATGCCTCTGAAGGCCTCCAGAGGGAGATCCTGTCCACCTCAGTTGCAGTGCCTCAAGTTTAAAGGGGATTCAAAATAAAGCTTATAGTATAGTTAAGATTATTAGTAAAGTCCACACTGGCTGCTGCAGCTCCATCATTAAAAATGTGTAAAATTAAGTGGATTCATTTCCCATGAAAAAAAATCTATTTAAGTTTCCAAGTTATAATAATAATAATTTTTATTTTTACCTTATGATGCTAAATTTCACTCCTGAGTTCAGATATTCCTATTTATAAACATAAATGTCCCTAGATGTATGTGAAACAGGGAATATGTTTTATTTTTCATCTGTGCTTTGTGTCAATATCCAGATAGCTATTTCAGGAAATAAACTGTAAAATAAGGCAAAACAGCTAAAAATAGGTCCCACTAACTAATGCACACTCATCCAAGTAGAACATGTGGAAAACTTCAGTTGAGCATGCTGGAGATTAATTTTACAAAAAAAATATTTTAAACTGGGGATAAACACAGCCTTTTAATAGAAGAGGGGAGCTATGTCAGTCTATTAGTTTAAAACTAGCAAGGAGTGGGGAAAGGAAGAGCGAGGTTTGTGGAGCCTGTGTGGTGAACTTGGTCTGGTTCAAAAATAATTGGGGAAAAAAATTGGGTAGCAGAACCAAGTGAGAAGAAAGCAGGTATGTTCTTTTAGGGTGTGTCTGTATATCTGTTGTTTTCATGCCAAGAATCAACATGTTAGCCCCGTGGTGAACTTAAAAAGAGTATCTCCAGTTGAGTGATTGGAATTTGGAAAACAAATTAGAGATTTCATGGTGCCTTTCAACTGCACCATCAGAACAAATACTTTAATTCTTGTTTTTATATCTTTTGCACATACACTTTTTTAATCCTTTTTTCTGTCGAAGCAAATGTTTTCATTTAGGTAGAGCATTTTCTGCCCACTGGTGTTAAGTATTTTATTGGATTATTAAGTCTAATTAAGAAGGTCAGATAAAGGAGAAACAATGTGTTTTGAAATGAAATGGGGGAAAAAGATACTAGCAAAAAAAGTAAGTACAATTTGTTGAAAAGGCAGAAGATTAGAAGGAATGAGTAAGAGGGAAAGCACATGACCTGTGCTACTAGTGTTGGTTGCTATAACTGAGCAAGTTGGAACAGACCAGCAGTGTACCAGGAAGTGAAGACTAATGTTTTGTAGAGCATGAATTGTATGGGAAGGAGAATAAAGTCCAATCTTTCTGCTTCACTTAACCCAAGTGCTGAAATTCATACAAAGGCCTGATTTAATTGCCATCCTGGTCTATCACTAGAGCAAGGATGAGGTTAAAATTTCCATCAAAATAAGGTGGTATTTTGGCAGTAGAGTAGATTCCAATATCTTGAATTGTGTTGTTAATTTAAATCACAGTTTAATAAGCATACCTCCTTTTTTTGGGCCTCTTGGTAGTGTAATGTGTCTTCATCACAAGATTCTGTTCTGCTTTTAGAAGTATGAACAATTTCTGTGATACAAGAAGCATAGAACCACAGAATATTTTAGGCTGGAAGGCACATTAAAGATCATCTAGTTCCAACCCCCTGACTAGATCCACTAGACCAGGTTGCTAAGAGCTCCATCCAGCCTGACCTTGAGCACTTCCAGGGATGGGGCATCCACAGTTCCCCTGGGCAGCTGTACTGAGCAGCTGCACTGGGCAGAGGTACAAGTGCAGAGGAGGGCCAACAGGTTGATGTCCATCCTGTGCTGGGGAGCCCAGAGCTGGATGCAGTATGAAAAAAGGAAGAATTTTTACCAACTGTTTTATTGTAGTTGATTTTTTTTTTTTTTTTCAGAAAACTACTTTTGAAGAAATTTTCATTTATACATTTTTATAGTATATTGACCTATTATTCAGGGGAAAAATTTCAGCTTGTATGGGACATAAAACAGAGAAAACATTTATTTTCTAACTGAGAAATGCAGATTAGATGACTGTTATGCATCGAGTAGATGATGTTTGGGGACCGGGATGTGTTATTTCCTACAAGATTTTTTTTTTTTTTTTAAATTTAAAGCTTGTCCTAACCACATTACCAAGGAATGTTTCCTTATTCATCCAAAGGAGAACAACTGCATGCATGGGACCATATAAAGAGTAACTGTACCTTCATATTGCACTGAGGCATTTTACAGTGTATGAAATTCCGATGCACAGAACTGAGTCAGTTGACTGTACTGATCAATAAAAACATGAAACATGAATTGCTTGAGAAAGAATTGAGTGTTTACAATTTGTAGGAAAAAAAAGTGATGAATGCAAGAAAAAAGCAGTAGCTTGTAGGAAATAGCGTCCCTCACTCTGGAGACAGGCAGCTCTTATAATTTGTTGTGAATATTCTGGTTTAATAATTATAACTCGTGTTGATTCAGAAAACAGATGCTAGGCTGATGAGAACAAATCCATTGTTGTGTTTTGCCAGTTTTGTTGTGAATTTTTAGTTCAATTTCAGTAAATAAATGAAGCCAAGAATGAAGCCAAATTAAGTCAAATGAAGCCCCTAGACTCTGCTCAACTTCCCTTAGTGCATTACCCAGCTGGATGAAACTCTGCATCAGTGAAATGGTGGTGATAACCCTTCCATCTCCCAACAGAATGGGAGCACAGCTGTAGTACATCAGATGGGATGGCCTAGTGAATTGGAGATAAACTGGTATGGCACCCAAATCTAGTGCTTGGTTTTATTAAAAAAAAAATGGTTTATTTATACTGTTCTTTGACTCATCTAATTCACCTGCTCTCTGTAGTGAATGATGTACTTCATGATGAAAAGTAGGGGGTCAGCACCTGACACGTGGAGTAAAAAGCCTGTGTTGTCAAAAAAAAGGAAATTTAAAAAGAGGGGATGAGGAGTGACATGTAAGTGTAGAATCTGAGAGCTTAGTTTTTTTTTCTTGAGGTGTAAGTAACAGTTAAAGCTGATGTTCCTTGTTTTGAAAGCACTTTCATTTTTGATTTTGTTTTGATAGCTTTAAACAATGTAAGATTTGAATCAAATAATATAATAAAGCAGTTGAGTTAGAGATGTAAAGAGGCCAGTGAGTAATCCCTCTAAGTCAAAAAAGGTAGAGTTTTTTTCTTTGATTCAATTAAGTTTCAGATATTCACTTCCATAAATTTCTGAGCTATGGCCTATGAATTAATTAGTGCTTTTGGGGACTTCGGGGACAGGAATACAGTGTAGTAGCTCTCCTCATTGCCATGCTTGTCAGTATTGAGCAGCAATGTGAAAATGAGGACTAGAAATAAGAGTGGTTAATGTGCTCTGCTGTGGAAACAGGCCACAGTCCAAATTAAATTAATCACATTTTATTTATCTATATATGTGTGTATTTATTTATTTACTGTCTGGTTCACTACATCCAAAATTTACCTTATTCTTGGGATGCAAATTTTGAGGAAGAGATGTGACTGAGATTTTGTCTGTGTGTGCATATATGTAGATGCATTTATATGCATATTCACATATGCAGAAATATATACAAAATAAGCATAGCTATGCTGCTTTTGGCTGGCATAGAGTGTTTTTTGGCGCCCAGTGTGGAGCTTGAAGGGTTCGAGATAACAACAGATTTGATAGGAGTGTGCTACGTTGAATTTATAGCTGTTACTGCTGTTTAGCTATTAATTGGCAGGCTGTATGTTTGCCAGGGGCTTGCTGGCCTATTACAGTCTAGTGCTCATTAGTGGCTGCTTTTTGCCCTGACTTTTGTGGTTTACCCCCAGCCAACAACTGAGTGCCATGGAGCCGCTTGCTCACTCCTCTCCAGTGGAATTGCGAAGAGAATGAGAAGGCTAAACGTGAGAAAACTCATGGATTGAGACAAAAATAGTGTAATAGGTAAAGCAAAAGGTGGGCACAAACAAAACTGAACAAGGAATTCATGCACCACTTCCCATGGGCAGGCAGATTTTCAGCTATCTCCAGGAAAGCAGGGCTCCATCACACATAATGGTCACTTAACATCATCATTCTGAATTTCTGCCCCTTCCTCCTTTCCCCAGGTTTCCATGCTGAGTGTGACACTGTGGAGAGCATCCAAAGGATGGCAACAGAGATGGTGGAGGGCCTTGAGGGGTGGATGAGGTCACTTGGTCTGTTCAGCCTGGAGAAGACTGAGGGGAGATCTCATTGCAGTTACAACTTCCTCATTCTCTTCGCAATTNATTTCTCTTAATCCTTATTTCATCACAAAAATGGTGTTTCTGCCCGGTTTCAAACTCAACCTGCTACAGAAGGGATGGTTTTTATTTTGATAATTAATTCCATGTGATGTAAAACAAACAAAATGGATTTCTCTTCTGCGCTTTCAGCGGTTCCTGACTACGCAGCCAAACTACAGCAACTCTCTCAGATACACATACAGCAGCAGGAAACGTAATTATTCTTGATAGTCTTGACTAGCAGAGAGAAGGAACCAGTTGCTAGTGGCTGTACCGACATCCCTGTATTTGCAGTTGTTTGAATTTCTCATTTATAGCAGGATTTTTTCCCATCTTGTCCAGGATAGTCATGCTGCAGTTTTAAAGAGGTTTAAGCAATTGGGGGGGGAGTGTTGGCATATGAATGCGAGACTCACAAACTGAGAGCAAAATGAATCTGTTTATTGCAGAGTTAAGACGGTACTTATACTCTTAGTGTGAGAATCTCTGTTCAGTCCTTCGCACACAACCTGTTTGCAGGCCTGTAATAAATCCATCAGCCTGACAGTTTGTTAGTTTTCTCAAGGTTTGCAGGCTTTGAAGAAACTTTCCTGTTTTCAGATCGTGTGTAATCTGCTTTCTCCTGTGCTTCCCAGGGTTTTTCAGGCCTGCTGTTTTTCTCACAGGGGAGGGGGGATATGGCTAGTCAGGATTTTTGAAAACCAAGTCTGAGTTGGAAAAGTGCTCTGCTTAGCATAAGTCTGCTTAAAACAGAGGTTTGAATGACATTTAATAAGCAGTGTTCTGAAAATTGCTGATAATACAGGGATGCTTTTGTTATTGGTGCGTAGAGCTTACACAGATTCAAGGCCTTTTCTGCTTTTCATACTGCCATGCTGGCAAGGGGGCTGGGAGTGCATGGGAGGTTGGGAAGAAACACAGCCAGGACAGCTGACCCCAGCTGAGCAAAAGGATATTCCAGACCATATGGTGTTATGCTCATCATATAAATTGGATGTAAGAAGGAGGAAGGAGGGGATATTCAGACATGGCACTTGTCTTCCCAAGCAACCATTCTAAGTGATGGAGTCCTGCTCTTCTGGATATGGCTGAACACTTGCCTGCCCATGGGAAGCAGCAAACGAATTCCTTGTTTTGCTTTGCTTGTGTGTACAGCTTTGGCATTCCCTATTAAACTGTCTATCTCAACCCATTACTTTTCTCACATTTACCCTTCCACTTCTCTCCCTGATCACACTGGTGGGGGAGTGAGCTAGCAGCTGTGTAGGGCGTAGCTGCTGGTTGGGGTTAAACCACAACAGTCCTTTGTGCCCAACATGGGGCTTGAAGGGTTTGAGATAACAACAGATTTGATTGGAATGTGCTAGATTGAATTTATATCTTAGTGCTGTTTAGCTATTGGGCAGGCTACTGTCTTTGCCATGGACTCAGTTGCCTGACTATTAGTCTAGTGCTCATTAGTGGCTGCTTTTTGCCCTGACTTTTGTGGTTTACCCCCAGCCAACA
>WEKY01006403.1:0-18273 GCA_013390045.1 Picathartes gymnocephalus | reverse complement strand
AAAAGAAAAAAAAATAGGAAAAAGAACCCCTAAGGGGAAAAAAAAGACTATGAGGATACATAGAGGACGCAGTTAAGGCTTAATGATTGGGCTTACAAAAGCAGTAATTTTATTCAGCCCAGATCTCAGACCCCCAAGTGTGGGGCACTTTGGAAGACAGCATGTGCCTGCAGCTGCATCCTCCTGGTTTTGTTTGTTTCAGCTGGCCACCAGTGCAGGATCCTGGCTGCCAGCTGGCCTCACCATGCAGGGGTGCACTGCTGTTCCACTTAACACCCCTCTGAGCAGACAATATATTTTTCACACGTTTTATTTTCTGTTCACTCATTCAAACTCATACTTAGGCAGACGCTAAGGGTATTATTATTTCATGATGCTGATCTTCATACATAAATATTAGATCTAATGAGTGAAAACTGGAAGTGGGGTAAAAAGGTCACTTAGTTTCTTGATCTGTTCCTGTTTCCTTTTGAAGTTATTAGGAATTTTGTCACTGTATCACAGTGGGAATAGGAACAGTTTCTTTTATGATCAAATAAGACTGGCTTTCATATAATTAATTTCTGAGATCTGAAAACATCGTACAAATAATGAATATGTATATATGCTAAAGCTGTGTAAATTCCCACATACTGCTTATAAGGAAACCCTACTTGTAAAAACCCATGTATTTCCCATTTTTGTCTAATATTACCACATTCTTGCTTGTCTAATGGCCACCCAAGTAGTTAAAATTAACTTCTTGACAGACACACTTTGCTGGCTGCAATGGACATTCCCTTGACGAAGGATCTTTTTTTGGTCGTGCAATACAAACTACTGAAAGGTGGGATTCATGTGTCTTCTGCTGTTTGGTAGTTTCGCATGGTCTGCACAGCAGTATAGTCCTATCAGTAAGAGATGGAATATTTCTGTCTAATTGACAACATGTACCTAGAACATTTCTCCTGTAAGGAAAGGCTCTGAGCAACCTGATCAACTTGAAGATGTTTTTGCTGAGTGTAGGGGGGTTGGACTGGATAGCCTTTACAGGTCCTTCCCAACCCAAAATATTCCTCAATTCTATGAAAATATGTAGTGCAAACTTGAACTTGAGCACTTGCAGAAAACATACAAACTGTGAGGAAGCTGTATCATTGGGAACCCCAATGGTGCAGCTGTATGACAGCTGGGAGCAGCCAGAGTGTCCCCTGGTCTGCAGTGGTGTCTTGGTTTGAAAGGCACCTGCCAAGGGTGGTGGGAACCTCCCCTGGAATGGAGAAGATGAACCCCTGCCATCTGAATTCTTATAACTTTGAAGTTAAGCGGCTTTCAGACAAAGATATGGGAAAAGGAATAGCAGTTGTTTCCTAGTGTGTGTAACAGGGCAAACAAACAGCGACAGCGACAAGGAACAGACCCAGAGACCTAGGGGCTCTGCTGGTGCAGTTACGGTCACAGCCGCCGGGGGCGCTGCTGGTGCAGTTACAGTCACAGCCGCCAGGGGCGCTGCTGGCTCCCGGCCGGGCAGGGGCTGCGATGGCTGCCCCGGAGCTGCAGGGGGCGCTGTGCGCGGGCCCGGCCAGCTCCCTCACGCGGTGATGGCGGACACAGCCGGTGGAAGGGATGGGAAGGGGCTTCCCTTACGAACCCCCAGGCGCAGCCGATCCCGGTGCCCCTCTGGATGGCGAAAGGAGCTGCAGCAGCAACCTCGGAAGCAGCAGGCTGGAACGGCAGGGGCAGGATGGCTCATCCGGGGCAGCAAGCAAGAGGCAGCAGAAACTCCACATCTGTAGCTGGAACCACGGGGTGTCCTGGCAGGCAAGGGGTGCGTGGCTACAGGGTGGTGAAAAACCCAGAGCGGTGCCAGAGGAACTGGGCAGAGGCAGGCCGGCTCCTGAACAGGGCAGGGAGAGGCTGCCTGGGAGGGAAAGGGGGCTCGGGGATCCCAGGTTTCCCCTGAGATACCCCAGCAGATGGTGAGACATCCTTTGTTTGGTGAGGTAGGCTGTTAATAAGGTCCCAGTGCAAGGGCCACTCCGACAAGCAGAGCTCCAGTTATGGTAGAAGGCAGCAGAAAACAGAATCCTGGAGTGGTGGTGAATTCTTCCCATAGTGACTGCAGCCTCCTTCCCCTCTGAATGTGGAGAGCAAGAGCTAGCAGCAGCATCCTGCCTCATTTTTCCCAGCCCAATTCTTGCAGTATCTTTGCCCCACCGAGAGAAACCCTCAGATAAGAGAGTAGCCAACTGCACCCTTCCCAGGTCAATTTCTTTTGTTTCTCTTAAGTACTCAGTGGTTATTGTCTCTTAGCAATGAAATGGGAGAAAATTCCCTAAGAGAAAGAAACCAAAAGCAAAAACCCTAACCTCCAACAAGTGGTACTACGGTATCCACATCAGGGTTTGTGTACCTGTAATCATGTGGGTAAGACCTCATGCTTGTAGTGACATTATTGGACTGCTGCAATTTTTTGCTCTATACCAAGGTAGCCATGGCACTATGATACAGACCTCTACTGAGGTGAATCCAGGTCAGCTCTGTCTTCACAGTGTGATTCTGTATGATAGAGGCTGTAGCTGGCTCCTCATGAGGGGAGGGTGTCTAACATAAAAGACACATATGGGAATAAACTGACTTACAATTACTTACAATTAAGAAACTAGAACATCTGGATATTTACATTTTTTTCTATTTCTTAAAGTACCTATTTTGTATGCATTGAATAACAGAAAAGGTGGTTGCTGAGGGATGGGAGTTTCTCCATGGTAAGAAGGGAAAGAAACAATTTTCTATCCGTAGCTCCTCAGAAAATACCTGCTAAGTTTTGTCTTCTGTTGGTTAAGAATCAGCCCATTAATCTGTCAAACAAAAGAGAAAGGAAATGTAATACTAGAATGAGTTATAACAAAGAATGGTAAATACCGCCTACAGCCAAAGATACAGCCTCCCCAGTGTTTGGGAAAGATGGAAGTCAGGTCCAGACACCACAGCTTAGACTAATTTTGTTCTTACCACCCACATCATACAATTCTGCATATTCGTTTCCTGTATTTCTGTGTTCAGCTCTTCTGATTATAAAGACCTTTTAAAATGAATTTTATTGCAATATATCCCCAGTACCATTCACTTGATGACAGATTTTTTTAAAATAACTTACTTATTTTTTTTTCTGATCAAAGAGCCACCACAGGAAATCCGATAAAGAATCAGAGACTTTGTTCGCTTGAATCAGTAGCACATTAATATTTTTCATATTTGTGTTTGCTGTCATCAACCACAGTTCTGTTTCAGATCAAGGGTAAAGGAGCCTTTTTTAATGTGGGAGGCTAGGGCTTTAGGCAAACTTAAAACAGGTACCATTTGTTTTGCTTTAAATCATCCTGGTTTTTAAAATCCCTTACAGCTTTTCATTTTCTGTACGACAAGAAGATATTCAGTTCAATCTCCATGTTCAAAGTGATGAACACTGGAAAAGGCAAATTATCATGTGGTGTTAATTCTCTATAAGCAATCACATTTCCAGCAGTCAGCTGGCTTAAATTAAGACATTATTAAGCTTTCATGTGTAGAAGATGATATGTGCACTGCTTTGAAAATGTAGAATAAACTCAGCAGTTTTTTTATTTTTCTTGAATATAAATGCCTTTCTTGTACGCCTACATGTGATGATTTTTTTAGACACAATGAGATTCGAAGAGGAGAAAGGCTTGGGGAGCCTGCTTAGTCCTATCAGTTTTTACTGGCTGTTCACAGTAACACAGTGCCAGGCACCTAAAGCAACCTCTGGGGCAGGTATTTGCACCCCTGGGTGTGTGCATTAGCAGAGCATTGTCACTCTGAAGCTTTTTGCAGCAGGACAATTATTGTGCTGGGATTTACAAGCTCCGAGTTCTGGCTTTAAAGGAACATCATTGTTTTGGGGAATAAATTCTTGTAGTGGTGGGATTTGACTCTGGTGACTGAGGTTTTTACAGATATAGGGCTGAAACTGAATCAGAATCATGACTGTTTTTCTTCAGCTTAGCGATCCTGAAAATATCCGAAGAATTACACACAGTTTTCTGATGTCAAATGTTGAAATAATTCCAATATAAGAACATTAAAGAACAGCGTCTTTATTGTTTATTAGATGTACATTTGTTAGATAAACGTGGATGCATGAGGAACTGTTGTTACACTGCACCACTTAAAGGAAAGGTCTCATTCTTCACGTCTGCCCTCAAGCAGTGGTATGGGATTATCTGTGCCAAAGTGAAATGTGTAGCTACATGCTACAAAAAATTGCAGCTGTCTTTGGTGTGTCAGCACAGGTCATACAACACTGCTGGTACTCATGAGCTGCTCTTCTGCGTTAACGGTGGCACAGAGGTGAAGCCGCAGTATGTCGGCTACCTCTGCTATCCCAGCATTTTTCTCTGTTATCATTAATACAATATAACATCCATGACTGCCTTTGGGGGAAACAGAGAAGGGAAAAACTGTGTTGTCACAGTAGATGCACACTCTGCTCTGGCTCCAAGGGTGACTGGGGTGCTTCCACTGACTCTTCTTTCCTCAGATTTGGGTATGAGTGGTGGTGGAACTGCTCAGCCAGAGCCACCGGTTTCTCCTCTAGTGCTTGGACCTCTACAAGTCAGTGCACTCTGAGTACTGTAGCTGTGGAACAGCCTTGCCTGGCTTTTGTATGCATCTCTGCTCTCCATGAGCATCCCACAGGCCCCAACAGTGGTTCTTTTCAGGCAAGTGAAGCAAAAAAAGTAACAGATGTGTGACTTTGCCTCATTTTAACAAAACCTCTTTATGAAATTCAGTATGAAGATCATGAGAGCAGCACTTGTGTGAGCACACGTGCAGTGAGTTGCAGCTCTTGTGCTGTACATTGGCACCTGAATCTGAACAAGAAAGACCATCTCTACAGGGGCAGGTAGAAAACGACAGCCACACTGCAGTCAGTAGGAGCCTTGAGTCTGTAATGAGAAGGAATTGCTAAGGGGGTTGCAGCACTTGTGCTTCATTAGTCATCAGTTCAGCAATGTGCAGGACAGGTGGGTTCAGCTGGAGCCAGACTACTGCTGAACTTACCTTCTTTTCTGGTGCTCCCACAGTTCTTTAGTTTGAAATTCTTAATGATTTATTCTGTTTATTCTCTTAAGTACTTTAGACATTATGTCTCAATTTATGCTGGGAAATCTTTCTCTGTTTCCTGGGATCATAGACTGATTTAACTTACTTTAATCTTGCAGTGACCTAGGTAGATTTATGTTCACATAGACAAATGAGATCGAGGCTATTTCCTCTGGAAGGACTACTGCGATTTAATTTTTGTTTTCTACCTTATTTTCTTGAAAAACTAGGTCTCCAAGATGACATAATTCTTCATCATACATATGTCCATGTTTGGAGAGGGATATAAAGACAATTTGCATGAGAAGATGCATTAGCAGAGATGAGTAACATCCTATATGCACTCAGAGCAGATCTGGGTTTTCTGCTTTCCTTCTGCCTCTGCAATCAAAATTTGCTATCATCTCGGCTTTTATTTGTAGGCTGGCAGTGATAAGAAGAGTATTGGAAATTGTCTGTTTTCAGTGACTCTGTATGATTCTGTGGCTAAATGGCAGAATAATTAATGTCCACCAACAGTGGATTTGAAAAGTGAGACTGTAACCAGAGTTCTGAAATTTCCAAAATGGTGATTTTAAAGGGCGACTCTCTTCTGATAGATTTGAAATGCACACTGTAGCTTAGCATTATATGAACAGTCTGGATGCCTGATGCCTCTTCAAGTTCAAGTACCATGATATGGATTAAGTCCTTTGTAGCAGGGGAGTTTAAACCTGTTTTGCAGTAGGTGTCTGTAACACAACACTGAAGCTTTGGGTTTGGTTTTTTAAAATCATTTCAGAGCACATCCACATACGAGCAAGTGAATTTCGCAACCACTGGTGTGAGGAAAGGGCTGTTTTATTTTGTAGGAGATATGCAGAGCAGCCAAAAATTTTACAGGTGAAACAATTTCTGCACTTAAATGTAGAATTTGAAAATGTAGTTCTTGTTGTGATTAACCCCATCTCTTTCCTCCCACCTGAGGTTGGCCACAATTGTAGCTGTTTGGTAATGGAAGGATCCACTTGGACTGATCAAAATAGCCAGGGATCGCCCAGACTGCTAAGCAGATGTTGCAGCAATGCATCCAGATGCATGAGATCCATGCTCATCCAGCAATGCATGAGACAGCTCCTGGCCCTCTCTCATCTCTCACCATGAGTACAGATATGGCTATTTGTCACCAATAAATAGTGGAGACCTTGGGCTATTGCCTGGACCTGAGGGCATGTAGGAATATGTACAGCTCACATCTATACAGTTCTCTTCTGCTTCCTGGAAGCAGGGTGGTAATGCTGGTTGTGGGGAGCAGTATCTATCACCAAGTCACGCCTGGACTCTGGTGAGAGTGATGCTATTTAGCATAGGTCAGTGTTTTGACTGAAGCCCTGAGGCTGATTGATGCGGGGTGCCTCCCTGCCCGGGTGCTGAGGCCCCATGGTCAAGAGTGGGTATCTTCCCAAAGAGAGCAGCAAGTGGCAGGTCGTCTGTGGCACTCTGTCTGGCAGTGACAGGCAGTGCAGCAGCACCAAAGAAGGCAGATATTGACGACGCAGGTGGAGGCAAAGGAACAGGGAGAGGCAGCAGGAATCAGGTTCCAACCAGGTTTATTAATCCAGGCAGAAGGGTAGACCCACAACTGCCTAGACTCAAGAGGACAGATCACAAGAGCTCAAAGCTGAGGGGATCGATGCTCAAGAGCCCCGAATAGGGTTGTGCAGAGGTTTTCAGACAGCCCGTAGCTCAGGGGAGGAGCCAGGAGTGGATCCAATGGAGTAACTTAGGGGAGTAACCGAGTGATGATAGATGTAAGCTGTAACATATGAGGAGCTAGGGAGGAGGGGATACATTTGAATTACACAATCAGGGACCGAGTAACTTGGAGCTTGCTGGAGAAAGCGGAAAGGGCTAAGGCAAATTGACATGTGGGGGTACGAGTGTAACCAGAGACTGAGGGAGGAGAACTGAGGATTTGACATGGGAGAGTCCATAGGGATAGGGGTAACTGGAATGAACCACCTGAACTCATGAAACTATAAAAATCCACCACAACAGTTGATGAAGATGAATGAAATGTGCATGTGAAAGCAGTAGCTGAAACAGAAAAACAAGGGTTAATGAAACGAATAAGTTAATCACTACAGGGCATTATAGAAATAAATTCATTCAAAGAATTTGATAACAAGGAGGCAAGGAACAAACTAAAGCCTGAATCTACAGTAAACAGATGAGGAGAAACTGGAGGGGTGCCATAAAACATCCTGATAAAGAAAACAACAGAACAATGGGAAGCAGGAATTTAGCCTTTAAGTTAAATATCCTGTTAGATCCCTGGGGTACAAAAGGCAGATACAGAACACAGTTTGTTATCACCAGAAGCAAACCTAAGAGCTGTGCCAGGACTTGGCAGCCAGTGGTACTGCACTGCCACCTCACACACAGACTGTTTGGACGGGTGCCTGGGTGCAGATGGCCCATGGGACACCAAGGAAAACTTCAGTCACTTCATATTTCCTGGGATGGGGTGAGCTGAAGTGTCCTCACAATCCCACTGTAAGTGAATCAATGTCTTCTGCACATTTTAAGTGTAGGAGCCTGGTCTTTCTTAAAACATCTTCTTTTAAGAAAACAGCTTTGTTCACATTTGAGTTAATATATTTTTAACAAATAATTTAGAGATTTTTTTAAAAACTAATTGCTAGAGAACAACTTAGATGACATCAAAGGAGAGAAAAACCAATTGGTTGTGTTAACAGTATCAGCAGCTGTCTGAGTGGCTTTTACATGCAGTAAGAAATAATATCTAGGCACATATTTTTAGTGCTTGATCCTGTGCTGTGATAGAAATCATGTTCCATTATTCAGGCATGCTGGTGGAGATATGTTGGAGATGGGATGGGAATTCCTCTGTACCCTCTGCACACAGGCTTGGAGACAGAGAGGAATGCAAGGGCTGATTTAAAGCCTTTGGAGAAACTGAGATACATAAAGCCATGACAATATGAAACAAAGATTTAGTTTTAAGTTTTAAGCAAGTAGAAAAGATTTGAGTCATCTTCATAATGGCTAAAATTTCTACTCTGGTTACTGTCCTACTGTTTTCGTGGCCCAGCTCTTTTTTGTGGGCCTCATTAACGCTTGCCTGCATTAGCATGAATTCAGAGTTTGGATAAACCTAGAGACTGAACTGCTCTGTCACTTTTGCAGGTATGTTAGGTGAAAGTGCTTCGGTGAGAAGGCTATGGTTTACACTGCACATTTTTCTAGTCAGTCACTTCTAGAACCTTCTACACCAGCAGCTGTGGTACAAAAGTGACTTGGTAACTAGCTACGGGTATTATAGGACAACTAGAGTCACAAATAACGGCTATCTGACTTTTTTTTTTTCTGCTCATCTAGGTGTAAACTTAGATGCAGACAGAGAACACAGAAGCTGTTTTGGAAGATGATAATTTTGTTTCCTATGTGCTTCAGTGTTGTGGCTTATTTTATTGTTGTACCCTGTTGTGTTTGCAAATGGTTTGTTCCCCTACCCTTCTGTTATTGGTATGTCCCTACCCTAAGCCCTTCCCCTGTCAAGACTGTATCCTCCCCTTTGAAGTGTCAGTCCTACCCTCACCCCACCTCTTCTTCTGGAAAGTTCCTTTTTATTGGGTCTCTCATTGATTCATTCAGAGGTTGCCCCTCCCCCAGGTTCTCCCCATTGGGTTATTACATGCCACTCTCCCCTGGGACCCTCCCTTCATGTTTCTCCATTGGACCCTGAATTGTTCCCTCTCCTTGTTCCACCCCACTTTATGAGGTTGTGCACAGTGTCAGTTAGGGCCTTTGGTCCCTCATCCCTCTGGGGAGCTAACTCTGTCAGGCAGTCACTGATCCCTGTGGGGAAATAAACTCCTTGGAATTCATACTAGAGACCACCTCCTGCCTCTTGTCTTTGCTCTCGTCTCACTTGGATTACACAGCTGTGGTGCTTTGGTTCACTGGGTACAGAGCTTAACTCTGACCCGGGACAGCCACTGCCCTGTCTCGGCTGAGCATCCGGGCTGCTCTGGCCCGAGACACTTCAGTGTGATCCAACAGTTAACATAATGCATCCATGGGTAAAATGAGCAGAATCAGCTCATTCCACAGCTCAGCTTTCCATAAATGTAGCATTACCGTGTATCCTTCAAAGACCAGTTTCACTTCAGCATAATTTCTATTCCTGCTTAGGGTGTTAACTGAGTTGCTGAGACTTCTAAAGTTGATAGGAGACTGCTTTGATTTCTTAACTCTATGGTAAACTTCTTACTACTGGTATAACACTTAAGACTGACAAAAGATACTGATAATTAAATACTTTTTGGAGAATTGCAGCAACATTGTGGTTCAGATAGGTGTTATTTCATGCTGTAAACTCTCTTCTTTAACAAGTGCTCATACACTTGTATGCAGCTACTGATGCAAACAAGAAATTTAAAGTCCCTGGTTTTTAACCAACACCAGTGTTATGAGTGACTCCAGAGGCCAGCTCTTTTGTGCATCAGCTCATAAACTTTGCTAGCATAACAGCTTGGGAGGTGGGGGCTCATGGATAGCGCACACCGCTGCTGTGGTTCCCCGAGGGGATGCAGAGGAGGAGGAATCAGCCTCTTCGAGCAGAGTCCGAGGTGCTGTTTGGAGAAGCTGGATCTTCTTGGTCCTCGACGGGAACGTCCAACGAAGAAGACCCAGAGCAGGCCCGTGTGCCCCTTTTTGTTCAGTTCTTGGCCTGCCCTGACTGGTGCTTTCTTGGATCCGCTGCCTGATTGGTTGGATTCGAATGGTGGCTCGTGATTGGCTTGGAAACCCTAGCGGCATTTCTGTTCTTAACAAAACTATCAGGTGGAACAATCTAGAAGGGGCTCATTGTCTAGGGGTCCACCATCTTCAGTTCTGTATGGGGGAGTTACAACAGTGGGGTGGGTGGCTGGATTGCAGGGATACAACAGTTAACAATTAACTTTTATAAAAACCATGTGTACATTGAACTTGCAAACAAAGGAAGGAGGTGAAAAATACAGTAAACATTCATTAATGAACAATTACAAACCTGTAAAAATCATCATTAACAATTAATGACTTAATGAGGAAAGTGGAGTAATTAACAATCAGTTAACTTGTAACAGCTCTTTATACTTATAACAACCAGGTCTGCTAGTGTGCAGCTATGGATAAGGTGTTAAAGCTTGAGCTGGGAACTCTCATTTGATTGAGCGTGGAAGGCTTATTTTCGGCTTGAGGCATTTGATCTGTGTTTATTGCTTGTGTGGGTAGCTCCCTGCTCAGATAAGTTTCCAAGAACCTAACTTTTTGCAGGCATTATGAAGCATCTGAGCCCGAACTCAGGAGCAGTAGGCAACAGGGTAGCCAGGGGGAAAGTACCAAAGCGAGTACAAATACACCTGCATCCAACTCTGTTACAAGTTGCAGTGCGCTGTTGCAGTGCGTGAGCATGCAGCACTGTTGTACGTTTGACATAGTGGAGGGGCTGGAATGTACAGAGCTGTAGTTAGTGATGGGATGGTTGAGAGTCTCTGGGTAAGAATTAAGGACAAACAAATGCTGTGGAAGTCTACTACAGGACAATGACACTGACTAAGAAACAAAGGGACACCTCCAAATCAACCCCCTTTCTCCTTATGGGGCAATTCAACCTGCTGGAGGTTAACTATGAATGCCACACAGCTGGTACAAATGGCCCAAAAGTTTTCTAAAACAATAACGTGACAACAACTTCTTGGTACAAGTACTCAGCTAGCCGGTCTGGAGAGGTGCCCTCCATGCATTGTTTCCTCTTACTAGAGAGGTTCTTGTGGTTGAAGTGGCAATTGGTGGCTGTCTTGACCAAATCAACCATGAAGTCTTTGAGTTTAAAATCTTGGGTGCCTTGCCTGTACCTGTCTTGCTGCTAAGATGAACCAGGTGAGCACAGCTGGAAAACAACATTTTTCATTGACATGCCCATGGCAAAGCCAACCCGTGTTGCTACCTTAGGACACTGCTCAGGTTGTGGGCCAGCCATCATCTCTAAGGATTGGCCTGGTGCTGGCAGCATGAATCCTTTGGTCATACCACCATGTAGGGCCACCAGAGCAGCTTGTGCAGAGCCTGGAGCACCCGCCTGAAGCAGAAGGGACATTGCTTGTAGACAACCTGCTCACTGAGGGCTTCCAGCTTGGGAGGTGAGGGGTGGGCAGTCAACAGGGGCTGTGCAGGTCTGATGCCAGGCACTCTGCTCATGGCTCATGAGGGGCAGGCACGGGGACCCTCTCCTCTGCATTACACAAGCTTTGGTCTCTGCCGTCTTTCCCTTAGGACAGTTCCAGGACACTGCATTCTTCCCCTTCTGTGGAGGACTGTAAGCCCATGGAGTTAGGGTTGGCTGTGGCCCCCTGGAGGGATGAGCCCTAGGGCAAGGACCAACCCCTTAGTTGTGGTGACAAGGAAGGCCTCTCCCAGGATACACTGAAGTTCTAAATATACCCCAGTTTTACCAACCCCTATTGATTCTCTGTCTCCCTGCCCCTTTTCCCCCCTACAAGGTCAGGTTCCAGATTGTTCTCCCTTCCTCAGTTCCCTGTTGGTCCCTGTCCCCTAGCCACTCCTTCCCTATCCTCCCGTTGGCCCACATACCCTGGCTCCTCCTGTGTTGCACTCCTGAGCCCTCAGATGATTGGCCCTGATGCTCTCTACACCCCTACCTTCCCTGTATAAAACCCTTGTACCCTCCCAGTTTCATTGTTCTTCGTCCCTGGTCCCCTTTGCATGTGGCTGCAGTAAACCACATGGAACTCCATACGAGAACCCTTCTCATTTCTCTTTGTCGGAGGATTACAAAGCTATCCAGCGTGTGTGTGTTCGTGGGGAAGTGTGTCTGTGACACCAAGAGGCTCCTTGCTGGAGATGCTTTTGGAAGGTTGCGGCACCTTACCGACAGGCTGCCGCCACAACAGCCTTCATCTTCCTTGTCCCAGGCCCCCTCCTTGGCCTCTGGCACTGGCATGATTGCTTCTCTGGGTACCTCTTCCTGCTGCCTGCAGAGGGCATGGGCTTCCAGCTGGCTTGGGCAAGAAGAGCTATGCAGGACAGGGACCTGGTTCTCTGTCCCTGCTGCTGTTGCCTGCTCGCCAAGGACTGGGGAAACTGCTGCCTTTGCAGAAGAGAGGTGCATGGTTCTCCTCTTCCTCAGGAGCCCCAGCCAGAGTAGCAGCTCGATGCCCATAGGACCTGCAGGGCAGAAGATGCACTGTGTAGATCACCTACCTCGCCTGCTGCCTCTGGCTGTGCTGCTGGTGTGATAAAGGGGAGGCAACTCCCAAGTGACTTCAGCATCAAAAATTTTATTATGAGGCCTAGGAAGCTAGGGGCTGTCACGGGCCGATCACATGCCATGAATCTGGAAGGCTCATCTTCGATTTCTAGCCGATCGAAGCAGGTGTTGTTGCTCTGCTGTTTCTGCTCCGGGTCCTTTTTCGGGGTGGGGCATCCCTCGTTGTCCACTCTCCCAGGTCTCTGACAAACATGGGTGATGGCAAGAAGACGAAAGGACCCTAATGGTCCCTGGAGGCCGCTTTTTATACAGTCTGGGTGCTCCCCGATTGGTTCATTTTTCAATCTGGCCTCCCATTGGTCCATTTGGGTTTTCAAAATGTCCTGCCTCCCATTGGTCTGTTCGGGCTTCCCAGAGTCTGATTGGTTCTTTCCTAGTATGAGGTCATTCTTAGATTTTTCTGGAAGGCCCTTTCATAGTCTGTCTGACTAGGGTCAGTCTTTTACATGGAATATGGTATCTGGTGACCATATTTACTGTATCTCCTTTTCCCTTCCCAGGCTTTATAACTTTAAACAGTAACACCTCTTAAGAATTAATCTTTATAACACCATTTGAACTTAGTAATTAACTTATGTAAACCAGATAATTCATTCTTAACACTGGGACAACTGGGTCTGTCTTGGGGACCAGTGTGGTGGTCCTGAGAGAGCTGTGGGTACAGTGGCTTGACCCAGATGGTGTGAACAGTCAGGCATTCCCAGTTCTGTGGCAGCTCTTTCTTACAGTTGTATAGCCCTTGAGAAAACTCTTGGTCATTGTGCCTGGGATCCTTGTCTGTGGGAGCTAGGACATGTGAGATGCAGCTGCCTTGACACAGCAACAAGCCTGGCTTCAGCCCTCCAGTGGCTCCGTGTGATCCTTTCCTACCACTGGCCTCTCTCTCCTGCCCCATCCATCCTCTTGGCTGGGAGTAGGGGTTTGCCTTCCCCTTCATAGACATCTCCAACTTTTTTCTGGATACAGCAGTAGAAGCCAGATACCAATTCAGCAATAGGCTGCTCAGTGGAACAGCCTGACAGCCTTCAGAGTGTCTTATATTCTGTTTGTGGGTAGAAGCTTTTCTGCTTTGCTCTATTCACTCCTCATTTTCTAACTTTACCCTTTGGAGAACTAAGAGAAGTGCAAACTCAAAATTTGGTGTCTTATGGACAATTAAGATGCATGTAAAACTTTAGAAAGCAGAAAATTTCAAGCTTGGGTACTAATATTTTACAGCAGGTGATATGTGTAAAGACCCAAGGGGGTTAGGCAATATACAGAGCATTAGAAAAGGATTCTACTAACCAGGTCAAAGTAACAGGATTGCATTTGGAAAGGCAAAACTACAAGGCAAAATATCTACCCCTCTAATACCTTAGCTCTGCACCCAAGTGAGTCCATGGGATCACAGTCTATTATGAGTACATACAGAGAGTCAACTGCATGTATCAACAGAAAGAGGGCTTTATTGATATGTAATTGTTTTCCAGAGAAGATTCATACTTACATCATTTCCTGAGGGGAATTATAGGTTCATTTACTCTAATTCAGCTGTGCTTAATGTTGGTACCTCTGCAGTGCCCCAGGTTCCACTGGAGTATGCCACCTTTCTTCATAAACTCCTCGTGGGAGCTTCAATCATTCACAGACATTAACATAATATTTCATGTCACAGATGCTTTTCCTTGGGAGCTTGCTAGTTGCTGAAAGAGAGCTGGAGTGATTACGTTTCCTAAATCAGTTATTTGTTTTCCTGTTTGTTATGGAAATGCATTTTTATTAGGTCTCCTATAGAGCAAAAAACTCAAGATTGTTGCTGCTGTTGAACCTACCCTGATTTATAACTTGTGATGTTGTCCTTACTCATGAGCTAATATAGTTAGCAATGAGTCTTTCCTTTAGCTCTAAATGTATATTTAAGGCATTTCCTGAGGGTAGGACATAATGGCAATCCATAGCTAGTTAATTTGATTATTATATGGACCATAAATCAGGTTTTAAATTGACTCAACAATGAACAATATGAGGCTTTATCATTTGGGATCCTCATGTGTTGTAATTCCTCCATGCACCAATAACTAAGTAATTGTTATTCATTATTGACACCAAAATTAGGATGCACTAGCTATGGTTCAGCAAAGAAAAAATTTCCTTTGCTGATTTTAGGTTGTGCATGTTGTTGTTTCCCAGCTTGGAATGATGTAACGGCTAAACTGGAGGACTTGGGGATGAAATTAAATCGGTTTCTACTTGGAGGAGAACATGTGCAATACATGATGCTACTGAGTGCGGCTGCAAATCCAAGGAGGGAGATTTTCAACAGTTGATTTTGCTCTTTCTGTTCATGCTGTTATCAGCTAAGCCCTAAGAGGATGTAATGTATCTGCCTCTTCTCTGTGCTACAGTGGAAGGCGCAAGATGATGGGGCCAGACACAGTTTATTTATGATAGCTAATTTTGTGCTCTCGGTAGTTTTGCCCCCTCACTAGGTGCTACAGATCCTGGTCATGAACTTCTTATACTATGGTATTGGGAAAAAATACAGGACTTTATTATGGCCTCTGGATTTCATTGGGGGAACATGGGCCACTGAGTTTAACTCAAGTCAGCCTTGCAAATTCTGTAAGTCTGACAAAAGTCTGCAAAAGGGTAAAACACTTCAAATTTTCCTTTTGCTTCTTTCTGTGTGACTTTCTAGAGTGTGAAGTTGAGTGCAGCAGGATCCAACCCTATTACTATACTACTTCACGTTATTGCCTTTAAGGTACAATGTGGTGATCTTTTCTGCACCCTATCCCAGGCAGGGTAGGGTGATGCCCCCCCTGCGGGGGCATGAGGTGGATTACATGATAGTCTACCTCTGCAGTTCCCAGTCCCATCACTTTCGTACTTATCACGCTGCTGTCATGTGGCTGGAAGTGGAACAGTATCACAGGGCATATGCCAAGTGGTGTTTCCCTGAGGGCACAGCCACAGGGCATTTGTATAGGAGCTGGTGTAGTTTGGGTGGGTGACTTATCCTGCTGACCTGACCTCACCACCCCACCTCTATCACTGTAGCCACTGGATCATGCTGAGAGCAGAAATGGGGCTGCTGCAGCAAGCTTAACCTTGTGTAGATGAATTGTACAGTGGCTTGGTGTCTTGTCTGCAGACATGGGTCTGCAGCTGCAGACCTGAGTACTGCTCCTCTGTTACCATTAAAAATGCCACTGTCTCATCTCCAGGAAGCTGTCTTGCACTCCTTTCCCTGACTGGATGAAGTGTGTACCTGAGTGAAGGTCCCCTTAGTCCGCAGTTCTGTCTCCCATGTTCACCCTTGGTGAGTGCTCAGTTTTAATTTTACTGTAACATTTTACTATTAATTTTACTATTAAAAAGAAGCTGATCATATGGAGTACTGAAGCTCTCCAGTCTCCTTGTGCATTCAGGAGGATCAGGCAAGAGTTTGCACAGATGTCAGTTGCCAGTTTTGTTATCCTCTCAGTTGTGTAGTTCTTATACAACTCTTTTGTTGGTCCCCACCAATCCCATATGTCTATTATTTCACTAAGCGGTCTCCCAGGAGGGATGGTTTTGTTCCACTTCCCTGTTAACTTTCCTCCCTGTCCGCTGTACCATTGCCCCATGTTGTTTTCAGTTAGTGAGAATTTTCCCAATTCTTAACTCCTCTCTCTCACTTCTTTGGGCTTAACAAAACTTTAAGGTGCCTCTACTCGAACATAAAACTACTGACAGGCAACTAAAACTTTACTTCAAAAAAACCCCTTTCTTAGCCCACTGAGCTAAACTTTTGATAACTCAATCAACATAATAAACTTCTTCAAAACAGTATGTTGGAACCTCTCCTCTTGGGGTGGTCTTCCCCACTCCGGGTCGCAACCAGGGTTGGGTGTGACACACCTCCCTGGTACTAGGTTTGGGCCTTTCAGCTTAGGTACCTAGTCCACCCTGGCTATTATCGCTTCAGACAGCCTGACGCTTGCTCTTTCCCAGGGCGCTCCGGTAGCCTTGAATCCCTATTCCTCATCTCTCCTTCCCAAGGGAGCTGATGCTCTTGAGTTCCTACACTGGTGGGCCTACCCACCCTGCAGTCCTTTCAGGTGGACTAACACCTGCCTTTCCCAGGGGGCTCGTATAGCCTTGAGTCCCTACTCCTCATCTCTCCTTCCCAGGGGAGCTAATGCTCTTGAGTCCCTACGCTTCAATGGGGCCCCTCCCTGGCCTACCTGGGCCTAACAGCCTCAGCTGGTTCCGCTAGGCCCTGGCAGCCCTACCTCATAGGCCCTTGCAGCCCGCCTCAGTCCCACTTATGGGGACTCTGGGAGGCATCCCTCCCACTCTGTGTGCCAGACAATCCAGTCCCCACAGTCCTGCATGCCCAGACCCTGTGGGTACCCTGCAGGTGACTCACTCCTCCTAGCCAATAACCCTACCTGCCCAGGGAATATCAGTTTGCTAGGCCTAACTGAGGCCTTACCGTCAGGCCCTACCAGGACCCTACTTGTATCTACGAGGCCTCCCTCAACTTATGCCCGCACCAGTCTACAGGGGCCTAGGGTACTCTTGCTAGGTTTTGGGGGCACCTTCCCTGGGAGGTGACTCAATCTCATCCTATACAACCACATCCCTCCTTTCCCAGCTGGTCCCCTCACGGGAGTCTGGAACCGTGGTACTCGGAGGTCCACACTTGCTTTGGGGGTCCGAGCTGCCAGCCCCCGTCTCAGCCACACACTCAATCACTTGCCTCCCACCTCCGCCACCAGGTGGTACTCACCGACTGGGTTGGGTAGCTAGGCCTCTCTGGTGTCCAGAATAGGCACTGGAAGCCCTCGAAGGCCCATGGAGGGTGGGCGGCCGTCCCATCCTCCAGCGAAGTCCCTTGATGGACACGGCCTATCCCAGATGAGTCCCCAAGCTGTCAGAGACGGACTCGTGACTTCAGCAAAAATGAAACTTTATTGAGGCCTGGCAAGGGGGTCGTAGGGTTGCTTCGCGTGCTGTGGCTGGTGGCTCGTAGTCTCAATCCGCAGTCAGGCGTTGCTGGGAGGTTTTGATCCCTTGCTGGGCCGGTGTTCTGGCAGAGGCTTGTTGTCAGAGTGCTGGTTGCCAGGTAACTGTCCAGGATCCAACCACGACAGGGCAGTCTGGGGCTTCAAGCGCCGCCTTTTATACAGTCTTGCGGTCTCTCGTCATTGGTCGATTCTGGATCCTGTTCCTGATTGGCTCATTGCGGGATTGAAATCTGTTCACCTCTCATTGGTGGTTTAACCCACCTGGGGTTCCGGTAGGCTCGAATGAGTCTCTATCTGGCTGACATAAATCAAAAGAAACTTCCAGAGACTGAGTCAACCTTATCTAGGAAATATGGTAAGGTGGCTGTATATCGTGGTATAACTTCTGACAACAACGATTATCACTAACAATCATCAACAGGAACTCAATTAACAATCTAACAGTCTTTAACAGGAGTTTAATTAACAAGCTAATGAACAAAATTGATTAACCACATGAACTAATTAACAAATCTTTTCAACCCATTCCTCACAGTGTGTTTCTACTTATCTACCAGATTTCAGAGGGGCTGTGTGTGCCCGAAAACACATAAACTCATTATCTGTCCATGCTTTGAAAGAAAATAAAGACAGGGTCAGGTTTTGATACTGCTTGTGAACTGAAAATAATTGGCGATGCGCAGCTATCTTACTTGAGGACAGGTGCCTACACCCACATTGACAGTTCAGTAATGAATCACATGATATATATCTTTATTGATGACCTGGATAAGGAGATCAGTGGCCCCCTCAGTCTGTTTGCAGATGATACCAATTTGGGTGGGAGTGTTGATC
>WEKY01006401.1:32849-54557 GCA_013390045.1 Picathartes gymnocephalus | reverse complement strand
CTACATATTCATGAAATAGCAGGTGTTACTTGATAATCACATTGTCCCACCACCAGATTCAGGTTTGGATTTAAATCCATTCCCATTCAGTCCATTAAATATATGCTGAATATTGTGGAATTAAAAGTGCACTTTTTGGTGGTAGAAAATGGATGATACCAGGATGAAGCTTTTCTTTCTGATTCTGTATAACTGCCTTTAGTATCTCTCTATCATGAGAAGACTGCAGAAAAGCAATCAAAAGCATTGACTGGACTAGTTCATGAAGAATTCTGGATATGAAACACTTTATGTAGGAACAAGACACTGTAGTTCAGTAATTGAGATGTGGAAGACTTCAGCTCAATTGCTTCCTAATTCAGGATGAGGACTTACACTATGACCAAAAGTACCATAATGGTGCAAGAAAGCTTTGGTTTCTATACAAATTCACAATGAGATGTAGTGGTAACAGATTGTTCCAACAAATATTTATTGGACAAAGCTTTGTAGCAAATAAAGGAAGTGCTGCAAAAGAGTTCTTTCTTCATGACTGTTCAGGATATATTTTGTCCTAAAACTCATCCTATAAAAGTCCGGTTCCCTCCCTATGTATGCAGGTCACCTCTATAGTCAGTGACAGGAGAGGAGAAGCCTCCTATTCCAAGGAGTTAAGAAGGGGGAGTGTGAAGGTAAGGGATATGCCACTAGAGCAAGGCATATGTCACTATCCTGAAATCCTTGGCTCCCTCTGCTAACAAATGGCATGGCACAAATAATTAATTTAAGGTCAAAAGTTCCAGATCTTAGAATGTATATGAGGGGAATATGTAGGATTTAGAGAAAGTAGGCAATCATTAGCGGACAGGGTCTTAGTCCATTAGGCTCTACATGAAAAGAACTCTTTGTGTACATAATTTCTCATATGGGATATGGAATTTATATGCACAATTTCCAGTAATTTTCTTGTTTTTATGTGAACCATTTTGCACTGGGTTTTGTTGGGGTTTTTTTGTGGTTTCTCCCCCCCACCCCATAAACTACTATATCTGCACATTACCTGAGATAAGATACAATCATATCATTGAATGTGCAGATTCTCCAGAAGGCTGCGGAACACAAAGTAGCATGAAGTATCACACCATTGGAAACTGCAAGTAGCAAAGAGCAATAAAAATATTCTAATATTCAAATAGCCAGTTGAGAGAATTCTCTCACAGTGCTACAGAAAAAAATAAACCCATCACAATTGTAACTAGCAAAACCAAATTAGAAGTTTCAATTTTATGACCCATTAGTTCTATCAAATATATGGTTTGATGAATTCAATAAGTTTTGTCTGTATTAAAAGAAATAACTCACAGCTTTTGTGAATAGCCCATGGGAAAATTTTTACCTTTTGTAGTGTAATGGCATTACAGTAAATTATATGAAGAGTTAATGGAGTGGCTGTTTGGTGGTTTTGTATTAGTCAGTTCAGTTGCATTTCTATGGATGCATTAATACATTGGTTTTAATATGTACATGCCTGGAAATCTGTGTTAAAATTTGTACATATTGAGTACAATCAGTGTCAAATATTGCCTAAAGGAAAAACAAAGCCTTTTTTTTTTCTGAGAAAGAAACATGAAAAATTAAATCCTTTTGATCTATTTGTCAGTGTCAATTACTCTGAACTAGTGCTAGGAAAGGCAAAAGAGGTGGGTGAGCGAGTCAATTTCTTCCACTTCTAAAGTAAAACTGATTCTAATACAAATTATGTCAACCAAGATGAAGCAATGTTGGAGAAGAACAAATTGTCTTCTGTGCCATGAGCTCATGCATGTCTGTGGAGAATTTGTGCTGGAAGAGAGGTGCAGTTCTTTGACCCTGAAGGTAATTAGGACCACGGGAATATTGCTCCAAACTCAAAAATAGTGAGATGGTTGGCCTTCACCTTTAAATATGTAGTGAAAACATAGTGAAACAACTTGTAAAAAGTAAACCTGTGTATTGTTCCGTCATCCAACATGCCAAATGCATCCCACTGGTCAATGAGTATCCTGCCACCTCTCTCCATCTCGTGTATAAGTGATTGTTGGTCACTGAGAGGAAGGGAGTCTGCAGTACAGAGCCACTTGGCAGAATTTCATACCTGCTGCAGACTATTAGAAGGTCATAGATACACAGGAATAGGAACAGTTCTTATGTATGATACAGCACAGTACTCTTTCCCTCAGTATGGGATTAGGATTGAGTGGACTTCAGGCTTATGGAGCAAGGGACAGTGGTACAAAAAAAACCCCACTCTTAGAGCACTTGGAGAAAACCTGTAGAGATGTTATCAGTCTTAGAAAAGAAGGTATTTGACACTAAAGAAACAATACAGGTCATTAATGCCATATCTCTGGACAGGTGTACTGCTACTCCCACAGCAACCAACATTACTCAAAGTGCTAAAAGTAAAATTTGCCATCAAGCTAAACTTAAAAGAGTTGAGGCTGCCTGCTAGTGGTTAAATCAGCATAAATCAGGAGGCCAAACTTTTTTGCTTTTGAAAACTGAGGATAGATTAGAATTAGTTTTAGGTTTGATATGCGCCAGGTTGTAAGTAACAGACTTTTGTATAATAGTTTTGGGCTATGGTTTAATTGGAACCACTAACCTAACTTAAAAGTTTGGATTAAATTTGATATTAGCCAAGGGATGTATCCTGGGCAAGGATGGGCTGGTTGGTATGGGCCTAGGGACTGTTGCAAATAAGGGCTGGTAAAGCTATGCTAAATTGCCTATGTAGAACAGGTTGCAGGTTTAGTTTGTATGATGAACTCTGTTTGTAGGATTTCAGAATAGCTATGGCTGAGTTTATGGGCTTTGATTCAGGCTACAAGGTTAGATGAGCCTGCATAATGCCTGAGCTTGGCTTGTGGCTTTTGCCATAAAGGTTTGCATGGTGTATTTATCTTTATACAGCTAATTCAAGAACATTTGATGCTTTCTTCCTAGCGATGTTCTCAGGATGGAGCTTAAATCTGAGTTATCTTTGGCATGAAGGTTAACTTCAGAGGTTGGGTCAACATGAAGCTGAGACCAGAAAATAAAGTTGGATTTAGAAGCAGCCATCAAGCTTGACTTAATGCTGCTCCTTAGAGGGACCCACAAACTATGCTTAGTTCTACAAAAAAAACCCAGAATGTAGAGAGAACAATATCGATTACTATTGTACTCAGAACTATACTTATGATTTACTTAGAACAGGCAAAAGTGAGCCGTTTCTGCATGTTTCTGCATTTAGCAGGGGCTGCTGAGCTTACCCGAAGCTTACTGTCAGACCAGATGATCTAGTTATAATTTCTTCAAGGTCTAGACTTAAGACCAGACTTAGAACTGATTTGAAATTTACATTTGGAAATGAAAGAAGATAAGCCATTTAGAATAAAGCCAGGTCTAGAAGAAACAAGTGAGACTAATTTGGAGTTTTAGGTGATGGAGGTCACATTATTAATCATGCTTCTGAGGCTGGCACTGTGAAATCTGAAGTTATGGTTGGGATTCAGGCCAACATGAAGCAATGGATCTGAACTAATTATGGATTTAAGACCTTCAAAGATTTATAATTATTATTGAAATTAACAAGAATCATTAGTTCTAGATAAGAGTTGACGTAAAATCTAGGACTAGGTCAGTAATTGTGTAATGCATGTCTAAGCAGACATTAGCTGAAACTTCCTTGAAGGAAAGGAGATGCATCTTTCACAGCCTCAGATGAGAATGATATCTTTACTGAAAGCACTGTAGCACCTGTAGCCTCAAGGGAGATGCTGCAACATTACTAATGGTTAGTCCTCAAGTAACCAACACTACTGGGATGGTGAAAGATCAGGAAAGCAGGAGATCCTACCGGAAACTATGCTGCTTCCATGGTCACCAGACATTTGCAGCAACTGCAAATCTCAGCAGAATCTCTTCTTACAAGGACCTGAGGCCTTTTGCCAATGAAGGCATAAGTAGGCAAAACAAGAGAAAAGCAGGGCTGAGATCTGAAATATTGTGCCCACTGCATAATGAGAGTGACATCAAATACCATTTCTCTACATTTGGATTCTTTGCTATTTGCACAGTTTTTTCCCATTTAACAATATCTGCAGGTTACAATGCTGCACGGAGCAATGGTTACACAACTGGGAACACATAAAAGATTATATTAGCAGCTGAACTAGGAAAATCTACTTCCCTTCCTTTTGGCTTAGTTGATTATTATCCCTGATCAAATAAAGGACCACATGTTCTTACTGCCCTTGTGCCCTGGTTGCTACAGTAAAAAGAGACATACAGTGAAATTGTACATTTAGAGTACTATATGCCTTCTTGATTTCTGTCAAGTTTAATTTTCCCATATTATTCAATTTTGTTCAGATTTTATTGATTAGTCACCTGTTTTGCATCAAAATATATAGAGATTACTCTAAGTTTAACTAAAATTACATGTTTTTGAAAATCTCCATCACAGTAAAAATGCCATGTGTAACACAGTAATAGGTAATAGGCCTTCCTCTCTTTCTATTGTGGTTTTTGCCAAGCTTCATCTTCAAAGTATGATCAGCCTTCAAACACCAGGCCAGATGTACGGAGTCCTCTAACAGCATCACTCCCTTGTCTCTATAAAAGTTTTTTTCCCGTGTATGTGCCATCCAATGTCTGACCTACTGGATCTGTGCTCCTCCACAAACAATCCACAATAGCTGTGAGTTTCTGACAGTCCCCAGCTTTCAGTTTTTGGTGAGCACTTGCAATTTAGAGGTCACATGACCAATCTCCAGGCATGTCTAAGATAGCAATTACCCAGCTGCTGGCTCCTGAGAAAGATCTGATGAAACACCTTCAGTGCCCTGGATGTATCAGTTCTTTCAGGTCCACTTCTGAAGGTACCAAAATACTTGTCATTTTAGGACTGGTAGTATGGGCAATGTTTAAGGAATTTTAGAAGAGAATATAAAAAGTTTCATACTACTAAGTTCCTTCCAGAATTGAAAAGTGAGTTTCATTATAAATGAAAGATGTGTGGAAAATTCTTGGGAAATTAATTTTTTAAAGAGTGAAATATTGAGGATGAAACTGAAATAGACTCAGTCCATTGTACTGGGGAGGTAACACTTCACTTAAATCAATAAATACTAACGAAGTAATAGATTAAGTTCGTTATTGAACTATTCCAGCTGATCATGGGGCTTCCTCATTTGGAAGAAAATCAGATCTCTGATTCTGCTCCAAAGTTTACATGTAGTGGAATGGTGCTGTCAGTAGAAACTAAAAACATAACTATATAGTCAGCTTGGTTTTCTCCTCTGTTTGCAGAGTGGTCTTCATCTCCTGACTGTACTGTCGATCCTGTAGAGTACACTCAGGCTTCAGCCTTTAGCCAAGCAATTCCCTTTGCAGAAAAATAGTGAAAAAAAAAATATCATTATTTTGTCCACTGCATTGTCCAAATCTACTCTGGATCATCAGTGTGATCTCCATCCCTTCACAGTCTTTCAAGAGGACACTCCCAGATCTCCCGCTCCATCCAAAGAGCTGGGAATGAGGTTCACATTACTTCTGCTGGCAGTCAAGACATGATCCATCTTTGATAAATGCCCCTGAGTCCTGGACAACTCAGACACAAGCAAAACTGTACTATTTAGGCCTAGAATTATGTCCCTTTTTCATCCATCTCCAGGCAAGATAGAGTTTGGCAGGTGGCTGTCCCTAAGGAATGCTTTAGCTGAGCAAATCCCTTTCCTTAGCCCTTGCTGCTCTTAGAGATTCTTAGAACTGAGGCTCACATGATTTCCATGAGCATCTCCATGTATCCTGTGGGAAGCCTAGATGCCCCAGCTGAGACTGAGATATCTGGTTGGCAACAGGTAATGTAATACTCATGCAATTAGTACATGGCAAGCTTTAAGCCCCTTCATGGCTGGCTTTCCGTGACCCTGGAAATTCTCACTGAAGTCTGCAATGTCAAGGTGCAATGTTTGTCCACCTGCTTGGACTACTCTGTGAGGCCCAGCCCCAGACTGGATGCACCTCTGCAACAATGCAAATGTAAGAGCTAACTAACTCTGAGCTCCAAGAAATGCTGGTCACATGGCAGACCATGTTGAACTGGACATCACGTGGCCTCTAAAATTAAACCAGATGTTTCAGAGAGTGTGCAGTACAAAAGATGTCTTCAATCAGCATCTGGCTATGTGCTGTGTGTCCTTGTGGGTAAGCTGAGAGGTGAGCAGAGAGGTGAGCTAACAAGTGCCAGGGCATTTTTGAGTGAAACTTGGGGCTCAGCTTTGTTAACACTGATGGGTGCAGAGAGCTTTTGATACAGATGGGGAATCCTGTCCTTAATCCTGTAAGTAATAGAAAATGTCTTCTAAAAATATCCAGACATCTAATGTATAGATATCTTGCTTCTATAGCAAAACGTATCTATCTTTAAAGAAACTGATCTTCACCCTTGCAGTGCTGAGCAGAACAACACATGAAAACATGTAAAGCCCCCCTGAGACTGCTGGTCTCACTTTTGAAAATGCTATCCTCTGTTCTTTCACCTTGAAAATTCTAAAGGTAAGGCAAGGCTTCCACATCTACATTCAGTTTCTCAAGTAAGCAAACAGTTCTTCTGAAGTGTTGCACACTCAGCAGTTCCTGCTGGCTGGCATTAATGAAATGGCTTTACCGGGAAAGTGCATGCTGGAGAGCCACGGAGATAAAAACAAAACTCACAGAGAGGGGTGGGTGGGTGCAGGCACTGCTCTCACTTCATGTCACTGGCCTACAGCAGCACTGGGTCAAATGCTACACTCTTCTACAACTAGAGCATGGCACAAGGGTCCTGTCTTAGGAAAAGAAAGAAGTAGTTACAGTGGGATTGAAATTAGTGAAACTCAGTGTAATTGATAACAACGGATATTGCTGTCAGATGGGGTTGAATTAAATGGAATTTCTCAGCAACCTACAGTCACACTGCATTGACCAGTTTTCTGTCAGCTGTCAGGAATTTTGAAGATTTGTAATTTCCATGTGAGAAGTTCATGAAGCCTGTCAGTGGGACAGGCAGTTTGAGACACACCAAAGGGTGGCCAGCCCTCTATTAGTTTCAGGAGTCCTGGAGTGCTGACACTACTCACCAGCAAAAATCGGCCTCTCTCAAGCACTGCTTTATCTACTGTCCCTCAAGAAGAGCTTCAAAAGCTGTAGTGCCAAACAAAATCGGGCTGAGATCAAAGCACAGGTCTATGCAACCTGTGTGATGGACATGATATGTGAGAGAACGTTTGGATCAGAGATTTAGGTGTACTGAACATTTTGCTGTCTGATTTAGCACTTTGATCTGTCCTGAAAGAAAATTATTCTTTGGCAAAATAAAACAAGAGGCGAAGAAAAGGTGAATTTTGATGAATACAGATGAGAAGATTCCCTGCCAATTCTCTCTCTCTTCCTTTTTCAAGAACTCAGGTTTATGTGACAAGATGTGAGAGTGCATTTTTCTCTCTCACATGTTGTTTGAAAGAGCTGACTGCCAGTAACAGAATGCAGGTGAATACACAAAACTGGGGCAAGATTAATCAAAACTAAAAGACATATTTAACCAAGGGGTGCACAGAAAGGCCTGACCTAGTGATTTAAACTCATAGGAGCAAAGCAGGAAGCGGGAATTCAGCAAAACCCCTACTTCACCTCAGCACACATTCAGCATGCATTTGGATCTGCTGAAACTGCAGAACAACACAACTCATGGAAACAAAAAAACCAAAATAATCCTGCACAGCTGGGAGAAAGGAAATTGTTTCAGCAAGGCACAGAAAGATAGCCCAGGTTTTAATATCTGCCATTATTACTGTCATAGCTGTTTCAACTAAGATCATCTTCTTTGCAATGGCTTAGTTACACTGGTGAAGGCTCAGAATTCAGGGTTGCCAAGTGATGATGCTCATTTTGATGGGAATGCCAGATCATTTTACCCCTGGAACAATTTGCTATGGCTTACTCCATACTAATTAATGCTACTTGCAGGAGTAGGCAAATCCTGAGGGGTTTGTGCAAAATTGTGCTGTGCTACTGTTTGAGCAGCATTGAGAACTTCGTCTACATGGTGTTGGGTGTCCTGGTCAGCAGGGATATACAAATGGCTTTTCTAAATCTGCTTCTCTCTCTTCTGCCTTAACCTTTTCTTCTTTTTTCTTTCCTTAAGCCCAAAGAACTCAGTGGTACTCTACAGGAGCAACCTCTCTTGACAGGCTCTGTCCTGGGTAGACCTGGGACTCCATCCCCCTTTCTTACTTCTCCCAGTGGACGTTCCTGGCAAGGGCTGAGTAGTCAGTCAGGAAAGGGAGGTGCCCGCTCTGAAGCCCTCTGCTTTGCTCCTGGGACAGGAGGAGCCAGGGGTGCTGGTCCTATGTGCATCTCCTCTCCCAAGGAGTGCAAGTTCTGTGCACACTTGCACGTTGTCTTAGAAAAAGGAAATCATCCTCATTTTGCCTTTCTACCCCCATCCTAACGGGGGCTTTGCAATTAAAAACATGACGGCGTTTTGTTCCCAGAGCNNNTGCCCATGTACCATAACAGATGGTTTAAGTGCGGTGATTACAAAATCCTGAAGTTAAAATAGTTTAATTACAAAGTCAATACTGCCTCCAACCTCTGCTAAGCCCCTAGTGTAAAAACAACAGACGGTATAGTGCAAACGGTAGGACAATATTTAACCAGAACTTTGCATTAGCTACTGCAGTACAGCTCTCCATCAGGCCTTCAGCAAACGGAAGATCAACTGATTTTCCCAGCCTGTATTTGTTAACCATCTCTGCCTCAGTATCAATGGGCAGCTCTGAGAGAACCACAAACAACCTGAAGGAAATAAACTGCAATACTATACTGCATGCAGAGGCTCAGCAGGGTTGGATGTAAAGTCCAGTGTTTCAAGGGTACCTGAGAGAATTCTTAGCGCCTTGTCAGGAACGAATACAGAAGCAAAAAAGCTGAGCGGGTAGAGGTATTTATATATAAAATGAAAATAAAATTCAATGAAATAAGTGATGTTGTATTTCATACACTGAATTTTGTAGAAAAAAAAAATAACAAGACATGGGAAGGCACAGGGAAAGAAAAAGGTGGGGATGATCTCAAATAGCTCAGACTTGATCTTTCACAGGCAGGGATGGCAGCTGCTCTATACAGGAAGTTGTAGGGAAATCTCACTAAGCTGTGCTCCTGCAGCTAAGAGAGAGCCTTGGTGCTGGTCTTAGCCCAGTGTATACATATGCTGCATACTCTTTAACAGTGACAAACTCTCCCCCTGTTGGCCTGTGTCCCTTATGAACACCCGGTCAAATATGGAGCCAGGAGAGTCAGAGGAAATCTGGCTGCACTTTGTTAGCAATTTGCTAAAATCCAGTCCCATCTGCCTCCATCGTGACACAGCATGAGGTGTCCACTATCCCTGCTGCACATGAAGCACTCTGAGGCACTGCTCACTGCCTGTCTCGGTGGGTAAATCAGGGACTGGGCAAGCTGGTGACAAGAGATACAGACCCATGAAAGTAAAAGCCAAAACAGACAAATGGGAGATCAACACCTTTTCTTACCACTGAACCCCTGAACAAAAGCAAAAAATAAAGCAAGAGGGAAAATGGGCTCCAAAAGTGACACTATAACATGGAGGAGATTTCATAACTGTGTTGCTCCTTTATAGTTTTCATTGCAGAGTTTGAGAGATGAAGACTCACTTTGGGTGTCTGAGATCATAATTGCAAAGTCAAATAAGAGTTTCTGGTCGCTGATTTGTTTCTCTGGGGTTCTTCATAAGTAACAATATTTGGGACAGAGAGCTGCACTGGCTAAAATGAGGGGAAGGGACACTCCCCTGTATCCAAGGGAAAATCCTCTTTAACGATTAAGAGGAAACAGGAAACATTCCTAGGGCCTGATCCTTCAGGCTGCTGTATATTCCAGTCCAGCTTTTAGTAAGTTAACTTTACATATATGAGTAGATTCATTGACTTTCAATTAAGACTAAGTGCATGTTGAAGTGCTTCATTTCATTAGAGTGGAAACAATCCTCTTTAATAACAGAAAAAGGCTCCATAAACTAATGTACTGATAGAAATCACAGCATGACTGGCATGGCACTAACAACACAAAAACAACTTGAATTATTTTTATATGTGAATAGAAAATACTTGTATTTTTTCCTAGAATATGATAACAAATGGTTTTGTTATTAGCTATAATAGCAAATAGCACTTTAAAGTATATTGCATATAGTAATTTCTTTAATTCTCAGGGTTGCCTCCTTTTTTACCCTAAGCAGGTACTTGTAACAAGGAAATCAATCCAAATAAATAAGGCATGGTCACAGCCTTAAAGATTTTTTAAAAATCTTAGCTTGGGGCAGAATCCATGAGTTTGTATCTGATCTCAGCCTCTCCCCATAGTGCGTGTGGGACACAATTGCCATGTCTGCTCTCAGGATAATTCTGTGTTTAAGCCAGCAGCCCTTTAGTGACTGCTGTCACCTAGAACCACAGGGACTGATGTTCAGTGCTCAGTTCTGAGAGCAGGACTCTTCTCTGTCAGGAGATAAAGGAGACCTTGGGCACCCTTTCCTGAGCAGATTCCTAGAGGGAAAAGCAGTGAAGTGAAAGCATTTCCTTAGTCTCCTCCTGAACCCCAACAGGAGCTAAGGATGGAGACTGTCTTCTGGGAGGAGCTGATTCCTGCACGTGTACATTATGTAGACTCCATAGATAAAAATACAGAGGAGTTTGCATCCCAAAAGGCAAGCTGGGGTTTGGTACCTAGGAGCTCCTCATCTCTCCTGCACTGGCATTTTACAACTGACACTGTTTCTTTGTCCCAGTATCACACCAAGTATCCACTTTTTGGAAAAGGCCTTGTATCCTGAGGGAGGCACAAGAAAATAGGTCCTTTTGAGTGATTTCAGCTCAGGTACTGCTAATCAGAGGCATGCAGTGAATACTGCAGTTCGGCTGGGAATTCTGGCTGTCATCATTGCCAGACAAGCACAGCCCCTGGAAAAGCATGACAACATCACAGTTATGATGTGTTTCAAGAAACACAGCTCTTTGGGAGAAAGTGTGCCTGGTGATGGATTATAACAGTGCTGCCAAACTAGGCTGTCTGACAGTAGCTGTTTCACACAATGCACGTTCAAGATATGCCACATTAAATGCTGGTTTCAGTAGGAATTCAGTAAACCAGGCAGAATTCGGTCCTAATGACTGGAGTCTTGACTTCACACACTCACAGGAGACTACTCCTGCAGATTTCCATTCTTTGTGGGATCTCTGCACTCTGAAGACAGCTGATTTCACTCCAAGTTCGTTGGCAAGGCTTTGGATACAAAGTGCTGGCACAAGGACTATCAGTGCTGTCATCGCTGTTATCGGTGCTCTCGAAGCACTTGGCCATGCTGCTGGGGATTATGGCCCTGCAGCTCTGGCAGCACCTTGGGCACAGGGACGAGGAGGAGGAGAAAGGCAAGTTGTCACCACCTAAAACTCACCCTCTGAAAGTCTGGAGGTGAAATGGCAGTGCAGGCTTCCTCAATACTTCATCAAAAAGCAGGGGATCCGAAGCCTGAAACCTATCTGTGCAGTACATAGAGGAAGACACATTTTTAAAAAAACTGAGCGGGAGGAATTCTGTTGTTGTAGACCGACCATTTTTCCTCCCAACAAACATTTACCCAGGGCTGTTTCATGACTGGTCAACTTCTGTAATCCATTAGAAGGTGATACTGTTGCATGACATGATCAAACACCAAACATAGCAGAAAGGCCATAACTGTATCTAAAAAGCCTTTGCTTTGTCAAAGCCTTTCACTAATGCTAGCAACAAAATTATTGAGGTCTGTAATGCGCTGATCTCTTGTCAAATAAGCCTTCTTATGAGAGTGTTAAGCTTTATATCTGCTTTCAAATTAAACACTTTGGATTTATTAATGTTTCCTTTCCTCTCCAAATTTCTTTGTTGAGGAGAGGTGCCAGAGGAAATGTACTGGCAACAGTAGGATGTGAAGTATAGTTTAAAATACATTAAACATATGTTGATGGGGCCATTAGCAGAGTTTATAGATACCACCACCTGTCTCTTACTCCACTTGCCCTTACTTTAGTGACAGAAATCATACTGTAAGAGAGGAGGTGTGCTACCATTAAATCTTTACTCCTGTGTTAGAAGAAATATAGCAGCAAATTCATGGCTTATTGCTAAAAAGCATTTTCAATAATAGTTCACTTATTGAGCCATATACTTTTTTTATAAATAAACCTGAATGAATTAGTGGATCAGGGACTAAAGAATAAATATTAATCTGGGTTTTGATGTAAAAGAGACTCCGAATGTCTGAGAGAGAAACCCTTTACCATTATAAATGTTCGGCGGGGCATTTAATACTTTACTTGTTCCTTTCAAGCCAGCAAATGTGACCCTTAGAGCACCACTGGCAAGGGCATTGTTGGACCCACCACATGTAGGGTTTATTGCCTTCGGGCAAAACAAAAAAGAAATTATTTTTAAAACCCCAAACAAACCGAATAATAAAAAAACTCCCAAACCAAATAATAAAATAAAAATACGATAAAGTAAAGTAAAATGAAGGAAATAAAGTAAGGGAAGGTAAATAAATGAGCGCTGACATCGCAGGCGACACGGCCTCGGCCCTGGGGTGCCCCCTGGCGGGCGCAGCGCGACACTGCCGACCCTGGCAGGGCGCGGGCCGGGCGCGGAGCGGAGCGCGGGGCGGGGGGATGTGCGGAGTGCTGCCGAGCCGTCCTGGGGCAGCGCGGGAACGGGCGGGGGGATGTGCGGAGTGCTGCCGNCGCGGGAACGGGCCGGGGGATGCGCGGAGTGCTGCCGAGCCGTCCTGGGGCAGCGCGGGAGCGGGCCGGGCGCGGAGCGGAGCGCGGGGCGGGGGGATGTGCGGAGTGCTGCCGAGCCGTCCTGGGGCAGCGCGGGAGCGGGGCGGAGCGCGGGGCGAGTGCGGTGTGCGCGGAGCGCGGTCCTGAGTGGGGGGCAGACGCGGTGCCTGCGTGGGGCGGGATGCGGTGCAGAGCAGTGTGGGGCGTGGTGCAGGACGCGGTGAGGAGTGAGAGATGGGCGCCGTGCGGGCGCCGTGCGGAGTGGGCGCGGTGTAGGAGGGCCGCGGAGCGCGCAGGGCCGTCATTCTTGAGGAGGTTCGGAGCGCGGCTCACGGCCGGCACCGCCGTTTCTAAACCCACGGTGAGAACCGTGCCCCGCTTGCCGGGGAGCGTCTATTGCCCTCGGGTGCCGGCGCCTGCTGTCTTCCCGAGGGGACCACCCAGTGTTTGTGCGGCGGGGGAAACCCCAAAAGTGCCCTTGGCCTCGTGGTTAAAAGGGACGCAGCAAGGCAGTCACCACGCAGGAAGAAAAGAGGGTCACGAGTGCAAGGGAGGAAGGAAGGAGGTGCAGCCTCATGCAGCCTCAGGGAAAAGAGAACGATACCAAGTCTCAGTATTGAGGTAGGTGGGGAGATGGGAAGAGACCGGGCAAAGACCTGTAGGTCTTGGAGTTGTTTCATGGGTGTGGGCAAATAGTGAGTGCATCAGAAAAGATGGGATAGGACATTAAAAAAAAAACCAAAAAAAAACCCCCAAACCAAAACCAAAAACACTTTCCTAAAATTAAGGTTGAATTTCCCAAAAACATTCTGAAAATGTTACTCATCTTCATCTACTCAAAGAATAGGTGTTTGTCCAGCCTCTCCTATGCTTGTCAGGCAGACTGGGGAGAACCCTTTGCAAAAGCAGCTCCCAGCAGCTCTGATCCTCCTTCGAAGCCAGCCTTGGTGCCACTGCCCATGGGTCCCCTCTGCACAAGCACTCATGGCAAACAGAGCAGGTGGGAGGTAAGGGGTGGGATTCCTTGCAGAGCACAAGTCCTATACAGAACAGCTGAGGGAGCTGGGGTTGTTTACCCTGGAGAAATCTTGAGGTCACCTTATGCCTCTCTACAACTACCTGAAATCAGGTTGTAGAGAGGTAGGTGTTGGTCTCCTCTCCCAGGTAACAACCAATAGAACAGGTTTAGTGATTTAGTGGTAAGCCCGGTGGTGCTGTGTTCAGAGTTGGACTCAATGATCTTAGAAGTGTTTCCAACCTAAATGATTCTCTGATTCTACTGTCCTTTCCGGAAAGAGAAGGGAGAATGTTGCTAGCCTTTTTCCCAGTAGGCTTTCATTGGGGGAAGCCTCAAGTTTGATCGGGAGATGGCAGCACAGTTCTGGAAAGCTCGAAAAACTCCCCCACCAACTCTCTCTGTTAGCAGAACCTCAGGGCGCTCAGGGAAGCAAAGCACTCTTCTGCTCACTGGAAGAATTTAAAAGAGAAACCCATGCATATGCCCAGTAAGTATTTGAACTGAACTGCTAAGAACCCAATTAAAGATCTAAACTGAAATTCCTGCTGTGCATGAGTCCTTTAGTATGATGACATCTCACTCCAAAATGCTGCAAACGAGAAAAAAAATCCTTTTGGATTTTGGCAAAGATACCACTGGTTACTTCATTGTTTCAGTCCTTTTAAGAGTTTATGTGGAAGAGCCCACGTGTCACCAACACCAACAGAAAGATAAAATTGTGAAATGCTTCTTTCCTGTTTTCCAGCATAAGCTTTAAATGGGTAAAAAAGATGATTTAAAAATTTTCTAGTGTGATAAGCAGGGCTTTATGTCAGACCCACAAAGAACTTGCTGCTTGATGCAAATCCAGAACCAAACCTGTAGAAAACACGAAGTACCTGTAAAGTCAAACAAACCTGAGCAAAACTAAAATTGCTGCAAGTGAACTGTTTCTGGCTTATTCCCAGATGAGCTTTGATTCAGAAGGTGCAGGCAAAGGTATTAACATCAAACCATGTATTCTGCTTCTCTCTTGCCCCAGACTCTAGGCTTGCTCAATCTGTGACTGAGGAATTCCCACAGAGCTGCAGGTGTTGCCAGGAAAAAAATTTGTAATTCATTAGGTGGTGCTGAAACTCTTTGCTGGAAGTGCCATCATGTTGACTGTGTCAGCATTTTCTAGCACTGGTCTGCCTGAGGCCTTATGAGGGGAGATGCTATTGAAAAAGCTGTTTGGAGTTAGTTTGGCACCATCTCATGCACCCTAACCAGATTCAAGACCTTCTGGCATTCACTGAATATACAAATCAGTGCATGTAACCCCTCTTTCCACACTCCAACATGGTCATAGATCCTTTTCTTTTTTTGACACTTTATTTAGTATTGGAAACATTCAAGGAACGTAACAAATGGAAATTTAAGGTTTAGCCAGATTGTATCGACTGTTGGTATTGGAACATCAGTGAAGCTCAAACAAGGTTCACTTGGCAGGACAATTTCACGAAAGCATTTGATGTTAAATCACAGGCTATTTTCAAGGTTCATACACACAAAAGGGCTCAAATATAAGCAAATTAAAGCCCTGGTATTAATGAAAAACGTTCTCCTTTCCTTTCCACTTGCCAACTATTTAACCTGGTCAGGAGACAAATTCACGTGGGATTAATTCTATGGAGCCAGCCTTGAGTTCCTCCTGAGTTTCCTTGAAATGAGGTATCCTTTGCTTCCTATCCTGCACGGTTTGGTAATGCAGCTGCACATTGTTGAAAAATTGCCACAATTCATGGCGGGATGGCTGCGCTTCAGCAATGAGAGAAGTTATTTGGAATACATATGTCTGTGTTTGCATGCTTGTGAAGCTTACATGTCTGGCTTGTTAAGCTCCAGGAAGCTCCCTGATGGACAACACTGCGATATACAGTGGATGGCAATCAAGCCATGAACCTGAGTAAAAAGAGGCTGACCCTCAGCTCTGTGAGCTCCAAAGGAACTTTAGGATACTTTTGTGATTCAAAAGGCTAAAATGTCCCGTAGAGCGGAAAACCATGTAGAAGATGATGCAGAAGAGGTGAAAAACCTGTGTGGTCAAGCCTTAGAGCCTGGTGGCCTCAGGGTTCTCCTGTCTTTGCACAAAGCACCAGCAAGAGATGTGACCATGAGGAGCCAGCCCAAGACAGCTGCTGCCACGCCCCTGGCTGTGCCCAGGCCAGGCTGGGCACTGGTGGGCACAAGGGGCAGCATGCCCAACTGGTGTTACAGGTGTTCTTCTGAGGTTTTAGACTCACTTGCCTCCTCCTTTCTCCTGCCATGTCATAAAGGGGGAGTGTTTGGCCTGGCAGTATAAACACCTTCTGTTTTGGAGTAAGATTAGAAATGGGAGGGAAAAGCAGAGATTTTGGCTGTAATCTCAGTGCTCCAGTCTTTCTTGGGAATGAAGGTACATCCCTGCACAGGTACAGCATGGGAAAGCAGAGGGCTCAACGGGCCTGAATGGCACTGCTGTACATAAAGATGTGATGACTGGGACAGGGAAGAGCTGGGGCTCACTCAGATCCACAGTGGATTAACTAAACCTGTGCAAACCAAACTCACAATTTACGTAGGCTACAGCCCAGGAACATGATCAGCACATTTGCTCAGCAGCCATCTAATTGCAAACTGAAAAAAACCTCCCCTTACAATGTGTAGTGGCTGGCACTGGCACAGAAAGTGTTTGTCTGTGCTCGTTTCATTTGGCCCTGAAAGAAATGTGTCTCTGCCTCCCAGGTGCACCCATCCTGTGAGCACTCTTGGTGCCCTTATACCTATACCTATACCTATGAGAATATCATGCAGCAGAAGCCTACTCTTTCTTCATCTTTTTATTTAAACACAAATTATATGTCCAGGAGCGTTTTTAAGCTGACATGCTGAAGGCCTGCTGCAAGAGGCCAAATGAAGGTGGACACAAAAGGTCTGACAATGCTCCTGACCATAAATCCTCCCCACGATGCCAGATTTGTCCCCAGTGCAGCAGAGGGGCTGCGTAGCACCACTAGCCATCGGCACGGAAGCTGGGAATGGAAAACAATTTTGACATTGGCAGCCTGGAGTCCTGCCCTTCTCAAACACATTTGATGTTCATACATGGTCTTTTGGCTGCTGCTGCTGGGGACCATCTGTTGGGATGGCTTGGTGCCTGATCAAGTGGTGGTATGCCAGTTTCACTGGGACATGAAATAGATGCCAAACAAAATGTGTCTGGTTTTACTTCTATTACTCTGAATTCAAAGCGCATGCTAATACTAATCCCCATTTTAACACCATTGTAGTGCCAGTTAAACCTTCATTTTTTTCCCAGTGTCTGCCAGGTTTCTACCACATACTTAGGAACTTAGCAAAATCCAGCAGAAATTGTCACTGCTGATTTCACACGAACAAGGGCACTGTTTGCAGGAATTTGGTGAGAGGTGCTAACACTAACAGCAGAGGTAAATGCATGAGTTTCCTATCCATGTAATACAGAATTCTTTAAGGAGTTGAACTAGAACATTTATTTGAAAATTGCTTCTAAAACCCCATCTATCATAAAATTTTCTGCACAATGGAAATGGGACTTGTCAATTTAAAAGAGTTCCTGCAAACAAAAATAGTTTTTTAAAAAAGCCTCTGACACTGTGTGAAGGCTTTGAGCAGTATGTGAGTACTGAGATGCTCTAATCAGATTTTCTTTTCAGCATGCTATGAGTTCGCCTTAGCTCCAACCCTGATACACAGTAAAATCTTCCATGCTGCGGCTGGCTTTGCTGTCTGGGTTTATATGACTAACTCCCTGTGAATGTTCTACATTCAGAGAAGTGTGTTCCTGACCTCAGCCAAGATGAATATTATTGTCAAAGCTGCCATCATTGCAGCTACTGTGGGTTTTCAGATTCTTCTGGTGTTTGTGGGGGAAAATCCATCTGCTACAGATGTTCCCTTGGATGATGGATTTTCTCCTCCAGTCCCATAATGGGTCAGGAAAACCTATGGAAACATCCCCTGATGGGATTCTCTTTGCTCCTCATCCTCTTTCTGCAGTGCAAGGCTAAGAGAGGATAAGAGGCTTGGACACATTCTTCCCCATCCTCTTCCTCCCTCTGCCCCTACAGGGGAAGATGATAAAGTCTCAGTGCTGGCCTCCTCAAATCCCACTCTGCCGGATACAGATGTGCCAATTGAGATTCCTGGTTTTAAGAAGTGCTGGGACTTAGTCAAGGGTTTATTTCCTCTGTTCCTAGATTCGTTATGGTTGAAAGCACTTAATTTTGTGAATAAAGCAAGAAATTTCTGGGTAATTATAATTTAATACCCTTAATTAACTTCTTAAGCACCTTCCTTACATTATCTTCTTGTGTATGCCTGAAGTAGAAATTACTATAGAAATGTGAAAAAATTGCCATAAACAGTTAAGGAAAGTCGGAGAATATGCAAGTTTATGAATGTCACTTAGCATTGTACTACCAGAAAGGAAAAGAAAAGTATTCTTTGAAACTCTCAAGTAATATGGCAGGGCCAGGAGCATAGGCCAACGAGTGGCATGTGGACTGGCCATAAAATTAAAAATAAACTTAAGAGTAAATGTGCAGCTAAATGCAGACTGTGAGGATAGGATGTGAACTTCAGCTATTTCCTGGAGCTAGTGTGGTTCCAAAGTTTAACAGCTTTAGCCTTTGGAGACCTGGAGGCGTGCATACTTGTGTTCAGTTTCTCCTCCTTTCATCTCCCCCCACTCGGAGCCCTACCACCTCCCAGCTGCCCTGCTCGCTCCATCTCTCCCTGCAGAAGGACACTCCTCTTGTCCTCTAACAAACATCCCACGTGGCTCATCCTTGTGTCCTTCAGCCCACCGAGACCCAGATTCCCATTTGCCCTCAAGGCCTACGGATTGCAAAGGATTCCCTGCTACCTGTGAGGACCATCCAGGGATGGCAGCAAGTAGCTGGCCCAGCGGAGCTGGCTAATGCCTGACAATTAAGCTTTTTATTCTGTGCAACTGTGACGTTTGGGCACTCTTCTTCCACACAGAGATTGCTACCAAAGTGCTGTTTTACCTAAACAAATGTTTCTCTGTATCAAAACTTTGGCGCTAGGTAATTGCAGTTTATTGAAAATCTATTGGTCACTGCAAAGGCTCAGTTCTGGGTAGCAGCAAGCTCCCAGGGCTGAGACCTCAGTGGACGCATTCCTTATTTTTTTCCATAAAAAAAAGAGGCAGAAGAAATCTCAATACGCTCTTGGGTCACTATTTTCCTTGACCGTAGAGCCTTAAGGTCTTGCTAAGAACTGGATGATACAGGAGAAAAAAATTGTGTCTGCTTTATGTGCTACCAGTCCACCTTTACACTAGTTTTCTAAACACACTGTCCTCCAATATTATTTTGTTACAAATATGGTGAATAACATAGTGTTGCATATAAAAAAAACACCAAGAGGAGTAGACATATGTAATATTTGTAAATGTTTCTAAGAATTTTACTTATATGAAGGATTTTCAAGTTCCCGAAAAACAATTTCCTCTTCGTGCTGTAAGTCAGAGAAGACAGAGAAATTAGGGACTCACGCAAGGAACCTGAGAGTGGAGAATACCAGATTTTGGGTTCTCCTTTCCTTTTTATCTGGCAGTGAAGACTTAATTACAGACTGGTTTTTCCGTGTAATGCCTTAATGTTTGTGGATCTTTATCATGCAGCTATGCTGCCACTGACCCCTTCAGGCTTTACCACTGCTTTGAGCTTAAAAAACTATCAATCCTGCAAATGATCTACCAAACTGACACCGCTAAGGGGAAAATCCTACCAGTGCTTAAGGCCGTGTGGTAGTAAGTGAAGCAGTTCTCAAAACAAAGGGGCAAGAATTAGTCCTGTATTTGGACTACTGACCTGAGTTTCATCACTGCAATGAAGTGAAGTAACTCTTCATCTGTACATTCAATCATCACAGTGCTTCAACAGCTGGGGCTAGTTGTCACTTCCAGAAGAACATTATCACCTGTGAAGGAAATGGGACATCTGGGGACAACTTCACCAGCAATTTAGGGAGAGCTTTCTACCTGAAACTGAAGGGTGGGAGGCGGGAAACCAGAGAGAGCTTTTTTGAACTATATGAGTCTGTATGCACAATGTTGAAGTAAAAAAGTATTTTGTGGATGAATTGTTTGAGGAAGTATTTTGTAAGTGAATTGTTCCTCTGAGGTGAGCTGTTCTTTTACACTGCCTTCATGAATATTTGGTGAAAATAGCAGCTTTGCTGAACGTGTTAATAACACCAGTTTGTACCCTGCAAACTATTTCACCAGCTAAGATGGAGTTCATTAAAAGATAATTTAAGTCCTTTTGCAGTCTGAGCTATACTGGGGGAAATCCAAGGTAAGCCAATGACTTCCTCTTAGCAATTAAAACATAAAATTTCCTGAACAATCTTAACTCTGCTTTATTGTGCATACACGTTGTGGCATAGCCTTGAAGTACATCCCCACGTGCCACTTCAACCCCACCCCAGCAGGATTTTCAGCTGATTCTGATGGGATGATGAAGAGGCATTTAAAATACTCAGTTTTGTACATAGCCTTCAATGCATGGCTTCTTTCATAGTACACTGCAAACTACAGTTCTCCAGCACAGGATTCATCTCATTAACTTTAAAAGTCATAAGCCCTAACTATTTAGCCTCTGTAGGCATTCTATACTCTTTCTCCAGAGGGTGATTCATCTGACCTATTTTAGACAACCATTCAGAGTGAGATGTGTGTCTTGATTTAGACAATTGTGTTTCATGTGAGATGGTTGAACCCTCAGCTTCAGATCAAACACTAACATAATCTAGGATGATCAAATTTTTTTTTCAAAATTCTCCAAATTCCTTGTCTAAAGAAACAAAGTCTCCTGAAAATTAGTGAGAGCTTAGGGCAACCTATAAAGTTATTAGGTTCAGTGCAAAAGGTAGGTGGGTGTAAAGAAAATATCAGGCGTTAACAGGAGAGCTGATGAAATGATACAGTGAGGTCTTCTGAACACTAGTTCTTGCTTTCATTTTTCAAACCTGGATCACTTGCCATAGCTTTCTTCTTCAGTAACAACTGCTCAGCTCTTTCAGCCAACAGACTTGTCCCCAAGGTTTAGCCCAGCCTGCAGCAGCCTGACTGCCCTTTTTAGGATACCCCTCTCAAACTGTGTATGACTCAGCTGCCCATGTGTCAATAGGAGCATGGATCCTACCCTTTCAGTGAGCCTGGAAGTTCAGAGTTGCAAAGACTTTTTTTGCTGCCAGTTTTATTCTTTGAATATATAACAGGTCTCTGTTCTTCATGTATCTGTGTTATAATATGTGTTGGTTTTGCATTATACAGAGTTATCAACATTGTCTGTTAGCACTAGCATTAAAATGCTGGTGCAATGTTTTGCCATTTCACTCATTTATCTTTTAAACACAGAAGTAAATAGCATCGCTTTATTTCACATGTTCTTCCTTCACCTAATCTATTTATCAAGCAATATGAGCCAAAAACTGTGGAAAAGTACCAGGTAATTCGGCAGAGAAAGTGTATTCTGATCTATATGTTGGCTGCTGTATCATAAACCCTTGTTTCCAGCACATGCCTCCCAACCTGAGCAGGGCTGTGGGTGCTGGAGTGGTGTAAGCCAACTCAACCATCAGGCATTACAGGCATTTCTCTCATTGGTGGGAAATATCTGGAAAATCTCTCTGCATTTTTGGCACTGTAAATCTTATGCTTAGCCATAGCTTAGAGATAAATTATGGTACATTCAGCTGCCATTAATTTTGAATTAGCAGTGTCATTTATATTTCTCTTTTTTC
>WEKY01006401.1:13984-32827 GCA_013390045.1 Picathartes gymnocephalus | reverse complement strand
TTTTTTTTTTTTTTTTGTATAAATATCATTAAAGCTACAGATTACAAAATTTAGAATATATATTAACAGAGTGTGCTCACTAATCCCAGGAAGATCATGCTTCCTGTTCCATGGGATTTAGGCTTGTATTCGACTCAAACAGATTTGTGGTGTGAAATGCTAAACAGTGCTGCTGGTGACTACTTTTTCACAAAGGCCAGTGCTGGTACCTCATTTTTCTTGCCCACACACACTCTTCATTGCACTGGAAACTGAAAAAAAAAAAAAAAAAAAAAAAAAAATTGCAGGGGAAAAAAAAAAAATTGCAGTGGAAACAAAACAAGTGAAAAAAGCCACAGTGTTTTTTTCCACAGCTAGATGCCAATAGTTGGCAAAATAAAAGCCTGGACTGAGAACTGAAGGTTTTTTCCGTTCTTACTCCTTGCCATACCAAAGGGGACTCATGACTGGCAGCATGCATGGGTGGATTCAGGTGTAATCCTGCTCTTGGTGCCCTTGACCCTGAGCTGCGCGCTGCAGCCTGTGGGACTGGGCTAGAGCAGAGCCCAGTGACAGGATGCTGACACTGCTTTCTGCTGGCCACTGTCAAAAACCATTTAATTTATATGCTTTGCCATATGTGTGCAGCAAGTTCCCTTGGCCCCGTCGAGACTCTGAGAGGGAGAGCCAAGTCGTGTCTCTTGGCTTGGCTCATCTTTGGCCACTGTTCAAGCTTTCAGCTTGCCTTGGAGTAGATGGTGTTACTTACAGCAATCCTTTGTAAATGTTCAGCCTCCAGAAGATAGTGAGTAGTCTCTGACAATTTATATTGGTGCTGTTTGAAGCTGCTAGGTTTGAGGCCTGAGCATTTTCCATCTTTACAGAGAGTATAATGGGATAAATGGGGATGTCTACAGGTTCTGCAGAGCATCGTATTGAATGGAAAGCTTTTTCCCATTACAAGAGTTTTCTGAATTACTTCTTTATTTTCCTAAAAATGAGAGAGACAACCTTATATCTTAAAAGAGAATTAATAATGTTGATTTTGAGAGAAAAAATCCTCCTTCTAGGTGTAAGCAATCAGACATTGGGAATAATTCATTTTGGAGACCAAGCCAGCCAGATAAAAGACAGCAGACATAGCCCTGTTAGTGTTAAGCTGAGACTGAGGCACAGATGCTACCTCTCAACAGAGCTTATTAGACCATGCCCAACCGCATGTTGTCATAGTTAGATGGTATCCCAACTTCTTCTGGCCTGCAACAGCTTAGCTCTTTGCAAAACCAAAGGAGTAGGCAGCTACAAAAGACCTGGCAGACACACGTACCCTCCAGGACTCTGGGTTAGTGGAAGACATTGAAAAGCACCAGGGTGAGCTGAAAGCTCTGCTGTCCTTTGCACTTTGGAAAAGTCTCTCCCTTGACAGGCACACCAATCCCCTAGGCTGTGGCTCTCTTCATAGCAGACCATTTATTTGTACTGCAGACGGGCTGTTGCTGTTGCAGTTGTGCACTGACCATGGACCAAGCACGTGCACTGGACATCTTACATAGAGGGGCACTCATACCGTTCAACTAACAAAGAAGAGCTGCCAGAAGTCAATTGAATGAAAACTGCACTTTTAACCCCTTTCTCCCTTCCTGCTCCCCCATCTGTGTCCCAGACTTGTGTGCCACTTTATGCTGGTGCTTACACTGATACTGCTTTTCCTGTAAGGCAGCATATAGTGCCTTGTGGGTACCTGCTGTGACTTTTAATGTACTACTGATAAATCATTGTTTAATTTTTTAATCCCAAATATTTTTAACATTTCTTATTGCAGCCAGATCTCAGCTTGCAGCGGTCACTACCCAAAGATCTGTGATGCATCAAACTTTTCAATAATACTATGACACACAAAATTTAAAATTAATATAAGCATGTCATGTATGTTTTACCTGGTAATGATTGATAATTTAAACTAATGTCTTCAGCATTTTATGGAAGGGCACTTAAATAATACTGAGAAGATTATCACAGTACTCTTTTGGAGATTTAATCATATTAAACAATATATGCATAAAAAGTCTAGATATTATGGGTTCAGAAAAAAATTTTCTAGGCACATATCAGTGTTGGTTTGTTTAAAATGACAGCCAGCAAACCAAAAATACAAGTTCCAAGTTACTTGTCTTATGGGAAACTAACTCTGAGATCCAAGTGGTAGCAGTGCAATGGTGACTGCCATTGCAACTGCCTCAGGTGGCACTGCCTATAAGCAGGACTAGACAAGATGAAAACAAAACATCTTAAAAGGATCTATTTTCTTCCAGCCATTTCTGTTCTTGACCAGTGACTGGTTCTGTTTGAAATACACCCTTTGCAGAGTCTGCCTGTGAAGACTGTTCCAGAGACTAACAGATGCACTTTTCCATACGGATTATTTTTTCCAGTCTAGTCTTTCCCCTGTATTTCTTTTGTTGTTGTTACTTCAAGGTTCTAATACTCTGCCAGAGAAAATAACAGCAGAAGTACTGCAAGATGGAGAATGTAGAACTAGAGAAAAAGACATAGGGAAAGCTACTTCTTGTGGCAGAACTAAGTAAAGGAAAGATTTTTTTCTGATTGCTGAAAACAGCAGTCAAGTGTGCCCTACTTATCATTCTGTCACCTTTTCTCTCTGAGTCACAAATTGTTTTCTTTCTAGAGCTTCACTTCATTTACCTCAACAGTGAGAACAAGCAGAAGGCCTAGGATAGTTTGACTCACAGAGCAATGAGATAGTTTCATACAAGGGTTTCCCTGTGTCACTGGGCATCAAAGAAACCAACTCCCAGCTGCGGTTACCTAGCAAGTCAAGGTTTAGTACAGAAATCACCACTCTGCCCTACCAGTGGTTGTCTTTACAGGTACAAGTAGCCAAGAATTGTGACTCACTCATTGTGACTTATTTGCCTGAACACAAGTCCCAGAAAACAGCTTATTATTATCTCCAACTCATTCTTCCAAAGTTTATATCTTCCCTGTGTGCATGTAATTTCAAAATACTTTGTTCATTTTTGAGTCTTTGAACGTTTACAAGACTAATGTAACAGTGTGAGGAAAGGCATGAAAATGGTTGGTTTATATACTGCAATATCACAAACCACCTGGATGAACTTGATGCAGGACAAGATGTTCTCACTCCTACAGGTCATTTAAAGGCACATCTTTACAGGCCTAGTCTTTGATTTTAGCGCATCCACCAAATCCCATCTCTTTGATACACTTTTATGACACATATGATGACTTCCAAAATGAGCAGTCAGGGTGAAAACCTAGCTGTTGAGATAGTGAATGTAGCATTCATACCCCAAAGTTATGAAAACATAATGTCTAAAGGCAGATGAAATGACAGTGACCTGAAATAACAGGAAGCTGGCCTCAGTGATAAATCTGGCAGGGGCTGAGGGTGATGGTGATGGAAGCTTGTGAGCTGTATCCAAAGCCATGAAATATAGCCCTGCCCCTGAATGACCTGGAAGACATATTTCAGTTTACAGCAAGTCAGAGTTCAAGCATCAGTGGCCTTCGGAACCTCTGTTCAGACCTTGTTCAGATCCAAATACAGAAGCTTTGGAGCGATCTTTTTACTCTACTGTTAAATTTCACTGGCACCTACGTCTTCCCATCTGTTCAGCTGTGGGCTTTCCCCAACACAGTCACTAGCGTTCATATTTCCCTTGTGGAAAATGGAAACGAGAGAGTAAACTCTTGCATTAACTTTAGCCCTCTCCTGATAATCTGGAAGGGAGTGCTCAAGAATCCAAACTTTGGCAATTGTCTTTTTTTTTGCCTTAGACTATGCAAGGTGTTTAGACATCTGTTCTGCAAAATGTCTAGCAAAAGGTGAAAGACAATCACAAGGAAAAGTGAAGAAACGTGTGAAGTAAAAGCAGAGTCATTTAAGAAAGAATTTACTTGAACCTGGGAATCTGATTTATTCCATTCAGAGAAGGAAAAAGAAAATGAGTGCTCTGTATGGAACAATTGCATGCCCTGATGCTTTACGAGGCACAAGCATTTCAGAGATTCGCAGATGTCTGCATCGATCTCAGACCCAATGGCAGCAGTCATGGGGATTAGTCTCTCTTTGCCCAGTCCCTGCTACCAGTTTCCTTAGTGGAGAATGACTTTCTGGAAGGATCAGCAAGGGAGACAGTATGCAATACAGGTCTGCTCCTTTTCATAAGCAATATAATTTCCAGACAAAAAATTGTGTCTAAGGAAGCTTGATGGGAAAAGTGCTGAAAGACAAATACAGTCTGACTGGCAGATTGAGTCAGATCTCCACTAAAATTAACAATTCTTCTAATTGAACCATTATGTGAACTTTTGGCTGCCTTCAGACACGTCATGTACATCACAAATATGTGGATTCATGGTATGCTGAGGCCAGTCTAGACTGCTTTGCTCTTCTTCACTGCCAGCTTTCAGCCAGAGCAGCCAGCAGAGGTGGCTCAGCCTGGCCATGCAGCAGCTGGGTACTAGGAACCTGAGAGAGGACACATAACTTGGACCAGAGAGGAGGAGAGCTGGACTCTTTCTTCATCAGTGGCTCGCGGTGTTAGTTGGTAGTGAAACTGCACACCTGTTATGAAGTGCTATGGGGCATTGATGAGCCTGTTCTTGGAAATAGAAGACTCTTTGGGGCTGAGCTGTTGCTCACAGCAGTGGTGTTCATGCCAAGGTCTTCTAAACTTGCAAATGATCATTGGTTTTGGTCTGAATTAGAGGATTGCTGCTGCTAAGTATCTTAGTTAAAATCTTTTTTACTTTCGTGGGCCTGCCGTGGATCCCCAGCCTTTTGAGGATAGTCCATAGGGATTTTAGAGTTCAAGCTTGGTTTCATCACACCCTGATTGTTTACTGTGGAGGGACAGTGGCACCAGCAAATGGAAGAGGTTTCATAGTCCTTCCCACTTCACTGCTAAAGTCCTATGGGGTTTTGTGTTGATAGACAGCAACGGGGCAGTAAATGGAAAAAAAAAAAAAAAGAAAAAGAAAGGACATTGTCATCCTGCCACATAAGGAGTATTTCTAATCTTGTCTCTTGCCTCCTATAGCTCTGCTTAGAGGGGAGGACAGGGATTTTTTCACTGGCAGTTACTAAGATTTCTGCCATGGTCATTGGTAGGAAGTCACACAGCCCTCCAAGATCCAGCTGCCAAAACTGAAAAGTTTGTTGTCTACCTCTGTTTGTGGGCAGGAGGATAAATTTGGATAGAAGGATTAATTTGCTGTTCCCAGCAAAATTAACAGAGGACCACGACAGAAGCTGCTTTCCTTCAGCAGCTGTGTGCTTTTGGCTTGTGCTTGCTGGTGGCACAGCTGGAGGTGGGTACTGCGTGCACACCCGAGAGGTCAGGCTGAGACACCAAGTTGACTGACTGTGCCTTCTGGAAAGCATTCTCAACAAGACTGCTATATTCCCACGTTTGCGTTTGAAAGACCTTGTGCACACTCACATTTTAAGCATAACCACAGTTCTTGCATTAATGTGTGAGAGATTTACAGAACACACTTAAAATTCTAGGCTGCCCATTTCTTTAAAAACATATACTAAAAAAAAAAGTAAAAATTTTTGTGATGTGGGAGCAGATACGGAATTACATTAAATTTCTGTCTGATTGTGTTTTGATACAGAGCCCACAGGCTGAACTTTCAGCCTTCAACTTGAAATCTTTCCTAACAGTCATCTGAAAATTATAAAAGCACTGAACCCAACCACCTTTGAACCACCAATGCTATTGTGGTGATTCAGGTTTTGCTTTGAAAATGCTGAAAGAAGATCATACTCCAGCAGGAGAAAGATGAGACTCAGTATTTTTCCTGTAGGTCTTCACAGGACTCACATATTTGTTTCTGTATTGGTAGTGATTCATATCACAAATGCCTTTGTCCATTTCTCTCTTTCTGCTACAATAGCCCAAGTAATTAACCAAGTGAAGAGGCTGTCAATTAAACACTGATACTAATCTTGGCATAAAAGCTCCCTTAAGAAACACTGAGTTGGAACATTTTTTACAGCGACACCACTGCTTTCATTCAGCTCACTTCTCAGACAATTAAGTGCTCCAAATGTTTGTGTGTCATCCAGGCAACATTAGTAGCATGAACGACCCCTGCTACAGATACAGTCCTGCAAAGAATGCCTGCAAATACAATGCCTATTGTGTCAGCAAGGCTGATTTTATCAACCAAGAGACATTATATAGTTAATTAATGCCAAGATCTTTAATGATAACATTGTCAAGGACAATTAAGAAGATTATTATAAGTGTCCTTGGTAACAAGAATGCAATACTGATTTTAGCTTACTTTCACTAAGTGTGGCTTAAAGGTCAGTTTCTCTGAAGTGTGAATACTTAAGCATTCTTTAGATAGATGTCATTATACATTAATCTCAGGAGGAAAACACATTTTTCTATTGTAGCTGTGCAGCACATGAAAATTAATGTGAAACTCTTGCTGAGAAATTAAGGTAAAATATTTCAACGAGAAACTTCTGCCAGTGTCACATCCTCAGCAACAGCTCTGGGCCCATGCTCTGAGACCAAGTCAATGGAACAACTTCCTCAAACTTCAGTACATGTGGTTCAGAACCATGACCATCCAGTCAGTAGATGGACAGATCCTCCTCAGTGAGCCCTCCCGTGCTCAGTGAGCTTCTCCAGTGTTTCATCTGCCCAGTATCAGATCCAGCTTTACTGTGTCCCACTCATGCACCACACCGAAGCTTAAAGGGCGCTTGACGCAAAATCCCTCTCAGAACTGGAGAAGCTCACAGAAGAAAAGTGATGGATACTGGTAGGACAGATTGCATCCTGAATGTTGAAATTAAGAGAAAAACTAATTTTGTCTGTTAGAACTGGTGAAAGGTGTACTGCAAGAGGGCATTTCAAACTCTTTACAGTGACATCATAAATTCAGGGCACTTTATGATTTAAGGTTTTAAGTGATTAAAAGAAAGATGGAAGTGGTTTTCTTACCACACCATCCCTTAGATCTCAATTCAGTCTCTGGCCTCTCATGGCCGAAATTTACTGACTCAAAAATAAACACAACACATTTGGCAAGGTGAGAATATTGTGATCTAATGTTCTTCTGTGTAGTGGGGCAGACTTACAGCAGAGACCGGCACACCTGAAACTTGAATCTTCAAAAAGCTTTTAGCAGTTCCTAACAAAATTGGAAGTCAGTTTTAAGTAGGAATTTTTTGAGGAATGGGTGACCAATTGATACAACTCCTCAGATATGAAAGAAATAATCACTTAGAAAGTGTTTTCCTAGTCAAAAATAGATATGAACATTTGATATATATATTTTTTTTTTTTAATTACAGCTATTATAAGGAAGGAAGAAAAGGAAAGCTTTCAGCTATAAAAAGCAAAATACAGTTTTCATTCAGCGAAATTAAAGGAATATCTAAAATATCACTACCCACTTACTTAAAACTAAATATAAGGCATTAAAAAACATATATAAGAGATAAATCCATGTAAGACATCAGGTTAATATAGAAACAGTGTTATAATTACAAATGGGATTCAGTAAAAATTGAGAAATTTAGGAGAGGCTGCTGTGCCACCTTTAAAACAAATGATTTTATAGTTGTTATAAATGGAACACAATGAAAACTGTTGATAAAATTACTTCTTTTCAGAACCAACAGGTTCAAACTTGCATCCAAAATCCTGAAGGATAAGCTAAGGAGATCTTCAGATCAGAGTTTGTAATAAAGTAAGAAGATAACAAAGGGTAGAAAACGGACTTTTTTTTTAAAGGAAGGGAAGTGACTAAAGAAATTTATTAAGGGAAGTTTGTGCCAGTTACCTGGTGTCAATCCTGAAAATCTATTTAAGACTACAAAGAAATAATTATGTTCAAGGTGACCAAAACTAAGACACTACAAGCTACAAAAAATATGGTTAAATGTAATCAGCATGCTTTCTGGAATGTTGGTCTTCTTAAAGATAAAAAGCACTAATGTTACACTAATTTGGTCAATAAATGAAACTACTTTCTGATAGTATAACTTAGATTTATCCCAAGTGTCTGATAAATCACCCAATGCCACATTATTTTAAACCCCCAGTTCACTCTGAACCAGGGACACGTTGTTTGCCAGTGCCTGGTTTATTGGGTTGGGAAGCCTGGCCGCCCCTCTAATGCAAAACAGGAGTTAACATATATAGCATGTGGCCTTGAAAGCTGCTTATATGTAACCTTCCTCGCTCACCCCTGAGAAGGTACGGTCTTTTTTTTTAAAGGATTTTCCTGAAGAATCAAGATCTGGTCCTTCCTTTTAATACAAAAAGGCATTTCACACAGTGTAGAATACTGCAACTCTATGATGTCATCAGATCACAGAAAATATCTTTTCATTTATTTCATAACTAATTATTTCCACTTCAGCTGAGACAATTGCTTTCCAGATATAAGTCCCACCAACATGAACACATTTAGTGCGTATGACTGTCAGTCTCTAAGCTGCTGCCAGCTGTGATGCTGTTTCTGCACCTCTTTGTTTTTGAGACGTGAAGCTCAGTCATGCACTCGAGTGTTGTGGCAGCTGAGAGCTCGCCTCGTCCTCCCCAGCATACTCCAAACACAGGGCCACACTCACTCCCACAGCTGCATCCCACCATCAGAAAACTGCTGTTTTGCATGAGGATGTGAAAAGCTGGAAACCACCAAAGGGCTCTGTACACAAGCACATGCCATATCCCCCATTTGACAGCCTCCTTTTCCCTTTCCTTCCTTTCATTCTCTCACACTGCGGATTCACTTCATGTCTCTCTGTCAGGTCCTAAGCTGATATAAAAATATGGTTTAGCTGAACCAAGGCTCCAGACCTAGGGGAAGAAACAGCACTAGGACATGTTGTAAGTCAAAACTGGGAGTTGGATAAATACCCATAAATACTGATAAATATCCATTACAGTTCCCTCTACTTCTCCTTTCCTTCTTTCCCATACCCAGTCATTATTTCTATTTGCTTCTGATATTTCCTCAGCTCATCTCCACACAGAATTTGCTGGACTACTTAGAGCTTTCTGTAAAAATAAGTGGATTCATAATCTAATTTTTAAGGGGCCAAATGTTTATTTCACTATATGTACCATCACAACTGTCATTGATCATCCCTTTTGCAGCTGTATCATCAAGTGCACCACAGAGAAGAGATTCGAAGAGATTCAAAGAGAGAAAATAAATAATATTGCAACTCACTCGCAAGTGACAATCACCACCACAGGGACCAAATTCTCTGCTTCCATGCTTGAGGATGTTTCTGAGTAAAGGTGGTACTCAGTGAGTAAAAGGCTGAGCCTGGGAGCATATCCACTTGCCATCTTCCCACCAGAAGGTGTTGTGTATACTAGCAATTTCAGAGTCCACCCTTCAATTTATTCCCTACACTTGGAAAACTGAGAGGTTCATTTGCCTGTGAGAGATACAGAGAAATTTTGAAGCACCAACACTAGGAAAAATATTGCACAGATGTTTTTTCTAGTACACACAAATAAATCTGTTTGAAGGCTGGTGGGAGAAGAGTAGTGAATAAAAGCAAAAGTGCTGCATTTTTGCACAGCACTTCACGTTCGGCATCAAAGCTGTTTTTCCATCAAGGATATACTTACATAAGCAGCAGCTGCTGCTCAGCAAGTCTGTTTTCCTTAACTACTTCATAATTTTTTTATTATTAATCCATCACATTGCAGTTAAATGTTAAAGAAATTGCAGTTCTGATTGTCCATTCACACATGACAGTTTTATTCAGCGGGCTGCTTCCTGACAAACCAGTGGATTGCTTCTGCTGGCTCACAAACTCGAATACACAGCCTTTCTGATGCTGACAGAGTCCATCTGCTCCCCTTTAATTAACATCTAATATGTAAACCATCTAATACATGTAACACAGCATAACAAGGGATTAAGAAATAGAAGGTAGCTCTTCGTCATGAAGCTGTGTCATCTCGTAGGATCTCATTACGTACAGTAAATGGTACCAAAATGTAACGGGAACTGCACACTAGTAGAAACAGCACATGTGGGTAGTCTCACTGAAACAAGTATGAATATATATGAACACAGAGACATAATAAAGTGGGAGGTGTAGCAGCTTTCATAGTTGGATTCACATTGGTACTGCTCCAGCTCAGACATCAGCTGATTTAATGTAATTACAAGGAAGAATGAGATCTACTCATTTGTGTTCCCAATTATTGCTAGCTAGATAAGAAGCATTGTTTCTATAAGACTCTGGTGCAATCCATTAAACCCATTAAAAGTGCTAATTAGCTCATGTTCTACAAATGAAAGTGTCCAGGCAGCACTTTGTTGTCTAATACCTTCCAGCAGGCAAAAGCCCGGGATGAAAATATATGAAGAATAGCTCCTAGGAAAGCCCTGTAACCAAATTAAGATGTCAAAAGTAAGGGAGATAAAATGCTCTTCTGCATAACAGCAGCTGATGAACAGGCATGAAATTTATGTGGCTGGGGGACAGGGCTTGTCACCATTCATGGCTGGCTAAGTTATGTGAAAGGTCAAGGCTGCTATGTTTTCATGATAACATCTAAGCAGAACACAAGCATTTGGAGAGTCTCATCCACACATCCATCTAGTGAGTTACATTAAACTCATTCAGAGCAGCTGCAACAAGGCTTGCAATGCTCAACAAAGGGCAGGAAGATTAGACACCTCGATAATAAGACATGCAAGACCCTAATGGCAAGAGGAGAAGGGGAACTGTGCTCACTAACCTGCAGCAATGACAGAATCATTATTTGAAGCCTCTGAGAAACTGAAAGAGGAGGGAGGGATGAATTGAGGGGACAGTGTGCGATCATCACCTCCCAGGAGGTTTGGCCTTTGGTTTTCTGCAGCATGTGAGCTACAATCTTGTGGTACGAGCTCTTGAGCTAATAATATTTTTCTAAGTTGTGCCAGTTCTCCATTTGCCGAGAACTGATATGGAAGGCCAGTTTCTGAAAGTGTGCTCACATGAAAATGCCCTGTGCTGTGCTCTGAGCAGGTCTCAGAGAGGAGAGAGGACAGAACTGCTCACACGTCTTTAAGCTCCACATAAATTCCTTTTCATTTCCCTCTTTCCTACTCCCAGCTTTGGGAGGCATGTAAACAAACACCTTGCTCCAACCCTATACAAGACAGCACAGGAGGCCATCATTCACAGCATCTTCAGTGGGGTCTGGTCAAAAGCTTGAGGTGAAGAAGAGGGTTTGCACAGGATCTGTCCCATCTGGGACTGACTTTTCAGCCACTGAAGTGGAAAAAAAAAAGGGATTGCGTTGGAGTCAGTGCAAATACACGAGCCCACTTTAGCACGTGCCTCACATCTCTCTTTGAGCCTGGGTACCTGAGTGTATGCATATTTAAGAATCAATGAAATTAAATACAGTTCTTGAAGACTGCAGGCAGATGATAATGAAGAGCCTGACAAGACTCATGCCAATGTTAGCCAAAGTGCAGAGATCCAGAAAGCTAACAGATACCACTGGTCATATTTGCTTTGTTTTTTGTCCACTTACCTCAGCTTTTTTGTTTACACCACTGATGTTTTTCAATGCAGGAAAGGTGTAGTTTTTGTCAGGTGATGCAGATGATCTGTCTGTCCATGCCTGCCACGCTTGTCCTGTCGTCTTCACTCCGGCAAATGGTCATGTTTACACTGTTGCAAAGTCAGTGTCTGAACATTCCTTAATAAAGCACATCAATATTGTCACAAGGCACACGTTTCTGAACTAAGTGCTGTTATCAGCCATTGCACACTCAGTGACTATCTGTAATTTAGTACTGTCTTGAGAAAATACTTAAAGGGTAAGCAAAAAAAAAAGCCCTAGTACTGGTCTTTATTCAGCTCTTCCTGAAATAGGTGGGGTTTCTAGCTATTTTGTGAATGTGCTAAACATAAATTGCTTTCCAATTCTATTGTTTTCCCTGAATGTTTTTGGAGAGAATGAACCTGTACTCATTTATTATGCTGAGATTTGCTTCATAGTAGCTTTAACATCAGTCCTGGATTTCCTAACCCTTTTTCCTTTTTTTCCTGCCACAGGCTAAATCCATTAGATAGATACACAATCATTTAGAAGCCATTAAATCTTACTTTTGAGAAGAGGTGCTCTAGTTAGAGTTTCACTCTTATCTCTGTTTCCGATCAGAGGGGGAAGTCCTGTCACAGCGATCCTGCCTTGAAGCCTTCCACCGGCATCACGCTCTGCAGGAGAACACCCATCCTCCTCTCCACACCCCTGTGGCATCCAAAGACCCTGCTAAAGCAAGCACTGATTATCTATCTGCCTGATCTCTGTGTTTGCTCCCTTGGGAGTGGTCAGCCTGCAGCAAGCAAACTGAAATCCAGATTTGCTGCTGCAGAGCCTTGCTCCAAACAATATCCCAGCAACCACAGGACAATTCCTGGGTTTGAAGCCATGCTTTTAAGGGCGGAGAGAGAGGAAAGGGAAGAGTTTGGTAAAAACCAGCATCTGCAGTGGGAATAGAGGCTGGAGGAGATGGCCAATCCAACCCCACCATCAGGAGCAGAGGAGGAACAGGAGTTTAAGTGGATAATCCCATGAGCAGCAGAAGCTGTGGAGGGAGGTTTTCTGTGACTGCCTTACATGGATTTTCTGCTCCCTCGTAATCTGGTTGATTTTCTGCTCCAATTACATCATTTGCCTTTGGGGAAAGTAATGTTGGTGTGATTCCTGCTGTTACCTGATAGCTTCCTCAAGATTTAGGAGTACTGTGTCGTGAAAATTTCTTAAGACAGAAGTCAATATCATGGCAGCCTCTGTTCTTCATTCAGATGTTTTTGAAATGGACAGTAGCATGCAAAGAGCCACACATACTGATTAGGCGGAGTTTGCTTAGAGAAATCCTACTTTTTAGCAAAAGAAGTCGTACTTGCAATCTAGCAAGTTTCATGAAAGGCTGGAATATAGCTTTGGGGAAAGGTGTCACTCAATCCAAAATTTTGACTACTTATTTTCATATTGATTTAGCCATCTTTTCTTTTCTTTGCTTTCCTTTTTATTTTTTTTTTTAAATCAAGCTTGTAAGCTGGGGCAATTGAACTCAATTGTATAACTTGGTAATATTACACCAGTGGAAGGGAAAACGCTGTGGTCATACGTCAAAGAAGTTTTACAAATTTTTGAACAAAATTAAGAGAAATTTTCCAGTTTAAGAATTGTTTTGGGTTTTTCTTTTATATAAAAAAATCCAACCTTTGCATTTGAGCAAAGAGTACAAGCAAGTTGAACTTGCACAGAACAAGTAGAAGAGAAGTTGTCAGCTCCTGTGTTTAAGGCAGGATCACTAGTCGATTTCAGGCATTTCTGTCTTATTTCATCACCACTAACTGCAGCCTGGAATGCTGACACCATGTGTAGTGAAAGCAAAGAGTGTAAATTGGGCATGATAGAGGTTTCTTGATGCAGGAAGGAAGTAACATAACACTTAACCCAGCTCAAGTTGCACTGTGAGAACAGAATGAACAAGCAAACCAGGTCTCTGTCACAAGACAGCAGAGAAAAAAAGATAATTAAAAAGGTACAGAAGGAAAAGAGTAGTGAAATATCTCCCTTTTACTTACTAAACTGATCTTCTGAAGTACAAGAAGAATGGATATACCTTTAGAAACATGTTGTGCTTCACATAAAATAGCAAATTAAACAATTATCATATTGAATTAAGTGAGAAAAATCTTATGCTTAAGCACCAAAGTCTTTTTTCCAAAAGTTTTTGGGAATACAACTCCTGTCAGCTCTCAGGAACACTTCTGCTCAGAACTTCAGACAGGAATCTTCAAACGCAGCTGCCAGTTTGCTGAGAACCCAACACACCCCATGAGGAGGAGTTCAGGGTGTAGGCCACACTGGCAATTAAATGCCTAAACTCTGCTGGCCTAAAGTTTCTGCAGTGCATTTTGATATGGAAAAAACTTCTTGAAGCTCCATCCTCAGGTTTACGACATTATTGATTGCTGAGGTTTGAGAAAAATTCTTGGAAGTATACTTTTTTACAAGGGTGTGTAGTGATAAGACAAGGGAAATTACTTCAGTCTGAAAGAGGTAGATTTAGATTAGGTATTAGAAAGAAATTCTTCATTGTGAGGGTGGTGAGGCACCAGAACTGATTGCCCAGAAAGGCTGTGGCTTCCTCATCCCCAGCAGTGTTCAAGGCCCCATTGGACAGGGCTTTGAGCAACCCAGTCTTGTGCAAGGTGTCCTTGCCCATAGCCAGGGGTTGGAATGAAATGATCTTTAGGGTCCCTTCCAACCCAAACCATTCTGTGATTATTCTATGTACCTTGCACCTCCTCAGTGTACCCCATACAGAGAGGTAAAGAGTGACTTTAAATGGGCCTGGTAATGATGAGCTGCTGTTCCTCTGTGTCCCAGCAGACCAGCCCTTCTCCCAGCCCTTCTTGCCTTAGGGAGTGTTTCCCCACTCTTCCACCCCACTCTTCCACCCATCCATCCTACCACAGAGAGGCTGTGCAGGGGATGGATGGTCTCATGGATGCAGTTACTGGTGCAGGGAGCCTTGGGGTCCAGCACACCCCGAAATCTCTGTGGACCCCTGGGGAAGCTCCATGGTGGCACTTCAGGCTTCTGTGAGAAAAACAGACACAGGGAGATTCAGACACCTGGGGAAAGGAGGCAACAAGAAGCAGACTAGCATTTCCCCCAGTTTTCTGTGACTGTGATTCTGTTTCTATACCCAAAACACTGAACCTTCTCCTCAGAAAAAAATCTGTGGGATCTTATTCTCCACAGGGATTTTATAATTAACCCAGTTTTGCAATTACATTCACCTTCACTGAAACCAAGGGACTTACAGAAAAAGACTATTTTTATGGTACACTGGTAAATTTTTGTTGCCCTAGCAAATAATTTTTCTCTGAAGTGAGTGGAAGACTCCTTAAGGTGACCAAGGCCACCTTTGCAAGCAGCCAGTTCAGAATTACCCTGACTTAAAAACATAAATAGGTACTGACTAGATTTACAAATCATTCTTTAGTCTCACTCAGTCTTTTCAGAACAAAAAATACTGTTTAGCTGCTCTGAGATTGACAGCCTTGCTCAGATATTCAGCACTATATGAAGAATACTCCAGAGAAGACTGCCATCAAAGTCCCTAGTGTATCTCTTGGAGCTGTCATATTATAGACTCCACATTGTTTGTTGTGTCCTGCTACACTATGCTACAAAAAAACCTCTCCTTTTTCTTACATGTCACCTAATTTTACCTTCATAAAGAAATGTTTAGGTTTCTATCCTTTTGGATGGGACTGAATAATGTCACTTTTTATTTATGAACATATATTTTGAATTTCAACACAAGGACAGACCCAATGAACAGCTCTATTATACTTAAGAAATTGAGTTTCTATTCATAAAGAGCTGAGTAGTGCCTGTTAGATGGTTTCCCATACAAAAACCACTGAATACCTCCAAATGAGGCTGACTGTATCAAAACACTAAAACATGAATAGGATTTCTTCTCAAAGGAAAGACTGAATTAAAGTACAACTATACTGATATATCTTCTAATACAGCTATTTACAGTCTAAGAAGTACCTTTACCTTGGCTTAGAATCATTCTGATTTCTGCTACAATGTTTTTGTCATAAATATGCACCTTATTATACTGAAGAAGGGCTTCTGTTAACTGTGTAAAGGGCACGTTTACACACTAATTGTCCTGAATAGAATGAGGTGTTTGCCATGAAATATAGTACTTACTGTTTTCAGACTTAGAGTATCTTAACTGTGTGTTCATATTTTTGTCTGCTAATACTTTCAAAAAATATGTACATGAACAAAAGTAACCATAATAAATCCTTGATAATATTTTTTCAAGAATTATTCAGGAAAAGAACACTTAATTCCCCGGTTCAGTGACAACAACTGTCTCTTGAGTGTCAAGTCTTAACCAAAACAATGGAAAACAAAGGGGAGATAATATTGCACTTTGTATAGAAACCACACGCAACCTTATCAAATTGCAAATTGCACATTGTAACGAAACACAACCTTAGGAGAAATTTTTGAAGGTAGAAATTTGTCAGGGATGCAAGCACATATTCAAGGCAATACATATACTTGTCTTTTTTTCCGAGGATATTTTTGTCATTTGCAAGGGTTATGCAAAGTATTACCATTGATCTGTTTGTGCTTAATATTTCTTGTGTTTAGTTTGAATTGTAAGACAGTGTGCAGACTAATGGAAAGCCTGGCTCAACAGTTGTATCAAATCTTTGCTGAGGACGAAGAAGGTGAAGCACAGGCATTGCTAATTCAGCTCTGTGATGCACAAGTCTTCCTTGTTCTTCAAAAAAGAAATGATCTTGCCCCTTTGGATCCTGCTGGAGCCAAGTGAGGGTGCATCTGATGTACTGCGTTCATTTTTGTCCTCCTCAGTACAAGAGAGACGTGGAACTCCTGGAGCGAGTTCAGCACAGGGCTACAAAGGTGATTAAGGCACTGGAGCATCTCTTGCACCAGGAAAGGCTGAGGAACCTGGAGCTGTTCAGCCTTGAGAAGAGGTGACTGAGAGGGGACATCATCAGTGTCTGTCAGTATCTGCAGGGGGGTGTCAAGAGGAGGGAGCCAGGCTCTGCTGGGTGGTGCCAAGCAACAGGACAAGAGGCAATGGGCAGAAACTGATGCACAGGAAGTTCCACCTGAACATGAGGGAGAACTTCTTCACTGTGCAGGTGGCCGAGCACTGGAACAGATTGCCCAGAGAGGCTGTGGAGTCTCCCTTACTGAAGATCTTCAAGAACCATCTGGACACAATCCTGTGCCATGTGCTCTGGCATGACCCTGCTTGAGCATGGAGGTTGGACCAGATGACCCACTGTGGTCCCTTCCAACTTCACCCATTCTGTGAAAAACCACAAAGTAACATCAAGGGCTGGCAAGAAGGTAAATGGTGGGTATTCTTCTGGGTTTTCAAAACAAATGAACCTCCATCCACTTACTAACAACTGACACAGCACATATCAGTGAATAGGTTCCCTACTCCAGTCTGACATGTAAGTGAAGAATGGGTACTCTATTGTAAAGTGAATATAAGCCCTGAGGAAGGGAAAAAAGTGGTTTTCTTCCCCAACCTAAAGTTTAAAAGGCAAAGCTCCGTCATTTAGTGATGGCACAAACCTTTTTTGAAAGTTTCTGTTTAAAATGTTTAAGAAGATTTTTTACTTTAAAGGAGTTATTGTTGTCATTGTTGCTTTAAAAGATCTAAAACTCTCAAGTACAGTGGCCTGTGCTTCAACAGCAAAGCCACTTAGAAACAGCAGTATTCCTGCTAATGGAAGTACTGTTCAAAGGAAGAACATTACTCCTTAGTTTTCCTCCACAGCCAGCATTTGCTAGAAGGGAAGAGACATTGACCTCTATCTTGTGGTGGGTAAATGTTAGATTACATTTAGCAAGTGAAAGTCAAAAGTGCTTTCTATGTTGCTTTTTAGTTAATGGCATCTGCTCCGTTAAGGCAGCAGATGTTTGTTGTTCCTTCTACTCTAAAATACATGTTTTGGTCACCAGACTGATTCTGCTAGGTTTCTCTGAGTGGGGACATCCCACGGTGAGTATCTATGTCCACCTGTTTCACTTTTCTGTACATGATTAATAATTATTCTGATTTATGAATATGATGTAGAATAATTTATTAGGAGTTTTATTAGATGCAGAGTAATAGAGGCAGCTAGATCAGTTACAGGCAGCTAGAAGTGGAGTTATTGTCCACTGTTAATTAATGCCAGTGACTACTAAATCCTTGTTATACTAGAAATTTTAATCAACATCATTGTAAATTAGCCATTACCTTGCAGTAATTTTTGTGCAGAAAAAAACACAATTTTTTTCCTGTGTTTCATCTCCTCAGATGCAAGGGCACAGCAGGACAGGAGAACTAGCTTTTGACTGTAGGAGGCCTTACTTTAGGCCCTTTATGTGTCACAGGTTTCCTGTCCATTCTCACAGAATTTGCACAAGGTCAGTACCAGGCCTTGGGCTCTGGAAGTAGATTTTCCGTACCCCATGGGACCCAGGGAGTTTGATGCCAGAGAATAGGAACAAGCCCTGCTAACGAGGTAATCTGTCTCTGAATTTCTGCTACCTTATGCAGAAAATCTGTGCAGTCCAAAGTTTCGTAGCCCTATGTCTTGTCACTCAAGGTGCATCTTCTTGGGTGGGAACTGGAATCTGCTCTCCTCAATAACAGTACACAGGCTGAGTTAGTTGATGGGAGGTCCTTGAGAAGGTTCAAACCTTTAATGTTGTCCTGGTTTGAAGGACAGGTGTGTGCTGAGGAAGGCAGGAGCCTCCCTTGGAATGGAGAATGTGAACCCCTTCCCCCCGAATTATTGTAATTTTGAAATTAAGGGGCTCTCAGGCAAGAATATAGGAATAGGAATAACAGTTTTTTACTAGTATTTATAATAACATGAACAAAAAACCAACACTTACGGTATTAACAACAAAACAGAACCAGGAACCCGGTCCCAGCCCTCTCGGCCTGCAGGCACTGTCCCCTTGGGTGCAGTGATGGTCACAGCCGGCAGGGGGCGCTGTGACGCGAGCTCCAGCAGACACGGGGCACGGCCGGGAGGGGAAGGGCTGGAGGACAGGCAGGCTTTGGTTCAGGAACGCTGTCGATCCCAGCGCCTCAGCAGGACTCTTGGAAAACAGCAAACTGGGACAGTAGGACGTCTCGGTAGGCAGGGGGAGCGGGGGCTGCAGTGCAGTGAAACCCAGAGCAGTGCCAATGGAGCTGTGGGGGGCAGGGCAGGGGCAGCAGCCC
>WEKY01006401.1:0-13864 GCA_013390045.1 Picathartes gymnocephalus | reverse complement strand
CAGCAGCAGCAGCAGCAGAGACTCCTCTCTCCCCCAAAAAGGCAAAGCAGCTCCTCCCTTTCCCCTCCAAAGCGCAGCTTCAGCTCCCCTGGTGCTGCCTTTTATCCGTCCCTCTCCTCTGGGGCTTGGCCACAATCCTTTGTTTTTGTTAAGTATCCAGTACTTATGCTGCCCCCACCCCTGGCTTTTATCAGATCTTCTCCTCCGGGGCTTGGTCACAGTCCTTTGTTTTTCTTAAGTACCTAGTACTTAATAGTCCATCAGCAGCTCAATGGGAAAAAATTCTATACAAAAGGAAAGAAGAAAAACCTAACCCCCAACAAATGTCTAGCCTCCAGGCTCTGCAGGAGTGCATCTACCCTTCACTGTCCCTGAGGGGCTCAGCTAGAAACCCAAAGGATCAGCAAGACCCAGATCATGCAACCAGGAGTATAACTCTGTTGCCAGCTAAGTGCATGCACTCAAGATCAAAAGAGGAAAGGAGAGAGACATCTTCTCTGAACTCTGATTCCTACCAAAATCACTCTTGATGAAAAATAGATACGCACTTCAAGGCCAAGGGCCAGATCACACGACTTTCTCTCCCTGCTTCACCAAGCTGCAAAGCACAAGGTTATTTTCACATCCCATTAACCTGATAGTCCTTGCTGAACAGTGGCAGAACCTCAGCACAGGTATGGACAGAACTTCTGGCAATTACAGGTTTAAGATGCATTTTGCATGAAGTGTACACTGCTTATTACACTCTGCCCAATGTGAAGTAGCATTTTCATGTGTTGATTTTACAGCCATCACCACAAGTGGTGATTTTGATTCTTCTCAGGCTTCCTTAAGTCAGCATTGACAAGAAATTTCACAGGTGGTTTCAGTTTCAGATCAGCTAGATTGCTTTAGAGAGCCCAGCAAATCTGTAATTCACTCACCTAAAAGCAAAAGTGCATTCCAAGAGCTTAATAAAATCTCATTTTACAAAACACACACATTATTTAATAAACTGTGAAAGAAACACTTTTCAATGGAAGTTCCCTGATGGGTAATGTGACATAAGTTAGGTAAAAAATATCCACTGTGTCACTACCTGCCCCTGTATTTCTGTGACCCAGGGTAGACCATTATTTTCATGTTCAGTTGCATAGTTAATTAACAGAAATGTTAAAGAAGTTGCACTCTGATGGTGAAAACTAATTCTGTTTGTTCTGTTTGAACTTTCTAATGATTTTTTAATTATTGAACACATCAGCATGTGGAGAATTGTTTGGCAGTGTGATTGTAATTTGATATGATTATTTGGTGGTAAAGGCATGGAAGTGTCTTGCCTCGTGCTTTGTTGCTTCAGAAAAGAAGGAATTAATTGTCAGCACTATTGATAGTCAAAGCTCAACTCTGACCTAAGACATAAGCATTTGTGATGAGGCATTTTGCCTATTCATTACTGTGTGGTGCTGCTTTGAGATTCTCTAAGGTGCTGGAGAAAGATGTATGAGGCTGGCAGGCACAGGAGCTACAGATCCTTTCCTGATGAACCAGTGGGTCAGCTTGTCAAAACAGCCTTTACATTAATTTTGGAAAAAGTTACAGACTAGATTGAATATGCCACTGAGGGAGATGTGTATGTATACTCACTCCTGATGTATATTGCTTAAATAGACTTGGGAGGAGGTAGAGTTGTGCTTTTTTTCCTTTCTCTAACACCATCTGGCAAAGAACCTGGCACCCCAGATTCTGTATTTCCATCCCCTTTCCCTCTGGGAGGGAGTCCCCTTCTTCCCCAGCCCAAGTCATTTTCTTACCACTGAGTAATCCTATACACAAGGAGGATTTTGGCATTAGCCTGTTTACTTTTTTCTTACTCAGCCCGGCACTGGAAGGATTAGTGTGAAAATGAACTGCAAGTGCAAAGTGACAAAATGGGTCTCTGGCTTACAGTTTCAGGCTGTAGCTCAGGCTCAGCACACACAATGCAGTCACTTGGCTTTGTTTCTGTTTTCTTTTTCCTTTTATTTTTAGTCTTTTGCAGAGAGCACAAGAATTTTAAGAATATGTAGAACGTCAAAATTGGCACCTCTAATCCTTCTCAGACAAGGGAAAAGGTTTTTCTGTATTTCCTTATCCTCCTCTGCCTGGATTAGCCACAGACAAACAAAAGCAGTGGATTTCCACCAAGGTTGGATGCCTAAAACAGGGCTGGGTGACATACAAGACAGGCCAGGTGAGTTTAATGTTTTGTCTATTGAGGCCTTTCCAGCAATGCCACTGTATCTTCAAAGGCACTGTGTCACTCAGCCATCCCTCAGAGGGCTCAGTGCTCCAAGGATCTGTGAGTAGTTTTAAGCTAAAATAAGTTCATATTGACAAAGACTATGTAGTTCACAACAGCCTCAAACCCCCCTCTCCTCTGTCAGAATATTTGAGAATTTGAGACCGACATAGCCCCTTCCAAGGAAGTGCCCAACTCACACTGCACCTTTGGAAGCCTTGCTGTGTCCAAGTTCTAGTCACTTCTCATCTCAGAAGTTCATAATTGTAGTTGGGAACCATTTTTCCTTACTGCATCTTGTGCCTAGCTGGGACAACGTCAGCTGATACAGCAGCAAACACCACTTAACAGCCACCGGGTCCAAGAGGACTCAGCCACAAGTTTCCACATCTTCTCTGCATCACATGGATCTTCCACCTCCTCTGTTCTCATATAAATAAAATGGGGCATTATGGTATTCCCAAATATTTTTATTAGCAGATGTCTTCATTGCAGGTATTCAGCAGCTTCTTCACAGAGTGTACAGAGGACAAGGGCTTGATCCAACAAGGGGAATACATGTGCCTTCATTTCCCAGAGCTCAGAGTGGCTGGACTGCCTGAGAGTGATAATCATTAAAGCTGTTATGGAGTAATTAAACTGTTTCGTATCTGAGAGATGGCAGGTCCGCAAGTTGGTGCCAAGACTCAAAAGCGTTTTTCGTGCCAGTGGTAAACTCTGGGTGAGTTCAGAAACAGAGAACATTGCCGGTAAATTGTTTTGAGGAACTCAGAAATGACTGTGGAAGTACCAGATTAGCTGAGTGCTTGCTGTACCCCTTGTACTGGGACAGCTGTACACAGCCTCCTGGTGACAGAGAATCTCCCAGCTTGGTTATTATCAATCAACATCCCAGAAATACTGCTACACCAAGACACCACAGAACTGAAATTAGCAGGACATTAAAGAAATTAATTTTAGGTAATACAGCATTTTAAACCTTCTTTGTTTTTCTTAAACCAGTGGTTCTATTCCTTTTGCATACATCAACCAGTTTTAGGACAATTACACCAAACTTTATTTTAGGCAGCCACATCTCAGTTGGTTATATGGTACTTTTACCTTGAGTACCATGACCAAAAGAGAATTCGATTTTTAAAGAGATCTTTAATAAGGGACACATTTTACCAATGGAAAACAACACTAAAATGTGAAATCAGTTGCCCAGTAAAATATTTTTTCATTAGAATAGAGAGACAGGAAAAGAGAAAGCATCTTTTAGGTACCAGATTAAACACAGAGAAAAGCTGAATGCGTATATATATTTGTGTGCATATTTGCATAAGTTAAAGACTTTAAAAAGAACAATTAATTATAAAGCAAAATCAAACAAAAAACTGCACAAAAAAATTGTAATTTCTCCATTTTTTGACTTAAATCCTTCATTATGTTCCTATTAAAAACAGTCACTGATAAGTGCATTAACAAGAAATTAATATAGTCCACTGCATGTAATGTGAATGAAACATCAGTATTTTTTCCTTATTCCTCAAAGGCTTTATATGAAGATGCTGAATCTGTGTCTGAAGCTTTTGTCATTTTACTGCCTGTCTGTGTGGAAGTACTATGATAAGAAGTAGAACTAAACTGCAGTTGTCCAGCTGCATCAACATAGGACATTTTGGGGTGTGTATTCTTCCTTTCTAATTGTCATCATTGTCCAGAAGCCAGAGTTTTACAGGTCATTAGGCACTAGTCCCCTGGAACTCCTGGAGTTTAGGAACCTACATCAGTAAAATATGGCAGTGATGGAGAGGACACACAAACATACCTTTTGAAATCTGTAACTAATTGATTTCTAAGGTTTTTCCATACAGTGTTTTCCAAAGGCAGAGAATATCGGCACTGCCAGCATGTCAGGGTCTTTGCTCAGCAACCTGCCTGTGCACTGGATCAGTCCCTTTGCAATAACAGCCCGAAAAATTCTGGGAAGATGCAAAACTCACCTCTGTCGTACCAGTCTCCAAATCAGCCTCACAAGCTGCCTTCTCTCTGGGCACGAGAATGATTCCTGATGAATGTGGACCAAGTCTATCCTTGCCCTTGGACTGTCCTTGCACATAAAACTGTCTTTGTTCAAATCATAGTCACTTAGGTCAGTGCTTACAGATAGGTAAAGCGCTGAGGATGCTGTTGAATAGGCTAGAGGGCTTAAGGACTTGTGGTTAAAACTCTCAGTTGTCATAGAAGATGTTTAGTTTCACTTCTTATCATGGACTGAGTTGTTTGATATTGGACAAGTGACTTTATTTTCCTATGAATCTACCTATAAATCAGAAGTAACATCCATGGTCTTCAACCCAATCAGCTTTAGGTATGATCTTTGCAGAGGCAGGAACAACTTTATGCTGAGTATTTGAATACACACTTGACTTCTTCCAAATGGAAGAGGCAGACTTAATAGGCGGGGTTGGGAAATGATCCAAGACACACCTCACACAGCAGGAAAAAACATTTATCTTCACTTAACTCACTTTCACACCTGTCTCCCCTATTCTTTAAGCTCTGCTATGTGTAAGCAGTAAATTGGGGATAATAGGAACCAGTAAGAATCAAGCTTCCCTGGCAGAAGTCAATGGCAGTTTGTGAAAGAGCTTTCCGTGGTGCCACATCTTGCAGTTCATCCCCTGGAGTGTGCATTTGACACATATTTGTTTTGAGGGGTTTTAAGCTGTAAAGATGTATGAATACCCGCCATCCACTTAATCTTGCCTGTCAGAGATGGGTTACCAGGCAGGAGGGATCCTGGGCTCTGACCTACTAGGGCTGGCCACACTTGCAGCTTAATTGAATAGACCTGAGAAATGAAGCAGCTTCTGTAAGTCACATGGCACAGTGCATTTAGTTAAAAGAGAAAAAACAAAACAAAACAGGAGGAGAGAAAATGAATTCAATGGTTCTGTTTAAGGGAGCAAGGAGGAAAGGAAAGAGACAGAGGGCAGGAAAGGAGCACATGAAAAGCCATTGCTTCCTTCAGGATGCACAGTAATGCTTGCTTGTGGAGACAGGAACCAAATTCTTCTTTTTATAATCAGCGTAATCCACCAGAAATAATATATAATTCCTTGTAACTGAACGGCTGTCTCACAGATGGATGGTGTTATATGTCCCTTGCTTCCTTCGCTTCCCTCCCTTCCTTTCTTTCCCTCACTGGAAGTTCCTGTAATTGTCACTTTGTAATGTATATTCCAGCACATGGACACACAGAATGAAGGCTACATGCTCATTTTGCACCATAAATGATGTGTACTGCCTTGTGTCACAAACAGTAAATCCTTTATACCAAAAGTCTGTTCATTTTCACACCATTCACTTGTTCAGTAACAGTTGTCCAGATTTTTTAATTCAGCTCCTTCCACTAATCCAGCAACTGCTGGTCTTAGACAGGTGCAGGGATCAAACAGGCTCAATAAACTGAAACATCTGGCCTGGAACTGATAATAGGTCCTTTTACTCTCCAAAGCAGAGAAGGAATGCAAAGTTTTCAAATGTTAAATCATGCAATTAGCCCTTGTAATATTCTTTTTTTAAAAAATTGAAACAATAGTGTTTTCTTCTCAGGGTTTCATTCGTTGCATAGGTCCTGCTCTCCTCTGTAGTCAGGAGATGACAGGCCAAGGAGGTCAAAACTTCATCTACTACTAATAAATTTTCAAAAACCCAAACAAACCAGACCTGCCTCCCCTCCTTCACAGTCAGTCATGTCAAGAGGCCCATCCATGCAATAAGCCAGAAACCAACTCTGTAAAAATGTTTGGGAAGATCTATGCCCCAGAGAATGGAAAAATCCCTGTACAAGCCCAGTTTTGTGAAGCTGAGTGATCTCCAGCATGTGGAGCCTGGTAAGAGAACAGGGCTAGTTGCAGACCCCATTATCTGGATGACACTGGGAGAGAATTATCCTCACTCTTTGCAGCACAGAGACTACTATCACAGCTAGACAAGCTCTTTCAAACTCTGAAAACGCCACAGGAGTATTTCTGTTCAAGGTTGTCCTGTTCTGGAGCAGCTTTCACCACCTCTCACCACACATCTGCCTGGGTTTGGTTAGGCTGAACCCGTGGTGGAAAGGCTCATCATGATCACTTCCAGGCATTGTTCCCAGGTATCCCTGGTTGTACATGGCTGCCTCTGTGCCCCATAGACCAGAATCGAGACCTTCTGCAGGACAGAAGAGTTGTCAGAAACTTTTATGGTTATGACTTAGGGGATGTTGTCTTCTGGCAGACCATGTATGTGACCAAGTATTAGGGACAGGTATGTCCCTTTTCCTGTATTAAATACAGGAAAAAATAAGTTTCCATTTCTTGTTCAAAAAGTTCTCTATCTTCTTGATGAAAATGCTTTGGCTTGACTAAATAAAATTCTTTTTTGAAAAGTTTCAAACAGGCCTCACCTTGACTACTGGCACTCATTAAATCTCATGTGAATAGTTGGTATTTTAATCCAGCATCATTGTCAAAGTACGGTCTTGGTAACTTTGCACTGACCAAATTTTCCTTTACACTTGTAGCTTAACATGGCGTGGTCTCTTGAGTAAACAGGAATGTTCATCTTGGGACAGAGATACTTGGAAGCCAGTCTTGGGTGCCACTCCAACCTTTGCCTCAAGCTTCCTCTGAGGTCTGAATGCTGGACTTTCAGAAGTGCTGTTAGCCTGGGTACAATTTTTTTAGCACATTTGGGCCTGGGATTCCAAAGGTGTGTTCAGTTCTTCTTACACACAATCTAGCCTTATAAACTCTATTTGTGAATAGACTTCTCTCGAAAATACTGTCTGTAGGCTCTCATAACTTCCGCTTTCAGGAAAGCTGGAGCTGTAATAAAAACACAGCATATAGGCTCTAGATTGTCCACAATGTCGATATCTTCTATAAGGCAAAGGTGTATAAAAGACCAATGTAATGAAAATAAACCAAGAGTTCCTCCTCATTTATGCAGGAAAACCTGTTGCAGTGTTCTTGCACTGCTGGCTGTGGAGGTGCAGCCGCAGGGCCAGAGGCTGAATGCATTTCACAGTCCAGGCCACGGTCTTCATTTCACTGCATGACTTTCCCCAAAGGTCATGAACCTTCAGCTAAAAACACCCTACATCACTGTAATGAGGATGAGCATATAGCTTTCCCTCAGTCGCTATATGTTGACAGTCTCTGGCAGCTGTAACAGATCTGTGTTCTCCTCCTGGAGCTGGTAAAAGGGACTCATGAGCCAGGTAATGAGGAACTCAGGTCAACTCCTTAGTTTTCCTGAATTGTTGCAAAGATTTTCCTTAAGGGCACAAAGCTGTGACAACAGGGATCTCTAAACACATGCTAAAAGTGACTGTTCACCTGTGTTAATTGCACCTGTGAGATGTAAATGAGAGACAGAAACTAAGAAAGTTAAGAGTTAAGTGAGTACCAGCTTTGATAAGCAATGTCCCTAGGTCAGATTCAGGCTTAAGGTAGACACAGCAAAAGATTTTTGCTCAGACCAGCGAGTTCTCCTTTCATGATAGACACTTGGACACTGGGGTTCACTGGGAAGAGAAAGGTGCTCTGCAAGAGTCTCCATGTGCTCCCAAAGACATCATCCTCACCTTGCTGCATTGGATGTATCAGACCCAGAAGTAGCTACTGCATTCTGCAGCTGAGGGATTTTGGGTTAAACCCAAAAGGGCAGGATTCCACAGCCATCTCTCCCACCAGACCAACAGAAGATGGTAGACAGATATCAACCAGCTTTACACTATACTCCCTCCTTCATTAATCAGAGGACCAGAAGCTTCTGACCTTAGAAAATAAGATGAACTGAGATTTCTTTGCCCAGGACAGATGGTACATTCCTGTGTTATCTTTGCTGTTCCTGGAAGCTAAAAAAATCCTCATGATTTTTGAAGGAATGATACAAGTAAGAGAAAAGTTCTGTATTGGTATACGCACAGCTGATCTCTCAAAATATTTTAACTATATAAATGCTGAGTAGAATTTTAAAAGTTTCTCAAGTTGTCTTCAGAATTACATTGTAATGATTTGTTTTGGAAACACATATAGATGAAGAAGTCAGAATTGCGTATACCTTTCATTTTCTGATTTTGAGATGTTCCAGCTTCCTGTAAGTAAGCCAAGAATTTTTAACTTGAGACAAGTCTACCGATTCATTTACTTTTACTGCTATGGGGCAGTGAAATCCCTCAACACATCCTTTGTTGGTCTCCAGGATCAATCTGCAAGTCATATGCCTGCTTCAAATAGGTTAAGTGTTCAAAACCAACAGCCTATGGACAAATTTAAATTCTCTGTGAAGGAAGTTTATGCCTCGGGGCTGTTAGCACTGGAGATAATGTCAAAGAAAAGTGCAGGAGAACAGTATAGCCTGTGCAAAAACCAGAGGAGAAACAAATTACTCTTCAGTCATAGGTGAGAACGCAGATGCTCAGCTTCTCTAATCTGGTTAATGGAAGTTGCAAGGTCAAGAAAAATTCATCAAATCTGTAGCAAACTGTGTTCAAGCATTCTGAAGGAAGGAAGAGAGAAGAAACCTGTAGAAAAAACATCTTATCTTACCACAAAACAGAGAACAGGCCTAGAGCCCATGGCTCCTAGTGGTATGTACCAGCACTTGCACATAATTTTGTGATTTGCCACAAGAACACAGCTTATGCACTGAGGATTTACTTGATTTCATTTGACTCGTGTGGATGCAAAAAACTCACTCATCAAAAATAGCAAGATCAAGGTCATATTTATTCTTGACTAGTAAGTTTAGGTGTAAAATGAAACCAAGCCAGAGATGTTTTTTGCTACTATAGCAAAAAGCAGCTAAGTTTGAGTACATTTCATGAATTGAGCATTCTTTTTGATATGTTAGATACTCTGATTTGTTGAGCTCTACCACTATGTCCTTACAAGTCTTCAGTTCACATGCTCACTTCTAGTACACTAAATCCATCCTATATGTCTGTTATAAATAGGGTACTGCACATACAGCAAGTGCAGCCCCCACTACACACCCTTGCATGATCTCCTCAAATAGCACACATATTCTCACGCTATATTTAGTGCTACATCCACGGTAACATATCACCACATCATTATATACAAAATATCTTCATAAAAACAAACATTGGAGCAGAGAAATGGGTCTCTTCAGCCTGCATTGAAGTCTGCCAAGTCACAAACTGCTACCAAAGCTTTTATTTTACTTAGTTTAATTCTGATTACATAATTTTTTTAAGCTTTTCCCAGTTTGTGAAACTCCCAAACAAATTCCAATGACAATTCTTTGCTGATATTACTCCAGATAGTGCTTTTACATGTGAATCTAGCAACATGAGTAAGCTTCAGATAATCTTTGTGGCAGCATATTGCCTTCTGGTTTGAATTTTGGACTGTGTGGATCAACATACTGGCAACTTGCTCAGTAAAGATGGAGCAGCCAATAAAAATGGAGCAGTAACTTCCTTCCAACCCCCAGGTAAGAAATCTGGACCAAGGTGATGCTCTTAGTTATTGCATCAACATAAATTAAGTATTGAAAAAGATATAACCATGAGAAGACGTACAGCAACACAATGCTGGCTGGCACAGCAATCTACAGACTGAGCACAGCAGCGGTTTTTCATCTTTCTTTTTTTTTTCCTGTTGTAGGTATCACAAAATAAAGGAAAATTAAGAAGTGGTCTCAGGGAAGATAATAGCAGGAATATGTAGAAGCTTCTCTGATGTGGATAACTATGTGGTCAAGAGCATCTTGAAACTAAGTACATGATGGCAGTAGGGTGTAAATGAAGAAGGAAGTTAATACTTTGAGAGTGATTAAGATCTGTTGAGGCAGGATAAAAAATTCCAGGAAAGGCCCTGACTTTGAGGCACTTAATGCAGCAGAAAACATGGGGAATTGGTAGAGGCTGCATCAGGAGTTGTTGTCCAGGGAACTTGACGTGATAGGAAAAGGTCATTACAGCAACACAGTGAAACAGGATGGTGCTTCTTCAAGACCAAATGTTCTGATTCTGGCCGGGACCAGCTTCCTTTTTTGCAGTAGCCAGGAGCAGACATGACCAGGACACAGAGGTTATAACACCTCGTGTCATTTTCAGGGTATTGCAGAAGAGTCACATAGCATGGTAGAAGGAGTAGTCGACAATCATCGGGTGTTTTCCATGGGATGTGAGCAATGACGTGTGAATCACTCACTTTTTTTTCTTCTACACTCCCATAGTTAGTATTGTTGCTGTTACTGCTCATTTTCCTTTTTATTTGCTCTTTCCAGTAAAACATTCTTATCTCAACCCGTGACCTTTGCCCTTTGTGCCTCCGATTTTCCTCTCCAGCCTTCTGCAGCGGGAGGGGGGAATGGGTGAGCAGTGCATGGTTTGGAGCGGTTCAGTGGAACACTAAATTGGGGAGTACAATTCCTAAACCACAACACCAGATAAGATAATTTTGCAGTAACAAATGTTGCATTGTGAACAGGAAGGTGTGCATTTTTGATGAATTATACAGCAAAATGCCATCAGCTAAGGTACCCCTCTGTAGCACCCTAACCCAGCTGAAGTCCTGACGCCCTCCCCCCACGGATTGACACTACAGTCCTGAAACCTCACAGTGAGGTTTTTCAGGGAACCAACACAGCTGAAAACCAAATCTTCCAAAAATTTCAGTTTTGTCTTCAAGCAGCATGACTCACTGAAGTGCCTGACACATTACACTAAGCACAAACAGAGTAAGAGAGGGAGGAAGAACATAGGACTGGCATCAGGCTGGGCACAGCAGCTACCAGCAGACTCAGGGTGTGTCGTCTTGCATTCACTCCTATGCCAAAATCTGGGAGAATGGAAGGCTGAGAATGGGTATTGACCACTGGACAATATGTTGGTACAATGTTAGAAAAAGATATAGAAAGTAAAAGTGTCTTTTTTAGCTAGATAAATCCTGAAACAGTGACTAAACATCCATTAGGCGTTATAGGAGAGAGAAGAAGAGATTTGAACCTGGGCAGAGGACAGGCTAGGAATTAAAAGGCAGATCTGTATATTATTGTTTAAGATGTCACTGCTCTGAAAGCAACACTTAGAAAGATGGATTTCTTAGCTCCCACCTGCAGTCCCTTGTCTTTATAACCATAATATTACCTTACCTCATCCCATTAGTAATGTTTTCTTTAAAGCTGATTATGGAGAATGAGTTGAAAGTCCCAAATTTCCTGTTATTATTGCTGTCATTTCTTCTTTTTGTTTTTTTGCAAGAAGTCTGTTTGTAAAAATGTTTTCAGCTACTCCAAAAACAACTTAAACTGGACTTAAACTCATCCCCTCTGGTAGTTAATTCCACTCAGAGATTTCATCCAGTTATGCTTTTTCCTTAGCTACAAGAAATTTTATTAGGCACCATTAGCTTTGTTGGCTTAAAAGAAACTGTTCCAGCTGAGATGGTTTCTAAAATACTCAAAAGATTTTTTCATGGAGGCTGAGATGAGAGCTTTAAATTTGCCTCAGAAACGAGGATGCAAGTAGTTCTGTGGAACATACACACACTGTGGTCCCACTAAGAAGCCCAGCTGCTGGCTGCTGTGCAGATCATTACTTTGAAAAAATCTCTAGTAACTCTCAAAGTAACAAGTAAATAAAGAAGAAATTAGATGATTAGAGCTGCAAGAAGTATAGTGAGCAAACATGAGGAATGCTATCCCATATAGTCCAAGACTGAGGCATGATAAATAACTCACATAAGCTAGTTTAAATTAAGATAATTGCAATTGTATGGGCTTCAAGGTGTTCTTTTTTAATCATGACTGAAGAAGTTTTCACAATGCTAACTTAAAAGCAAGCAAAGAAAACAAAGGCTTTGTATGTAAAATACTGTAATTCTATTAACCCTTTGTCTTAGAAGAGACACCCACCACAAACCTCTGACAGAGGCACTATTCAGGCTGCTGCCCTGCCAAGAACTTTTCAGCCAACTACCCACAAAAAAGCCCACATGCTCAGAGCTGGCCATCACACTTTTGCAGAGGACAGCAGGGTAACCCAGATAAAACCAGTATCAACTACTCTGAGGTAGAAATCTCTCACATCCATCTTCTGACCTAGACCTGGCAGCTGCATCACTGATTTCAGCCCAGGAAGTGACCTCAGCCAGGTAGGTCTGGAACAGAAAGCTGGTCTAGTGCAGCTGAAGAGGAAATAGAGGGAAGCACAACTGTTGGTCGCTGTATTGGTCTATATGTAGCACAGATCACACTGTCTAAGGTCTTATTCCAGTTTTCTGTAGACCAGCTGCACTAGTTTTAAGATGTTATTGCACCCGTGATAATTAGTTGCCATGTCCACTGCAGAGCACGTCTTGTGAAAAATCTGTTCTCTGCTTCAAATCAAATTCAGCACATTCAGTAAGGATGTAATTAGCTCTCACTGGTGTCCTTCTTTGCAGGAAGAAACTTGGGATGTATGTGGTTTGCATATAGTTTGGATAGGGCTGTGATTTAAACAAAAAATTAAAAAATAATTTCTAATAGGAGAAGGACTGTCAGAATACTGAAATTTTCACAGCACTTTTTCAGATATACCTGAGTGTATTTTACAGACAAGGTTCTTCTGAACCGTATCAGCTTCTTCCATAAGTGTATACTGTCAGACATCTGTATCCTGGTTCATAGGCTACCCTTGATCTAAAAAAGCAGTTTTATTCATAACACATTTTAAGAACACAGAAGTAGATTTGTTTATCAAAAACTGACCTTCAAGCCTTCACTCAGTCTATTTTAGGACAAAGAAAATGCACTATAACTAACCCATTCATACTGTGGAATAAATTCTGAGATTGTTTCTTGTGCCCTCTGGAAAGTCTTCTTCTGTACATGCCTGGAAACTGAAAGTAAAAGCTGAGCAGATTTCAGTAGCTGAAATCATGTTAAGAAGCTGGTCCATTCCCTTTAATAACTGTAATCAATTTCTCCAAACAAAATGTAGTACGGGTATCACAGTTGTAAGTGTGCACTCAAAACTGTCTTTAAATATGGGCTATCTGGCCACCGGCTCTCATGTATTTCAAGGGCATAATGTGACTTCTTTCCACTTTAGGGTCCCAGTGGACTGGATTATGAACCAGCTGTGCCTGGCAAGCAAGGACCTGGAGCAAGACAAGTGGCCTCAGCATCACCCCTTAGCTGTGGAAAGCACACATAAGAGCATGTGCAGAGAGGTGCTTCCCAGAGGCTCATGTTGAGCTGCAGCAATTCCTCGCAGCCTCTCTCTTGTGTGTCTGTGTGTGTGTAACCTTATTGACATACAGCAAAAAGCCTTTGCAGCCTGACAGTATTAAATCTCTGAGCTAACAGCATCTAGATGAAGGTGGTACATGAATCTGGCATGTCCTAGGGGTATCAAAATAGCTAAGTGGGGCACAGGATCAAGGCTGAAGACCTCCCAGTTTAAATGATTCTTGATGCTCTTGCTCATGCCCCTGATCATATAGGTTACTGACCCAGAACCTCATCATCAGTAACTCCTGGAAAAAATATTCTCTCTGGTTAAAAATTCAAATTCAGACTATTGTTTCACCTGCCTCTTTCTTTTTCTTTTTCTTT
>WEKY01006399.1:0-10539 GCA_013390045.1 Picathartes gymnocephalus | reverse complement strand
AAAAAAAACCAACAACAACAAAATTGATTTTACCATTGTGCTGCTTTCCTCCTTGGACTGAGGTTGGCTTTTCTGTATTTCAGACTTGACCTTGTTTTCTTGGCATAGGTGGGTGTATCATGGGATGTAGCTCAAGAATGACCATGATATTGTGTCTGGTGGGGAAGTGATAGAAAATTAAATGGCAACTATGTCTAATTTTTAAATTGCTTTAGTTCAGAGTTGGAATATACCAAAGGGTTGTATAGTATGTTTTTCTTTCCCCTTCATAGCATCTGACCAGCGGTTCAGGACCAGAACCTTAATGTCACTGATTTTACCAAAAGTTGTCATTTCAAGTGGGAAACTTCCATTAAAAAACAAAACCAGACAAAGAAAAAAACAATCACAAAATTGCTTGGAATTCTAATGTGCCTAGTGCAGCTGTAATGAGAAGAAAGGGTCATGTAGATCTAAACAATTTATGTCTCCTACTCCAAATCCCAGATTGCCACCAAGCCTAAGAAATACATTCTGAAGTAGAGGGAAGAAGCGCTGTACAGGAGGTGAAAAAATGGAACAGAGAAATCTGATTGCTCTCTGTTGAAATCAGTACCATCTGCATAGGAAATTATTTCTAAATTGTATACTAGAATATAATTTTAAAGACCACAATGGGCATCTGTTATGATAAGTTTTATGGAAACAGAGNATGTCTAATTTTTAAATTGCTTTAGTTCAGAGTTGGAATATACCAAAGGGTTGTATAGTATGTTTTTCTTTCCCCTTCATAGCATCTGACCAGCGGTTCAGGACCAGAACCTTAATGTCACTGATTTTACCAAAAGTTGTCATTTCAAGTGGGAAACTTCCATTAAAAAACAAAACCAGACAAAGAAAAAAACAATCACAAAATTGCTTGGAATTCTAATGTGCCTAGTGCAGCTGTAATGAGAAGAAAGGGTCATGTAGATCTAAACAATTTATGTCTCCTACTCCAAATCCCAGATTGCCACCAAGCCTAAGAAATACATTCTGAAGTAGAGGGAAGAAGCGCTGTACAGGAGGTGAAAAAATGGAACAGAGAAATCTGATTGCTCTCTGTTGAAATCAGTACCATCTGCATAGGAAATTATTTCTAAATTGTATACTAGAATATAATTTTAAAGACCACAATGGGCATCTGTTATGATAAGTTTTATGGAAACAGAGGCTGTAAAGCAGGCTGTATTGTGAAGAGTTTAGATGCTCAGAAGTCAGGGTGAAGGGCAGAATGAAAATGGGGTGTTCAGTCCCACAAAACATTGTATTTGGATGGTGAGTATTGAGTTCCTCTCCCCTTGGTATCTGTGTTACTTACAAAGCTGCCATTCCAACCAGCTCTTGTCTCAGAAATACTCTTGTTAAGAAGTTGGGCTATTTCTGTTTTTTCTGAGTTGTTTCTAGTGGATGAGATTTCAAGCAGTTGGGCTTCCTCCAGTGAAAAATGGTTATTTTTCCTGCTCTGGGAGAACAAGCTGTGAATTTGAGTTGGATGAGGGTGAAGGGGTACATCTGCCAGTTAGTCTGCTTGCTTTCAGATGGGGGGTCCCTTGTGGTTGGTCTCTTTCTTTTGGGGTTGCCCAGTTGAAGTTGGTGGCACATGGGTGGTTGGGATTGGTGGTGAAACCAGGCAGGTTGTAAACACCAAACACAGAGTGGAAGAAGTTGGGGTCCTGTTGGGTTTCTTTCTCTGGTTGATGAGAACTGTCACTTGCACCTCTTGACAGGACTGCATTAAACCAACTTTCCCAATTACTCCTCCTAGCAATAGATGGATTCACCACATTCTCACTGCAAGATTTGTTTTGGGTTGTGCAGCATTCTGATTTATTTTAGAAGGTAAGACTTCATTGGAACTTCTTTGTGGTTCTAAACTTTCACTTGGAGCACGGATAAGCTGATGGTAACAACAATAAATCATGTTTTCTGAGAGCTATAGAAATTATTCTCAGCTGTTTTATGCCTACCTCATCTTTTAATTTATGCTTGCTTTTCAAACACCAGGTTTTAAAAATGTATATTCTCTCTTTCAGTGCATCCTCTTTTCAAGTGAGAGAAGGAATAATTTTAGAAAATTCTGGAGCCAAATAATTTTTTAAAAAGTTAAAAAGCAAATCAAAGTCCTTCTTTGTGTAATATCCCTTTCTACCATTTGTTCCAATAAAGAATATAAGCCAGATGATGTTATGTGGGCGTTAGAGCAGGGGATTGTAATCAGGGCTCTGGAATCTATTTGCAGCCAAGATGATGGCCTGGATTTTATTCATCTTGATGGACTTGTGTTGCAGAATTTGTTATATTCATGGAGTTGGACATGAAGCAAAGGGATGAAGCAATGATTTTAGCCCTACTCTGAGATGGGAGGGAAGCAGGCTTCAGGTTTTGGCTCTGCTTCAGTTTGTGTGAATTTACAGGCGTGGCCCAAGTATGTAAACTCTTCCAGTCCCCACCCTGGATCTGAGGAGAGAAAAGGGTGCTGGCATCCCAGCTGTGCCCAACTCTGTTCCTGATGGAAGTAGGTGTACCTTTGCCCTTGCAGTGCTGAACCACTTGGAGGAAGACAAGGCTCTGCCTTAGAGCCTAAGATGGTCACAAGAGAGATGCAGAAGATTTAAGTTAATGTTGCTCAAGGCAGGGGATAGAGGGAGAAGTGCTCAGCGTTGGTCCCTTGGGTAAATTCACACTTTTCCAGGTCAGACTCCTGCAGGAGGATGGAGCTTGGGACATGCCTTTGGCTGCTGAGATGCTTCTTAGCTCAGCTGTAGCTGCAGAGCATGAGAGCATGTCTGGATCCAGAGTGAGAATGCCTTTGGCATGAAGATTTTATTAAAATTCTACATTTTCAAAGTCAGTATTTTTCATCAATTAGCAGTGATATGTATCAGAAACATTTTTAATTTTACTCTTCATTTTAATAGAAAGCTACTAGCAATTGCTGATTGCAAATGGGAGCATGTATGGATAAAGCTTTTCCGTTCCTTACTGCTGTAGCCTTGCTGGCTCCTCTTCAGCATTTGTTGGTTTGGAGTGGGTTTGGTATTAAATTTCATCCTTTTTTTTTTCCCCCAATAATTACTCCATGCCAAGAGTATCCAATCTGATAACTGGAGTAAGTGTGTTGCAAGAAAATGGAGAGATGCTGCTAAGTGCCTTGGTACAAGGGAATGTGAGGAGGGATTTCACAGAAGACCTGGAGGGTGTTTGGACTGCACTCAACTGGAGGGAAACACAGTGCAGAACTAGCAGATGCAAGAAGTTAAAGAAAAAAGATAATAGAATAGTGAACTTAAGTAAAGGGAATAGATCCTGAGATCCTGGGAATAGATCGGAAGGAGTGTGATGGATAAGCGGGAAAGATGAGCAGAATAACATGGACAGAAAGGAGCTCTTCCCACCCCTGCAATGTGCTTTAGACAAAGAGGTGGGGGGACTCACTAAGTGGGACCAGATGGACTCGTTTGTCTGCTGTCCACAGCTCAGCAGCACTTGTTTCAGCTGCCCCAAAGAATGAGTTTCAGACTCCCAGCACAGATAGTTGCTCTTCTGACAACCAGTTCAGGGGCCTGTCAACAGGCTTTCCAAAGCACTCAGTGTCTGCGGGAAAATGCTGAGCAACCACTGGGATTGTGGTCAGTTAAGAGGCATCTGAAGGGGAGCTGGAAGATTTTAAAGCTCTAATTTCTGTCCTAGAATGCTCAAAAACCAGTGTTCTGAGGTGTTAATCCTGTGACTGGCATGGCTCTGGTTTTATCCCAGTGTTACACTGCTGGCTGTGGTGGAGCTAGTCTTGGTCCTTGCTGCTGTAAATGGGAGAGAAAGACTAAGATGTTTCTAAATACTTGTATTTTTTTTTTTTTTTTTGTGAAATACAATTTCTTAGAGTGAAAATGACAATAAACCAAAGAGGTTTCTTAATATCCTGGACATCTTAAGAGTCAGTTATGTATTTTCCTGTCAAGTGCAGGGAGTCTGTTAGGATAAGCTGCCCCTGCCAGCTGCAGGGACAGCAAATAACGGAGTGTCTGAGAAAACCAGCTCCAAATCCAAGGTGGCAAGCTGGGCATAGGAGGGGTGGTTTGATAATGAATGGCATCATTATGGACTAACCCATCAGCTGCTCTTCCTAGGAAAAGAGATTTGTCAAGAAGCTGAAAACTCCCCACAAGTTTTCTTAGCCGATGCAGCGGGAACAGTGGAGTGGGAACATGAAGGACGCAGTGGAACAAGCTCTGGGTCTTCAGCAAAACCTACTTCTGCAGGCAGGGGAGTGAGTCCAGGGCTTGGTCCTTTTGGGGTTTTTCCATCCAGCATTCAGTAGGCCAGAATATATTTTTTTGAATTTCATTTTGTGGCATTTTATTTCCTTTGCTATCTTTTCATTTCACTTCATTTCTTGATTCCTCATTTCATTTATTTCATGAAATGAAATCTTGAGATTTCAATTAAATCATTTCAAGAAATGAAGAATTTTTGTGAAGGAATTAAGTGAAAACAATGAAATGGAATTGAAAGAAAGGAAGTGCATCAAAATGAAGCAAAAATCATGAAATAATTTTCCTTAAAATTTTGAGATTTTGTTTACTTTCATGAAATGAAGGATTTTCATCACAGTAGGGTACCCAGATTTCTCACTACAGTTTTTGAATCCAGCCATGGTGATGTTTGGGTTGAGAGAGGAAAAGAGCCTACAGCTCCAGTGATACTGGGCCTAGAAAATCCAGGCCAAGGGCAGGGCCACAATATTTCTGCCTCTACACTTTGCAGCTTAGGGCCATGCACAAGGCTGGGCTCCTCAGCAGCAGCCCTTAGCTTGCTTTAAACCTAGTAGGAAAAAATAAAAGATTTTGAAATGAAGTGAAAATAATTAAAATTTTATTTAGTTTATTTTAGTAATTTTATTAATATTAAGTATTAAATTAAATAAAATATTTAATAAAGCAAAAAGAGATCTCATTACACTGTTGGTTGGCACCACCCATGTGCTGGGCGCCTCAGCCAAAGGCTGCTTTTACTGCTCCACTTAGGGTTACACTGTGTTCAACTTGAAAGAACCAGGCAGCTTAGAGCTCCAGGGACACTGCACCTAAAAAATGCATGAAAAAGGGAGCACTTCAGGCAATCTCATTATATTCAATTATATCCACTTCATTTCAGAGTTTTCTTTCTTTTATTTTTTTAAACTGCATTTCATTCCTTTATATGCCCTTCCCAGCCTGTTTGTTTCACGTTGTTCCCTGACTTCGAAATTTTATTTCTTTTCATGAAAGAAAATCTTGCGATTTCAGTGAGGATGAATTCAGTAAGGTTTGGTCCATTTCCCTGCATTTCATGTTATCCCGTGCAATTTTATTTTTTCCATTTTGGTGGAGATTTTTTTTTTTTTTTAGCATTTCACTTTATCAGTCTCTTCTCTTTTCATATTGATGGGTGATTTGGGGATTTCAGTAAGTTTAATTTTGGCAAGTTTCAGTGTTTTCATTGAACCTCATTTCATCCCAATCCATTTGGTTGTAGTCACCTCCAAATTTTCTTCTGGTTTTCAATTCCACATTATTTTATCATGTCTGTTTCCAGAGTGTTCGTTACACTTTGTTCTCTGATTTCAAGATTTTATTTCCTTTCAAAAAAAGGAAATTCTTAATTTCATAAAAGAAAAAGTCCTGTAATTTCAATGGTGATCAATTTGGCACGGTTTGGGCCATTTCCCTGCACTTCATTTCATTTCACATTCCAATTTTATTGTTTTCTTTTCAGTTCAGATTTTTCTTTTTTTTTTTAGATTTTCATTTAATCAGTTTGTCCTCCTCTCTCTGTGTTTGACTTCTTTGCCTGACTTTCAAGAATTCTTCAATTCATGAAAGGAAATGAAATCTTGTGATTTCAGAGAGGATCAATTTGGCATGGTTCAATTCATCTCCCTGCACTTCATGTCATCCCCTGCCATTTTATTGTTTTCACTTTGCTTCAGAATTTTTTTTTTTTTGTTAGCATTTCATTTCATTTCATCACTTTCTTCTCCAGTCTCTTCCACTGACTTTTTTCCCTGATACTGAGATTTCAGTGAGTAGAATTTTGGCAAGTTTTGGTCCTTTCCACTGCACCTCATTTCATCCCAATCCATTTTGTTGTATTCACTCCATTTCCAAATTTCCTATTTTTTTCACCTGCATTTTCTTTCTATCATATCTCCTTTCCAGAATGTTTGTTACACTTTTTTCTCTGATTTCAAGGTTTCATTTCCTTTCATGAAAGGATGTTGTTAATTTCATGAAAAGAAACAAAATCCTGCGATTTCAAAGAGGATCAAATCAGCAAAGTTTGGCTCATTTTGATGCCCTTCCCTTCATCTCATTCCATTTTGTTGTTTTCACTTTATTTCAGTATTTTCATGTTCTGCTTTTTTACTTCACTAAGTTTCTTTGTTTTCTCATTTATTTTCCTTTCTTGAAATTAAAATTAATTCTTCATTTCATGAAAGGAAATGAAATCTCAATATTTCAGTGGAAATTGTTTCCTTAAGTTTTTGTACATTTCTTTTCACATCATTTCATTCCATTCCATTAATTTTCACTTAATTTATAATTTTGGGTTTTTGCTCTCGCTTTTAAAGAAGCTTTGGGCTGCTACTCAGGTGTCCATCCCTGTTTATAGTCCTGCAAGGTGTAGAGGCAGAAATATTGTGCCCCTGCCATGATTCTCTTGGCATGCATTTTCCAGCCCCACTATGCCTGGAGCTCTAGGCTCTTTCACTTTCTCGGTCCTAACAGGAAACCTAATGCCATCTTGCTGTGCCTGAGGTCCTCATCACCATGGCTGGATCAGATTCAAAAAGGGTAAAGTGAGCAACATGGTTACCCTGCTGTGATGAAAATCATGTCATGAAAGGCAATGAAATCTGAAGATTTCAATAATTATCATTTCATGAAGTTTTAGCTCATTTTGCGGCATTTCCTTTCTTCCCATTCCATTTCATTGTTTTCACTTTATTGCAGAATTTTTGATTTTTGCAATTTCATTGCATTTCATTCCTTGTTTTCTCATTTAATTTCCTTTCATGAAATAAAAATTCTTCATTTCATGAAAGGAAATGAAATCTCAAGATTTCAATGAAAATCATTTAATGAAGTTTCAGTTCATTTCATTGGGCTTAATTTTTTTCCATTCCATTTCAGTAATTCAACTTTTTTCAATTTCAGTTCATGTCATTATATGTCTTTTCTTGTCTTCTCATGTCACTTGATTCCTTGATTCCTCATTTCATGAAAGGAAATGAAATCTTGATATTTCAATTATTATAATTTCATTAAGTTTCAGTTCATTTCACTACATGTTATTTCATTCCATTACATTTAAATTTTTTCACTTTATTTAATTAATTTTTGGTTTTTGCAATTTCATTTCATGTCATTATATTTCCCTTCCTGTCTTTTCATTTATTTTTATTCCTTGATTCCTCATTTCATTTCTTTTCATGCAAGAGTCAACTTCATTCAAATTAAAGGATAGTCCACTAGGCCATACCCCTGTGGAGCCTCTCGGGAGTTTTTGCAGGATGCAACCTTCTTTGATCCTATATTCTTGGCTGCATGTTTCCCTCCTCCTTTCCCCACTGGCTTAATTTATAGGAATGTACAGCCTTCCCCAGCCACCTACTACATCTTCCCTGTTGAACATGTACCCGTCCCTAGCCCCTCCCATCATGCTTTGTAGGACCATTGAAACTAGCTTTAATCCCATGCATTTTACCCTAAAGTTCAGAAGTTCAGGCTGTGCTTGGTTCTGCAACAAACTCACACCACCTGACATTCATGAAGACCCCCATATCCATTCTTCCAGAACCCAACTGGTTCTTTCAGACTGAGTTGTTTGTGAAGACACTAACACCCCTTTCTCCTATCAATCCCTCCTCTTCTTCACTCTCAGTTTGTCTTTACCAACTTTAGTTACCATAACTTGTTTCCTCCTGGCATGGTATCAAATTAAAACTGTTACTGCACAATAAAAGGAATAACATTTGAAGCACCCCTTGCCAATCTGGCCTCTGCACCAGGTCTGGAAAATAAATCCTGAGAAACAACTTAGAAACAACGGCAGTTTGTATTAATCCACCAGTCACTCAAGGCCCTTGTCCTTGATCTGGAGCTACTGCTCTGTTCCACTTGTGCAGAAATTTAGCCAGGGTCTCCGATCTTTTTCCTCCAGCTGAGAATTCCAAATCTCGGAATTCTCTCGGCTTTAGAGACCTTGACCTGAGTATGATGGGTCCACCTGTGCTCAGCTGTTTTGACTGCTGTTTTTGTGGTCAGCAACACTTGGTATGGTCTGCACCACTTTGCCATCAGTGTTGCTTCTTTCTACTCCCTAAGTAGGATCCAGTTTCCTGGTTGGATGTTATAAACAGCAAAGTCCAAAGGCAGGGTCTGTGCTAACTGAGCTTCCTGTAGTAAAGATTTCACGAGAGAGACAGTATTCTGGCCACATACTGTTTTCACTTATCTCCACCTCCTTTCTAGGTTGAGAATTAAGAGGGTAAGAAATCCCAAACATTAATTCAAAGGAGGAAAACTGAGTATCTCCTTGGGGCATGCAGATCTATTTATTACCGGAATACAGGCATAAGCTTCCCTCAGGGCTCCTCCAGTGGGACCAGTTCAACTGGATGCTGGGTTTAACAGTTCCCTGCTTCCTAATTTTAAATCTTCCTGTTCCATTAAACAAGTTTCATATTGTAAGAACCAAGCACTAGTCATCCATTTAGAGACTCTTTCAGTTAACAAAGCCTTAACTTTATGCAAGATTCCAACAATAAGAGATTCTCCTGCCATAAGTTTTCAGGCCTCAGTTACCATTAAAGTCATGGCTGCACAATTTTGCAAACAATGGGGCCACCCCTTTGTCCCTGGGTCTAACATTTGAGACAAATGGACCACTGGTCTTCAAGTATCCCCTTGTTCTTGCACTAGAATTCCTATGGCACAGCCCTGTTTAACATCCACAGAGAATTCAAAATATTTTTACCTATCTGGAAGGGCTGGGCCTGGATCCTCAGTCTGCTTTTTAACAGTTTAGAACTCTGCTTTCCTTCTAATGTCCATATCACAACACTGGGACTGTCTTGCATTTAAAGGTCTGGCTAAAATAGAAAAATCCTGAATCCAGGTCCTGCAATATCCTATTAGTCCTAAAAATTGTCACAGCTCCTTTTTAGTCCTGGATAATGGTACTTCTAAAATTCCCTGAATCCTCTCTGGGTTAAAACACCACAAGCCTGCAGTCAAAATATGTCCCAAATATTTAACTTTTTTTTCCAGTATTTATGCTGTCTTTTCAGATACTCTAAGCCCCTTTTTAGCTAGAAAATTAAGCAATTTCACATTTGCTTCTTCTACCACTTCCACTTGTTCTCTGGATAGGAGCAAGTCATCCACATATAGCAATAACTTAATTCCTAGGCAAGGAGTAAATTCTTTCAATATTTTTTGTAAGGCCTTCCTGAATAAGACTGGTACCTCTGTGTATCCCTGCAGAAGGACCATACATGTCAATTATTGCTTTACCATTTTTCTTTCTTCTTCTTGTTCCCACTCAGAGGCAAAATACTCTTTACTATCCTTTTTCAGTGAGCATCCATGGAAAGCATACTTTAAATCAAGTCCTGAATGGCAGTGGTGTGAGGAGGGAACCTGGTTCAAGGTATAAGGATCTGGGACTGTGAGATGTCTTGGTTTAATAATCTCATTTATTATTCTTAGGTCCTGTACCATTGCACAGGTTTCATCTGGTTTCTTAGCTGGCAGTACTTACCTTGGGAATGTCCCACACTGCCCAACAAACAATGCACAGTGATGCGTGTTCCTGCCAATTCTCCCTCTTTCTATGGTGCTCTGCTAAGGGAAAACTTCAACGCATCCAGCATCCAGCAAAATAGTCCATGTAAATTACTTTAGTGATGGGTGCAGACCCTGACGGTCCCCCACACATGGAGCTGGTGGCGTGAAGAGGAGATTCCAAAGGGATTCCCAGCTGCTGGCCAGTGCCCAAGCAGTCCTGGGCTGCAGGTGCAGCTCTGCTGGGATCAGGAGGGACTAGCCGTGGGTCACGATTTTTGCACATGATGATAACACAGGACTGCCAGGGCCTCTGGGAGGCCAGGGCATGTCCCGCCAACAAATGCCTAGCACAGGGCAACTCTGGAGCGGCTCCTGAGCAGGGCCTCTAAATGGAGTTCCTCTCTCCAGTGAGCTGAGGCACAGCTTCTGCATTCAGAAAATTCTCTTCTACTTCAAGCTTCAAGCACATTTTTCACATGGGAAAAATCTTGCTGCTGGTGAAAGATCCAAGGAGAAAGCTGACGTGTGGGGTGAAGGCTGTTGAGTGCTGGGAAATATTTGCTCTAAAGGGGTGTAGGAAATTCCTCTCTAAAACTGAAATGAACCTTGTCTGTTGTAGCTGTTTTGGGTCTGAACAGCCAAAGCTATGACTCTTTCTGTCAACAACTGAAACAGTTCATGCCTCAAA
>WEKY01006394.1:0-15330 GCA_013390045.1 Picathartes gymnocephalus | reverse complement strand
CTGCCTTAAAGCGGATCGTGACACCACTAAAAGCTCAACTAAAACCTACCAAAGAGGAAGAGAGCCTTCTTCATAACAGGGGTCTGCCAGACCACCTCACAGAGAAAAAAAGCATGTCTTGAGATTCAGGTTTAAAATGGTTCAGGGTTATCTATCGATCTGTTCTATACATGGATACATCACTAACTGTAAGTTATCCTAACATACTCTGCATCACTAACTAAAATTTATCTTAACATCCTCTTTCTATCACAGAACACAACATTCCAAGATACTTCAATACATTAGTGTTCAGACAGGCATATGCAAAAAAAAATCAATATGGAGAACATTTTATCCCAGGAAAAAAACACTGGCAGCTACTTGTCACAGAACTCAGGTACTTAAAGCACTCCTGAAACTCTGAGAAATACATACTAACTGTGCTTTACACTGCCTGCAATTCAGTACTACACATTACATACACCTGTGCTGGGGCCCTACATGTATATGAGAGAGTACAGCATTTAGGATGTTTACGCATTTTAAAGGCAATAGTAAGCACTCTTTTTTTCCTCTTGGATGTGTCTGCATACAATGCAGACACTACATCATGGGCAACCTGTGCATCATGGGAAGATCAGGTAACACCACCATCGGTAATGTCATTTTGTCATAAGCACAGGTTGAAGGAAAAACTAACTGAAGCAGAACAGAATATTTCAGTTCTGGTGCTAAAGGCCAAGCTGTATAACATGAGCCACAGCTGAAGCAATGAAACACTGACTTACCTAATCTTAGAGACTGCTCTTTCTGTTTTAAGTGGCTTAGCCCAAGAAGAAGCATTCCCTCTGGTTAAGCTCTGAAGTGCTTAAATAAATACGTTCCTTTAATTCTGGAAAATGCAAAAGGCTCTTCAGAGGATATCTTCTGCTATTTGAGCAGCACTTGACTAACGTGGTGAGCTTGTACCATCACATCCACTTGAATAAAACTCAGCTTTGTATCTAGTGGAAATTACATACTTGTTAATTCAATGAAACAGGAGTAATTTGCCTGACAGTGACTTTTATTGCAATTCATAGGAACTTTGTTGCTCGAGTAATTGACTGTATTCTGTAACAAAGCAGCTTAAAACAAGCCAAGTTTTTCTCCACCTGGAAAATCAGTTGGTCTACAAAATATATTTAAACTCATGGATACCAAAACCTGGCTTCCATAAAGTCCAAGCAAAACCTTTGCTGACAACAAGAAGTTGAGGATGGTGCCTACTCTCTTGTGCAAGGTGATGTAAACAGTATCTGTGCTGGGGCTGTCTGGTCCTTGGAATGCTCCTGGTGCTCCTTTCCTCAGTAGCAGCACCCAAGAGAGCTTAGTCAGCATAATACACATAGAGATTTTTTTCTTAGGGTTTGGTTTTGGGGTTTGTTTTAAATTGTTTTCGATTTCTTTTTGACACTGACTGTCTTTTTCCACAGAGATAAAAAAAAAAACCAGCACCAGCAGTAGACTAAGATTTCAGGGTGGCAGAAGGTGTGATAGGACACCTGTTTTCTATTATTATTTTGTGTTTGAAAAGAAAACCGTCAACCTGGCTATTTCAAAGCTGGCAGAAAGCAGCTTTCTGATAGCACCTTCTGAATAGCAACATTTGATTCAAATATATATGTAGAAGTCTCTTTCTAAGCTTTTCCACAGTGTAGTTGGTGTTTCCAAGGAGAAACTGACTTTTCAGTGCTCAGTCCCTGTTACCAGATCCATGTGTTCCCTGCCTCAGCATCTGTGAAGGTCCAAGCAGATGAAATACCTCCCAGGGCAAACCCACCTGCTGAACTGAGGTCTCATCCACTACACAGGAAATGTTGAGACACATCCTGTGAGTGATCTCAGGCAAACAAAGGAATGAAATCAGAAAAACTAGTCTTTCTGAAGTTTGCCTCATTTTAAAAATTTAACTAGCCAGTACACTTTTAAATACGTCTGTTGACTTGAATTATATAGTGACCTCTGCGTTAATATATCTCTCAATTTTATTTAAGATATACTGTTTTTGTTATCATGTTATGAAAGACCCTGCACTTATATATTTTTAATGATTTCCCAGATATTGTTAAATTTCTGCATGTTAAAGAAAGAAATTTGATACTAGCAACAGTGGCCTGGCAATTTTATCCAAGCCATGCAATCAGAAATTTGTTCTGCCTGTATTTATTTCTTGACTTCCATAAGCCTTTTGTTAGAAGGAGTAGCAAAATCTGAAAGCATAAGCTATGAAAATGCTTCTTCCTAGCCAAGAGAAAATGCTAAGATCTACTGTCATTTAAGGTTACTTATATTTAGTCTGACAAAATATCAAGGAAGAACTGGATTATTTCAATTTCATTATGGAAGAGTCAAACTTACTCCCAAGGAACACCATACTGTGCATACATGCACAGTTTCACAATGTAATATGGCACAACCACAATGACTACCAGACAGACAGGAATATGAAATTCCATGAACATAGCCACAGAAACAGCACATTCATCTTCGAGCTATTTAGGGAATTAGTTACTTATGAAACAACCTTCCCTAAAACTGAAAGGGAAGAATCAGGGCTAGCCCAGCCTTTTCTATTCTGTCCTGATACAGCTGCATTTCAAAGAGATGTCTGGCATGATCTTCTTCAGTCTCATGCACCTGGGACACTTTACTCAGAGAAGACAACAAAAATGGAGCCTTCTGAATCAAAGCCTTTCTGTGAGCTACTAAATCAATGTCATAGGCTCTCAAATTCTGTCCTTCTCGTGAAAAAAAACCAAAGACCCAAACAACGAAACAGCTGCAGCATGGTTTATGAAGATCAGCTGAACCAAGCCATAACACATGTTAACTGACGTAACTTCATCCATACAGGTCTGAAGATCTTGAGTAATCTTGCTATCTTAATGCACATAATGTAGCTCACATTTCAATTCTATTTGTCTGTGCTTACTAACTAGAGGCTTTACTTACTCTCATGTGCATAACTGAATAACCCCATACAGAGCATTGGGGTTATCTATCTTACTATTAACACCAATGGCAGCTGCACTTACACATCAGGGAAATAAATCTTTCTGGTCTGATTCTACTCACCAAATAGCTTTAGAACCCGCAAGCTCCAAACCATGGAGAAACAATTACCTACATGCCACCAGTGTAACTTTCATTATCTCTCTCTACAGTTAGCAACCAAAGCCAGGTGATTTAAGCCCATGAAAGCAGTCTACCAATTTTCTTCAATTCCAGTAACTCACTGCCTGTGTCAGGAGAACTAAGTACAAAATCTCATTATTGCTGCCAGCATGTATTCTGTGTTCAGGATGGAAGGGTGATAAACATACAGGAACAAGGCTAATAGGGACAGATTTGGGATCTGCAACTGTGACAGTATCAGAAAACTAAAGATTTGATTGAAAGAGCCGAACAAGGGTCATACATTTCAGTAACTTCAGTACCTAAGGAACAGAAAAAAACCCAGCCACCAAACAGAAGAAAAGCTTTACAGAGAAGTTTATGATCATATGCCCAAGTTAAACACTTACTGTCCAGCTAGTGCTTATATACACACTCAAGAAACAAGTAATAATACTTAAGGTAAGTTTCAGCAGTTTTTGCTGAGAGAAGAGGTATCTTCTGCTACAACTGATCTTATTTTCTGTCTTCTAGAGCTAATGAAAGAAAATTCTTGTTGCAAGAACCGTTGTACCAGACCTCAATCACTCACAGGCCTGGGTTAATTAAAGACCCATCTCACCTGCAAAGGAAGTCTCTTGCCCTTTGCAAAGGGGTATGAAAAAGTACTGACAATGTGCAATTTGCCAAAACCTTTCAGCCTGGCCTCCTCCACCCCGCTCCCTATACCCCCAAATCAGAAGTACCAAAGACATTAAAAACAAGGCCAGGAGGCCAGTTTGGAAACATGAGACCTAGAACAGAGACAAATATATTTGAGAAAATATATTACAATGGGAGATATCCACTATTTACTGGAGAAGGAATTTTTTACTATCCTAGAGCTTTTCTGTTAGTGCATTTTTCATCTCCTAGCATGCTGGAGCAGTCGTATTTTGGTTTTGCAAAGAAAAAAGTTTCGTTCAGAATAATTCATGGCTCTTCCCCCTCCTCCTCCAAAATTTATTAATCCTTGGTGGATTAAAAAAGCAGAATTAGGATAGGCTTCCCTGGATGTAGTTCCAAAAAGTTATGAGGGAAATACTGAGACTACTTCCTCCTTGGCAGTTCAGGGAAAAAACACAGAAATTTGTCCTGGTTAACAGCGCACTATTTCTGCTCATACTGAGAGTTTCTATTCCATTGGAAATCACAGCAGTCATTATAACTCTACACAAAACAGAGGGATTCTGCAAACTGTTATTAGTTTATTTTAGTGGATGATATACGAAAATACAGATATTCACTTCTCCCCATCAATCCTTGTTTTTGGCAAAATCACAAGACATCTAACCTAACAAGAAAGCCATATAAACCAGAGAAGACAAACAGCCCTGCTCAGATATGGACTGATGCTTCTGAATATGCAGATATTTAATACCTGGCAGTATTTAGCTCAGCTTTTCCTGCACTGGTGTCTTTATTTAGCAGAAGGGAGCAGCAGCAGAGAATACTCACAGCTTTTGCGAAGACCCCCATAAGCTCTGGGAACTGATGTGTCAGGAGGGCGAGCATGGCTGTGAAAGAACAGAGTCCAGCAGTGAAGAGGATGAAGAAGGGAAGCTCTTTCTTGGGGTAAACTGAAACCTCGTGAAATGCTGTAGAAAAAGATACGAGAAGGGGAAGGGATTATACGTTGAAAAAAAATCAAAACACAACACCAACCAAAACCAAACCAATGTTCTTACATAGTTTAAACAACCAGAGACACACGAAGATGCTTCTGAAGGAAGAAGAACATGGAAGATCTGAAACATCTAAGAACATTATTGTTGTGTCAGTTAACTGTCTCTGCCAAGTAAATCTCTCTGAAAATCATATTTCTGGTTTACTCTGGTGCTATGTACACATTACTTTTGCCTTCCCTGTGTCAGCAGCTATAACGCAGCTGTGCAACAGCTAATCCCAGAAAACAGACTTAGAAATAAAACATCAATTTTTAAAATGTTGACCATTAACTAACCCCACGGCTGCATATTTACTAATGCTGATACACAGAGAGTGCAGAAACATGTGCCCATGAGCAGCAGTGAGCCCAACCATACAGAAGCATCGCTGCAGGCCAGTTAAAGCAGGCTGTAAAACTACAGCCTTTGTAACTGTAAATTCTGAGTGTTTATTCTGCAGAGCCAAGAAAAATTATCCTAAAAGCAGGACATGTATCATGTATTTTATTACATTAAATTAACAGTGAATTTTTAAGTACTCTGATAGGAACACAGAAATTTCCTTGACTCTGGTATAAAAAATCCTTCACTGGACTTTGGAAAAAGCAGCACTGAGATGACTAAAAGGGTTAGAAGAGGCTAATGAATATTTACCAGAAGGATATATACCTTAAACTTTTATGGCAGCTCAGATTCAAGGTGAAAATTTGTCTGGGTTGGGTGGGGTCTTACCTATCTGTTTTACTCCTTCAGTCTATAGAGCTACAGTCAAGATAAATGCAAACTTTGAAACATTTTTTTCCTCATATAGGACCAACCTCAAGGCTTCCCATATACTCAAATCCTATGGCTATTCATATATATGAAACATTACTCTTACATTTTGCCTACTTGCTCTGCTTCAGTGATCAGCTCTCATCTCTTTCAACTTGCAGACAACATAAGCACAGGGTAATCCTGCAACATGGCAGGATAATATTCGTGACTGCATTCATCCAGAGTGGAGTGGTTCTCAAAGCCAAAAGCAGGAATTCATAACAGTTTAAATTAGAATATTAAAAACTAAAAATGTGTATGACTCTTGAATCTGCTAGTTTGATCAGTTGAAAAAACGAAAGTAGGGATAGCTTACAACTTCTCTTTGATTTAAAATAAATGTAGAGATCAGAAATACCAGAACATGGACTTCTTAAGCCTAGGATCTCTTGTGCTTTTCTTGCACTGCCTTTTCACACAGGCTCAACCCTGCTGTTCCAGTCTGTTATCCAGTCAGGGCAAAAGTTTTCCAATTGATATTTTTAATTTGGAGAGCCTATGAGATTGTTGTGTTCTGATATAATTCCAGCTGACTCTCCCATAAAACACACACAATTAAAGGGTGTGGACAGGTATGCAAAATCCCTCTAACCTACCTGTGTCTGTCACGGTAAGCTAAACCCTTCCCTCCTCTAACCCAGGAGATTTTGCAGTGAAAGGCATTTCCCATAACTGCCAGAGCAGAACACACTGCCTGCTGTTAAAGAGTCCCTCCTTCTAACATTTGACAAGAACGATTCATTTTGCATCTAAAAAGAGAACGCTGAGCTATTCTGCATGACTTTGTCATTGCTAAATCTCTTGACACTCCACCCTCCTCAGCTCAGCATCCCTCTGAGTAAAGCAAGCAGAGCACTCTGAGAGGTGTTGTTATAATTAGGATGATTATAATGGGGTGGGGAGATACTGTCAGTTGCCAAGGATTTCTGCGTAATATCAGCAAGAATGTGCTGTGAAGGAGAAACTTGCAAAGAGTGGATTTTCGCTGAATTACTCTCACCTAATGTTTACTCATGTAGGCTTATAAAAAGAGGCAACACCTTTTTCAGCCCAAACCAGAGAGGTTCTGAATGAAAGACTACAAAGGGTGCAAATGCCCTCAAAACCAGCCTTCCCAGCAGAAGCAGGCTTCATTTTACTTGTACCAGAACAAATTTCCCTTTATTCTTTCTTCAGGACAGAGAAGGTGAGAGAATAATCTTCTTCCTTGGATCAGCTTTTATTTGCCTCCTCTGCCCTGACTCTGCAAACCTGTGTGTGTTTCACTTGAGCTCACATGAAATCCCACAGAGAGAACACATGGGAATGAGGTGTAACTGCAAGATTGGCTAATTTGGCTCTTCCTCTGCATTCTTGTGCTTCACTGCATGCACTGCAATGAATCTCATTAGCCTGGACTGTAACACTTGAGGGCTGGATCTCTCTCTGTATCTGGGAACACTGGTGGCACTTTTCTAATACACGCCATAAACCCACATAAAACTCAGATGACTTCACATCAATCTCTTCATCACAGTACACACACCATAACATGAAGAAAACCCTTTCTTGCTATTTAAGACTGCTTTTTGGAAATGGCAAGCACAACCTGTCATGAGTACTAGCTGCAGTAATGATCCAGCTGTCCTCAAGCAAGTTGGATCCTGCCTCGGAATTTAAGTAGCTAGTGTGTCTACCAAAGATTAACAAGGCTGTGACACTGTGCTTTTTGTTTGATGGGATGTTAACCTAGATGAAAGATCAGTGTGTTGGCAAGAAAGAATAGCGAGAGCTGATTTGGATCTCTTTGGTAATCTGTCAAAAATAATAAATACAGCTAATTGTTATGAACTATGCTGAGGAGCTGCCTCTTGAACCATCACAGGAGCTCCAGAGGCTCACTGTCAACCTTGTTATTCTAATCCAGCATACTCAATTTAAAAGGCATCAAAGAAGACCGGTGTTGCAAGACTCAGGTATTCTTTGGTGATAAGAAGAAAAACATTGAACATACATGGTAGTAGTTCTCTATCTGCGGTTTCTGTACAAATAGGGTAAGGATAGAAAAGATGTCCTTTTTCCAGTGGATAGGGGATCATTCTGAAAGCTGAAAAGAAAACATGGTGCATAAGTTACTGTGAGCGTGGCAGTCATACTTAAGTATACTTGCAATTCTTAAAAACAAACATAGACAAAACATTTTTATTTGGTTGCAAACAGTATATAGATTGCTTAATGAAATGCCAAAATATAAATCTACATTGAGCTTTTAATCACAAAAACTCCTGTGTTTATTTTTATTCTTGAGACAATGTTCGTGAATGTCAGGTAAGACCACATTACAAGGACATACAAAAACGTTTGCATAATCAAAGCCCATTATACTTCCAAATCCATAACCAAATGTACACATTTTGTCTTAGGCTTTTAGGCTGCAGAATTTTTAAATTTCAGGGGAAAGAACTGTACCTAACAGGTATAGCCTACAAAAATGACCAGCCAAACCTGTAAATTCGGACCAATACTCACAGTCTTTGTGCATCAAGCATAATAGAAGTTTTCATGGAAAAAATACACTATTCTTTTTCCATCACACTCCACCAAGCCAGGTAACACTGAGGACATGAGCTCTGAGGACCAGTTTTCCAACACGGTCATGTTTTCATTTTCTATTTGGCAGTCAAAGATTAATACTAAATTATTAAACCCAGGTTCCTCTCATGCATTCTTTCTAAATGCAGTGGATCAAGTCAGGTTTCCAATATAAATCTTCAGGTCATGCATTAAATAATACTTAATCTTATGAATTTTTAAAATTGAAAATAAAAACAGAGAGGGAGGGAAATGGATTACTAAATCTTGATGGTGCTGATGTCATACGCCATCTGAGTGTGGTTTATGGAAGCATCAGAATACTTGAGTGAAATACAGCTTTGCAATCAAGGCATCCTTTTCCATTATCCTATATATTATTTTCACTGTTAAAATGTCATCAACATGTTATTCTCGCTACTCCTATGAACATCAGTCACTGAAGCAATATTTTCCCAAACAGATGTCCTAGAAGCACTGTACACTTTAGTTGTTAGGTACAGCCCACTGCCACACAATAACACTCCATTATCTCCCACTCACACGGCAACTTAAGAATTTGTTTAAATACACAATCCCCCAATATTTTCAGCTGTGCACACTGCATTTGAAATGATGTTAGCTGTATTTTTTTGTGAAATTATATTGTTGTATTTTTTCTTCATTGCTGCATTTAAAGAAATAGTAAAGAAGGCAGAGATCCTGAAAGTCTGTAAACCAACCTGGGCTGTAATGCTCTTTCAGTATTAACCACCTCTCTCCATAGCAACCCATAAAGCCAAGTACAAATACAATAATCCAAGCTGTAACGCACAACAAACTTGAGTGTCTGTACAAAAACATATGTGGAATGATGTTTAATGCTCATTTCTTCAAAATCCCTAACACAAGTTTTTCCTTCCAATTTGGCTTAATATTGAAACAGACCATTATGCCTCTTCTGCCTTACCCTAAGCCACAGTAACATTAAAATTTTAATCAAAATAAAATGGGAGGTAAAGATGTTGCTTCTACAAAACAAGTGAAAACTGTCTGGATAGCTTTTACTGAATTTAAGCAGTCATGCTTCAAGTGAGACAAACTATGGAATATTTACAGCAAAACAGCTTTATTTTGCAATGTTATCAGCCTCCTTGGAAGGAAGTGCTCTGGTTCACCTGGATCAGTTTGTATCTACATAGGTACTTCTCTGCCTGACTCCTATGGTATTTATCTGATCCTATTCTACATTAATTGATTCAGGTAACACAGAGGCACTTTGCCACTCACCCATGTATTTGCTGCAAGAGCAAAAAATTCCTCTTCTTCATGCAGACAGGAATTTTGACAGAAGTTTAGAAACCAATACTGACAAACCATCACTTCAGACACTTTTGAAACTTGGTTACACTTGAAACTACAGATCTTTTGTACAGAGAACCTGGCCCAAACACAGTGGTGGCACTTGGGCTTTTATAGTTGTACTATGAATAAAATACCTACAGACACCTAGAAAGAAATTGAGGGCAACTGACCATGTATTATATGTAGACTGTTGGTTAAAACCAGTATTTAATTACATTTAACTTCTCTGTCATGTCTTCACTGGTTTTCACTTACAGTTATGCAGAGATGCCAAGATATGGACCAAATGTTATGATTATTGAACCCTTAGTTGTCTTCATGTGTGAGCAAATATTTTGAGGACTCGTGCACTGTTCGTATTTTTCTGAAATCACTGTACAAAATGAATTATGGATTTTTCTGCAGAAGGTATGCAATGATACTCATTTACATCTTTACAGGCTATTATACGGCTATTAGCTAATAAAGTCCGTGTTCAGATTGCTGAATGTGGAGATAATAAGAAGGAGAGTATAGTTAGATGAGAATTCCCTACATTGCCTTCAGGCACAGATGACTTGATTTCCTAAGTGGCAAGAGGGTTGCAGGGCAGCCAGACTCCTGTGCCAAAAGCTGGTCCTGACACAAAGCCCTTTAGGGGCTCCTCAGCCTGACAAAGCAAAAGAAGATCTGTTCAGGATTCCCTTCAAAATACTGCTTTGTACTGATGGAATAATGAGCCCTAGGCTATAGGACTTCTGCGATAGTCCAGAAGAGAAGGAACACCACGTAAAAGCAAACCACAGAAAATAAGTCACTGGGAATGAACCTATGACAGAGAAAATAATAGACTGGGAGAAATGATGAGAGAAGAGCCAGCAGATATGACAGAGAACAATGCAGCAGAGCAAACCCCAGGCAGCACTGGTATGGATAACTGAGCAAGTGTTCTATACACCTAGAAATAAAACCAGTGCATGCTCAGGGAGCCTACATTGCAAACCAGGCAAGTTCAGGTCATTTCATACTGTAACTGAGATAGTAAGTCACTTTTATACTGGAGGTATTAAGTGCATTTCTATAGGAATTCTCATGGTAACAAAATATATTTTCTATCAAAGCTAAATGAGAACAAAAATGGCGAAACACAAACACACAAAAAAGTTGTTATAATAACATATGGAGAGGATGAAAAATAACAAAATAAAGTAGAGCAGAAACAGGGAACTAGATTACATAAAGAAAAAACCTGCATCAGAAAAAAGGCCAACAAAGGCTGATTATAAGTTGTACTTTTAAATTCTCTGAAACTTGGTAAAAAACACTTCTCAAAGACAGGATAAGGTATATTAGAAGGTTAGTATACAACCTTTGGAAGTCATATACTCCAACCTCCCACTCAAAGCAGGGTCATTTCCAAGTTAGGCTGGATTGCTCAGAACTATGTCAAGCTGAGCTCTGACTATCTCTGGGACTGGAGGTCCCACAACCTATCACCAACCTGTTTCAATGCACCACCACTCTCACTGTGAAAATATGTTTCTTAGGTCTGGGTTAAATTTCTCTGGTTTGAACTTATGGGTATTGCTTCTTTATGCTGGGCCATTTTGTGAAGACTGTGACTCTCTCTTCCATATAATCTCTCTGTTGGACGGCAGAAGACAGCAACTGGATCATCTCTTCACCACAAGTCTTCTCCAAGTTGAACAAAACCAGCTTCATCAGCATTTTGTCCTGTATCGCATATTCCAGTCCCCTATGCATCCCAGTAATCCTTCACTGAATTCACTCCAGTTTGTCCGTTTAAAAAAAAGTAGTAAAATACAGTATTGCTTTGTATTACACACTAATATATGCCTGTCTATAAGGCACACTCATAATTTCCAAATATCAAGCATTCACAGAATCACAAAATGGTATGGGTTGGAAGAGACCTTTAAAGGTCATCTAGTTCCAACTCCACTGCCACGAACAGAGACACGTTTCACTAGATCAAGTTGCTTGAAGCTCCATCCAACCTGGTCTTAAACACTTGGAGGGACAGTGCATCTGCAACTTCTCTGGGCAACCTGTTCCAGTGCCTCACCACCCTTATTGCAAAATAGTTTTTGCTTATTTCCAATCTGAATACACTCTCAGTTTGAAACCATTCAAATAATGACAAACAAATCTCTACAACCCTGGAATGAAATAAGTTAAATTATTATCTCCTTATCCATGAGCAAGAAAATATGTCTCAAAGAAGTTGGGAAATTTTGTTCAGTATTACACAGCAAACACAATATAAGACTTCAAATCCCTTTTACTCATTAAATGAAGTTTGTGTTTTCAGATCAAATTTCAAATATTTCAATGCTGATGAAGATCTAACTGGTGTCCAAAATTCTCACATACTATACTTGACAAAAACAATTATTTTTTTCATGACATTCAATAAAAGTATTTGATTAGCTCCTTTGTAAGAAAGAGGATTACTTACTGCCTTCCCATGTACAGTGTAAGAGGTTCAATGCCCCCTCTACTCTTTTCCAGTGTTGAAGATGAAAGAAAGCATATGCTATGGCTTCACTGTCCCCTCTCTTCAGAATATGTTCAGGGGGCAGAATTAGGCTTTTCATTTCTAGCAGATACTGAAATAAAAAAGTAGAGCACAATTATTGCAGAGGTAATACAAAACACAGAAAGCTGACTGCAATTCTATAATGCACACTGAAAGGTCCACTTCACTTAAGTACTTTTTCTCTTAAGGGTTTCATCAAATGTCCATCACCAACTGCACTTGAAGACATCTATTGAATTATTTCCAAAGACTAAGATATGCTGTCAGATGGTTCTGCTCTACAGCAGTAGTATGGGGACTACAGAGAAATTTAAAATGAAACATCTCTCTTATTGAAGGAGATGAAAGAAAAGGCTCAAAGCAGAAAATGGAATTTAATAACAAGAGCTTTTTAATTAAAAGTGTTTATAATGAAATGAAGAAGACTAAACATTTTGATTCACAAAATCTTTCTATAATGAAACGTATAGCACTCACAGTCGGCACACAGGTTGCTGCATTTTCTGCATTGCCATTAACTGGTTGCTAGGTCTACGAATGTGCCACAGTGGCAACCACCTAAGTAGCTAATAACAAGTTACAAAGTAAAAATGTTACAAAACGTAACAAATACCTGATTTCCCGGGGTGGAGGTAAAAGTATAGGGCCTTTAAACTTTCTACTTGAAATAATTGCTGAACGTGTAATTAAAATAAAGTACCACTGACTAAACCCACAAGCAATTTTCATAGAAATTTCCCCATAACTGGCTTTCCCCCCTCAGAAGCAGATAAAACTCACAGAGGGCTCACGACCCAGGAGAAGATAGAGGTGTCAGACATTATTCAAGCAGGTGATTTTTCCTCCCTCCTCAATCCATCAACTAGACTAACAGTTAACTGGACAGACATCTATCACCAGTTCAGCAGACGTCTCATCACTGGCGTTACTACATTCCAGTTAGTGGAGGGGAAGGAAGCAGCAGAGAGGAAAGATACACCCCTTGTTGGCATCCTTTACAGGAGAAGGAGTAACAGACAGAAAACAAGCTGTTGAATCAGCTCCTGTTTGTCAGCTCTCCTGAGGAGGGTACCATTTCCCAGCTGTGTGCTGACTGCTCTTCCACAGCACAGGGAAACTGTGGCTCTCTTCCAGGATGCCCAAGATCACACGTTCTCCCCACCAGACTGTTCAAGTTAACACAAAAGGCAGCAGGTGAGTCAGGCCCTAGCACAAGGTTGGAAAGGAAAGGTATGGCTGATCACTGGCAAAGAAGGAAGGAGTGTGCAGCCCCTCCATTTCACCCTGTGCTACAGCCTGGTCTGGAAGGAGGACTGCAGGACCGAGGGACTCACAACTTCCTCGTGCAGGCACCCATGAGGAGGCAACCTGGCACCAGAGGCAAAAGGGAGGCATGGGTGGGGTCAGCCTTGCACAACCCCTGATAAATGCTGACTTTTGTGAACAGGATGTGCTGGTGCAGAAAAGAAGGCAAAAGAAAGAAATGAGGATTGGAAGTCAGCCTTGTGGAAAGGAAGAGAAAAGGGCAGAGGGAAACGAGCACCAATAGGATGATGCCATGGAAGATGTCCTAGAGCTTGTCACTCCTTTGTCTGAAGGAGCTGTCAAATTGGTAAAAGATTTCTAGAGCTCATGATCGAAACAGAGAACTGTCAACTCTGGGAAACAGATAAATACTTTGAAAAGACGTTTCCAATGTGGGTAACAGTATTAAAGGAGGAGAACCTGAAATAGCAGTGGGAATAGTTGAGTGTGATATCTGGATTTTCCCTAAAGCCTTTCAGGAATGAGAGAGCTGCAGATCAGGTGGATAAATGGAGGAAGCTGCCACTTAGCAGACAGTCTAGGGGATTAAGGGAGATAGGGAGAAAAGAATAAAGAGCTGACAAGAGGGAGGGAGCTGCCAGGTTTACAGGGATACAGCAAACATTCACTGCCCTGATGAATGCCTCACCCTTTTAAAAACACACATTATACCTGTTGAGTAGAATGGAATACAGCTGCAAGAGCTGCAAGTTTTATTAATTTAGAACATAACTCTTATTTCCACATTTTCTGCAAAATTAAACGAGAAAGTAAGTTCTCAATATTTAAATATTTCAACCAAAGGAAAAAAACATAAACAAACCCAATGATATGTCACCATTAGTAAGAGAAAGGAAAGAAAAGGAAAGAAAAACCAGGAAGGAATGTCATATTTCTAGGAGTGTTAAAAGAAAAGATGTTATTTTGATTCTTATGTATTGCTTGCTATCAGCAATCAAAAAGAAATCAAGTAGAAATACCAGATAGTAGGATATATCTTGACACTTGCAATCAAGCTTAGTCCTCACTTAGTTATGTTGATTTTTCAGTCTGCTTTTTCCTCAGTTTCAGAAAGAAATTATTTTTAGAAGTTCCTCAGATCAAAAATGTGAAACCCTCCTCCCCCATTACTGTATCACAGCTATCTGCCCAAACAAAAAGTCCATAACCTGGTTTGGTGATACTCAAGAAGACCCACATAGAAAGTTGATAGGTGGCTCAAGACTCATTTGTGACTCATAAATGTTTTTATTTTATGCATAAATGTCAGCCACACCTTTTGGACATACAAAATGTCAATTTATTTATTCTGGAGGCATTTCCAGCAGGAACACTGGCTGTACACAGCCCTAGGGACCCTGTCTGGAACACACTGTACAGTTCTTATCAGGCAGTTTCCAAAACAAAAAAGACCAAATTTCTCAAGTACACAAAGAAATGGCTTTGGGAAGCGGCACTTGAAGGCCTCCATCTACTTAACTTCTCTGAACATTAGTAAAGGGTACCAAAAAGCTTCCTAGCTGTAAGTAAGGCTTGATTGTTATGGAAGGAGACATATGACTGTCCATGAAAATTAGGATGGTCTTGATGTCCTGGAATATCATATCCACTGGCGCACTGCTGTGTTTCCGAGGAGAGTTCAAGAGCCCAGAGGGCATTCGGGTTCCTGGAGGTTCTGCTGGCAGTGCTCAGGGTCTGCCTGGAGATAGAGCCAAGGGCAGTCTCCTTTCATGGTCACTGGGCTATTGGTCCCAGATCTTTCAGAGGCAGGACTGAGCCCCAGCAATCTGCTGAGTTTCTAGCAGGTTGTCTGTGAAACCAACACAGTCCCCCTGAAACATTTCATATTGGACAAACAGACCAATTCCAGTCAAATGAACTAAAAATTAATAATAATTAAAAAAAGAAAAA
>WEKY01006380.1:0-11587 GCA_013390045.1 Picathartes gymnocephalus | reverse complement strand
ATGATTTCCTTAGATTCACTTTCAGGTATAATACATACCTTCCAAAATACTTGTCCCTTTTCATTTTTTCCTAGCAAGTAGGCTTTTCTTACTAATTGCTTTTCAAAGGTGACAATCTTAAAAAGTGGTCCATACTTAGGATACCAAGGACAGCATGTGGGAGACTTGAGTCTCACTTTAATACAGTTGGATTTTTTCACCTAGCATATGATGGTAAGCCTGTGATAGTAAGTTTTCTCAGATTACAGAACAGAGATCTTTCACTCCATGAAGCATAGGAGGAAGGTTTATGTTCTTGCATTTTCCCAAAGCTCTGAGAAGAAACTGGCATTTTGTTTATTTAGTTACTTTTGATTTTGTAGAGTGAAAAATGAAAGAAGTGATGGTTCAAAAGTTTTTTTTAATGTTATATCGGTCCTGTGCATGCTTTCTGCTTTTGCTGCCCTTGCAAGAGGGTTCTATTCTTTAAAATAAAGATATAAGTATTATTCATTATTAAATACTTGCATGAATAACTGCAAGGTACTGATTCAGGTTTGGTTTTCACTGAGGAGATAACAAAGAGATTATTGTTTTTGGGAGTATCTCCTACGTTTGGAATGCATTTTTAAATTAACTTAGCTAACCAGTAGTAGAACTAGCAGATGTTTTCAGGAGATCCACACTGTTACACTTATCTTTGACTGAATGAAAGCTTTACCTTTAATGTGCAAAATGTTTGGAGATAGAGAAATGTACCAGATGCTGCCTTAGAAGTATTGCTAAAAATGTGATGAACTTGTGAAATCTTTACTTATTATTCAGTGAATGAAGCCTTTTTTGTATATTGAAAGTTTAATTTAAATCCTCCTTCATATAGCATGTTTTGTGAAATGTTTTCTTCTTTTTTGTTATTCATCTGTAGGTTCCTTCAGAGAAATCGGAATCCTTTGCATCCTTGTTGAGACGCTCTCCTTTAATTCAGATGGGGCCTGCCAAAGATAAAATTGTCATTGGTCAAATATTCCATGTTGTAGAAGATGATCTTTACATAGACTTTGGCGGCAAGTTTCACTGTGTGTGCAAAAGACCAGAAGTTGATGGAAAGTAAGTAATAAACGTATGGTAGGTGATTAACATCTGTGAATGACATCCTGAAATGCTTAGCTACAGGGACTTGAACATCTTCTGGACTGACCTTGGATAGTTTGTATGAATTCTGGGGTTTAAACTGTGGAAGTTAACGTATTGTGCAGAATGGAAGTACGATCATAAACAGGTCTGCATAGCTCATCGTCTGGAATTCAGATTCCCTTATACATTATTGCTATTCCAACTGATGATGAGCAAAGGAAGTTACTGGGTGTTTAGTTACTGAAAAAAAGGGAAGTAGTTGTCAAGCACTGTTTATTAAAATACTTGGGAGTTTTGTGGATATGGAACTTCAATCCATGTAAGTAGTCTCACTAGGCAGTAGCTATCTTTGCTAAGTATAGATGCATGAGGTCATGTACTGAGGAGTTTACACGTTATTTGTGATAATACTTTTCATAGCAGATGATCGGTGCTAATGTGGTCAAATATTCTGTATTGTAGCAGGTGATTTTATATAGATTTTGGTGTCAGGTTTCACTCTGTACTGAAGTAGAACAACTTGGAAGTAGAACGGTTGTGCTGGGGAATACAATATTTAGAGAGCTAAAGGATAAGAAAGCAATGAATTCTAGTGGAAATAGCATTTATAAGCTTTCTAAACTGTCTTTGGCACCTTATAATTGTATATTATTCAAAGATCTCTTGTCTATTTCATTTGTTTACAGGTTGCTTTAACACTGATTTTTTAATACATAGGCAAAACATCATCTTTTTGAATTCATAGCATCAGAATATTTTAGTCCGTCTCTTTTCCCAGTTTTCTGTAAGAGAGGAGGAGAATCTTTGTTAATCTGCAACATCACTGTTTCTGAAACATTAAATATGATTAATGATAATCACTTCTGAAATAGTTGATTTAACAAAAAGAGGTTTAACAGAAATAATCACGTTTGTGTGAAAGTCTGTGATAGTATTTTATTAGAGTATTTTTATAGTCAGCTTCTTTTTTTGACAGGTCTGAGACGTTCATAGCAAATGCGTTTGATGTCCCAGGATGAACTGTGTCCTTTATACCCATCCCATTTGGCAGCAGGCAGAGATTTTCTTAGTCTATTGCTGCTACTATAGTAATAGAGCCCTTGTTGCTCTTTGCATTGCCTGCTAATTCCAAATTGAGATAAGCTTTGCCTTTCCCAATCCATTCGTGCATGCCTGAGGAGTGTTTCTATATTAGTCTCAATCTGTGACCATTCATTTGGTTCTGTGGTCGAGTTCAGACCAAAACTCCCTGTTCAGCTGCACTAGCCTTCTGCCAGACCTGCTCATTCTGCACATCGGGAAAGACCCTTATAAAGCATTGAGGAGTTTGTCCTTATAGATCTTTGATGTCTTCTGGGCACTTTTTCATGTCACTTTTTCAGGACAACTTCTCTACCCTGAATAACCCAAAGTCTACTGTCCTGAAGCCCAGATCTGTCTTCTGCCACTTTCCTCTCTCACTTTCCTTCAGCATGGAAGCTCTCATTGGTGGTCTCTGCAGCTGAGAGACACATCAGCTATCACATTCCCAAGCAGTTCTTAGCTGTCCATATGTACCATGTCCAGCAGAAATCCTGTCCTACTTGGGTTGTCTGGCACCTCTGGTTAGAAAATGTCACCAGGGCACTTGCTCTGATTGCTTGCTCTCCTCCATGTTTGTTCCTGCTTGAGCACACATCAGGACATTTGAAGTGCCCTGTGACAATCAAGGCCTGCAATCGTGAGGTGGCTTCTGGTTGTTTGAATGAAGCTTCATCTATTCCCTCTTCCTGATTACACTGCCCATAGCAGACACCCACTGTGACTGTGTGTTGGTCTCCTCTCCAATTTTGGCCCATGGCTCTGAACTGCCTTCTTGCATGGTTCATAGCAAGGCTCCATGCACTCATGTCCCTTTCTTGCTTCCTATGCAGCCTCTTTGCCTTTGTCCCACGTTTGCTTGCGTGGTTCTTCCCAGGTTTGGGGAGTTGGCAACTTCATGTTTATCTTCAGATCTCTAAGTGAGATTCACTCCCCTTGTGAATGCTGAACCCACCACTTGCTGTTTCCTTGTGTGGTGTTATTATTTTGTCATGGTCCTCTGGAATACTTTGATGGCGTGACAAACTATGGGAAAGGAAGGAAAGATGTCTTCCTTAAAAAGCTCACGGGCAAACAAGCATCTGTCCACTCCTTCCTTGCTCTCATCCTACCCTTAATGACTTACATCTTTCCTTGTGGTGCGTGTTGCAGAGGTACAGGGGAAGATGAGGCCCAGGGAAACTTTTATTGGAGCAGGTGCTTTAGAGTCAGTTGTGCACTGAACGCTGGGAGCATAAGCCTGAGGCTCAGAAGGTCTTGGCCAGTTATATTTTTGGCTGCCTTTTATAATGATAAAAACAAGCAGATCCCTACAAAACTTGTTTATACTTCCTTCTCATTGCTTTTGAGTGGGAGTGGAGATATGGAATTTAATAGCCTGGGTATTTTTAATGAAATTAAATTTGGCACTAAAGGCGGTAGTTCCCAAAATAATAGAGACAGAATTTACAACATTGAGAATGTAGGAGCAGTGGATATAGTAGTGTTGCTACTCTATATTTAAATGACTTAAGGCATTCATTTGAGATGTGACTGATTCAAATCCCTTTTCTCCGCAGTTCAGACCAGAAACCTGAATTTGCCTCAGACTACTTAAGTGTTTAAATGCTATATGGACCCAATTCTCTAAATAAAAATAAATAAGAAAGCAAATAATTTAAATGATTCTTGCCAACTTTCTCTAATTCATTGCATTTCTGGAATTGGAATTTCTAAAATTTACCTGAATTTACAAAAAAATTGCAGTTGCAAGCAATCTTTTGCAATTTATGTAACAAGGTATCTCTTTAGGATATGTACTTTTGATATTTCCTTGGTCATTTGGCTTTTTTCCTCACCAGAACTCATAATACACTTCTCTTTTTCTTATATGATGTCCAGTGCTCTTTGAAAATGCTACCGTTTACTTGAAAAGAAACAAAAGGCTCTTGTCTGTGAAGACAAGAAACAAGAGGTTCTTGTGTGTAAAATTTGTTCTCTTGAACTGCTCAGTCCTGTTCCTAACAGTTATGATTTCTTAGAGTGTCCAAGTGACAGATCCTGAAGTGCTACCACCGTGTGGCCATAAGAAAGGATTTCACCCTAAAGACTGAGGTAGAAAAGCAACTAAAAAAAAAGGTATCCCTCACTTGGAAAATTTCAAGTAGCTAAATAAATACATTTTTCCCCTCAGTTCCACTAAAAGGAATTTCAACTTCAAAAAACCAAAACGAACCACTCAAACTAAACCCCAAGCAAAACACCACAGACTTTAAGTAAAAGAAACCGTAGAACAGTAATGCACAATTTAAATTGAATAAACATTTGAAGAACCTGCTAGCTATTTTTGTTTGGTTTTCATTGATTGTTTTCCTTTGTTTTGGAAACGTGTTTCATGGAATTGCAGAAAATACTTTTTTTTAATCAGCATTGATGATATTGAGATTGGAAGAATGCATTGGCTTAGTTAGAGGTCAAACATACTGTTGGTAAAATCTCACTGGGGTCAGGCAAGGATGTATTCGATTATAAATATTGGTATAATTTTGTTATTTGGGGTTTATTTACTGTGTGATGAGTATTTATTACCCTTACGATTTCAAGATCTCACGTAATATATGCTGTACTTATTAAATATATACTATAATTAGTAAACACGTTTCTTGATACACTTTGACTTAAATGCTTTATTAAATTGCATCTTATGCCAACAGCACTGCAGTTCTGTTAAATATCCAAAGTTTATACAAATAAGAAAGGGTCTGTAGTGAAGTAAAAACTCTTTTCAGCAATGGGAAGAAAGTGGTATGTTTTTTCTCCCTTTTAACATGCAGAAGAATTGAAGTCCTGAAGAAGAAAGTGTCTGTCTTATATCTCAAAATAAGCAACAACTTAATCCATGGCAAAAAGGTGCTGTTAAAACCTGCTTCTGTCATTATCAGATGGAATTTCTGAGAAGCAGAAAATATGGGAAGGGGTTGGGCTGACACTGCCTCTTGCACGGTCTGCACCTGTACTGTTAATAATTCCCATCAAAAGCAAAATGGCTTTCAGCAATTTTCTAAAATGTAGGATTGCAGGACCAGCTTCCAAAGAGGATTAAACTGCACCTCTCCATGCCAGTGTAATGAAGCTTTATTTTCAAAGACTGCTGTAACCCTCCAGCAACTCCAGTATTATCAGGCTGTAGGATCAGAAAGACACTTCCTTTATGCTTGAGTATGCAGCTGGTGCAGGGATTTCCAGTATATCCTGTGGCAATTTTACTTGACACCTTTTATACAGTTCATATTTGCCAAACTTAAAATAGTAGAGAAGGCAAGAAATCATTTGATGATTGTGATTTAGACCATGACAGCTTAATGAGCACTATAAAATATTACCCAATGCTGTTTCTGCAAATTGTATCAAAATATTTACTCTGTTTGAATGACTGCCAGGGTGAATTTTATTTGGGAAACATTTTAAATTCTTCTCTTTTTGTTCCATTTTTAAAATATTTTATAGATAAGGCTAGGATGGAATCCAATTTAATCTGATTTCTTAGATTAGGTAATGTGAATAATGCTGGTTGTTTTCTAGCATATTCATTTTATTAAGACAGTCTTAAGTTGAAAGTAATAAGGAAACTGTTTAAAAGATCTTGTAAGAGTAAAAATAAATCAATTTTCTAAAAAAAAAAATGGTTCATGAAGAGAGATGCTCTTCATGGTAAATGATTTCAATAAGACACTGTTCAGTTTAGTTTCAGTTTGTGTATTAGAGTCATCACATGTTAAACTGAAGGGTGAGTTTGGAGTTATGTACTCTGTTTTGATGCCATATGAATATGCTTTTTGAACGAGTGCATCTCAACCAGAATGAGCTGCCTCACACAAAGCACTCTGCTCTCGGTGCAGCAGAGCCCCTTGTACAAGGGAACAAGTCACTGCCTGGTTCACTCTCCTTGCTGAACCCTCCTTTCCCTGACTGTTGTGTATGTAATGGGCAATATTACTGTGAAAAGTGTTAGAGAGAGATGTTGAAAACATAACTTTCTAACTCTTTCCTTTAAAATACGTAATGACCAAACAACTGACAGAAGGCTGTACTGATTGAGAGACTCAGCATTCAGCTCCCATTCCCAAGGCCTTTGCTCTTTCTTTGCCAGGGGAATCACACGCATCAGATTCATGTTTACTCCTCAGATTATGTATTTCTTCCCTGTCCTGTACTACTGCTGACTGGAGTGGTGCTGGTCTGCCAGCCTGCCACATCCTTTGGCTTTCAAGCTTTGAATGTTGATGGAACTATTACTGCTAAGAAAAAAAAAGGCAATTAATGTGATATATAAAGAAAACTTATCTTCCTGCAGTAATGCTGGGTTTAGTTGTACATGTTTGTTTTTACAGTGGTCTGCTTCCTTTTTGCTGTCAGTTGCCAGCAGAATAGCACTTATCTGTAATATGTAATTCTCAACAGGAAAGAAGGAAATTGCTAGCCAGCAGTACAAGGGATACAATAAATGATGCTTTTGCAAGTACCATTTTCAAACTTACGCAGATGCAGAAAAAACAGGTCATATGAAAGAGACCAGCAACCTATAGAAACTTAGTGATTTCTTAAAAATTATTTATGAATGTTGAAGTTACTGATAAAATGCACAGGACGCTGGATTGGTGTGGAAAACTGCTTTTGATTTCTGTGATGTTGTCTGGCTTAGAAAAGCAGGTCCACTCTCAATTTTGTTATGTGAGGGGAATGAACATAGTTCTGACAGAATTTTCTCATTCTAATTATGTGTTCAAATTGTTGCTGTTAGCTCATTGGCATTAAATCAGTGGTTTCTTCCTTTCCCTGCTTCCCTTTTGTTGTAGTTTTCATTCCCAACAGATCAGTCTTTTTCTTACAGGTTTGTCTAGTAGTAATCACACTGTAGAAAGACTCTTATAAGAAGATTGAGAAAATGTGTAAGCACTCTGTCGTGGTTTAGGAACAGCAGTCCCCAATTTAGGGCCCCCTTGCCCCAAGACTCTCCCGAACCAGATGCCACTTGCTTGCTCCCCCTGCCGTCCTCCCTTACCACTTCCTGCTCTGGGTATAGAGTTGAGAACAAGGTGAAAATTAAGGGTTGAGATAAGAACAATTTACTGGAAACAGCAACGAGATAAGAAAACCAACAGAAACAGCAACAATATTAATAGCAAAAGTGTATAAAAGAAGGACAAAAAAAGATTTACATGCAAAGATGCTCACTGAGGATCCTGATGACAGGGTTTCCCTCTCCTGCTATGATTTTTCTTGACCAAGCCTCCACCTCCACCTCCACCTCTGGCAGTGATGTGAGATAGTGTAGAATAACAACCTAGACATGCCCATATCGCTCCAGGCTCTGCTCCCGCACAGCTACTGTGAAAATTTTGTCCTGTCTCTTGCAGGAAATGCATTAGCTTCCTTCCTTCCATCATCTTTTGCTGCCATTGCCTCATTCATGTGCACTATTGGTAACGGTTTATACCTGATCCAGGCTCATTCTCTGTATTCTTTTTTTCAATACTGATTGTTAATATGTATTTCCAATATAAATATAATGTAGTTACATTTCTAATGAATTACAATTTTATATTGTTATATCTCTTCTGCATTATGCAAGTTAGTCTCTTTTCAGCTTACATATTATTGCTGAGCTTTTTACCAATATTTTATTACTGAACTGTTAGAATTTGCAGTTATGTTGTGTGTTTTTAAGCAGTTACCGCGTTTTCGAGGCGGCTGTATTGCAGCAGTTTATGATATGTTCCTTCTACTAACATTTTGGGAAAGTTTTCGAAATAATTTTTGCTCATTTATGCATAATTAAAGCAGAAATTACAAAACTTACTAAAATACCTGGTAATATAATCTTATTTAGTCAACATGACCACTTACCTGGTCTCTCCCACAAAGTTATCTTTTTTTGTCATCAGCTGAGATATTTTTTTTGGTTGTTTAGTTTTTTCACTTGTTGGAAAGTATTTCTTGCCTGTCAAAAAAAACCCAGTAGTGACATAAGTAAGCAACTTGGGAGAATTTGTAGGTCTATATGACAGGTATTTCCTTTGTACCTATAATACCAAATGGTTTATGTCTATCAGTGCCATGTTGCTGATGTTTTTAACAGTAAATGGTTGTCTGAAATCAAAGAAGTCTTTGTACTTTTCTGCTTCTCCTTCCAGGTTCTCCTACCTGTCAGGTAAGCATCTTATTAGAGGGCAAAATTCCTCTGCATTTTGAAATACAAGCTTGGACTATATTATAATTTCTGAATTGTTAAATAATTATGACCTACTCAAATTTGCTGAAGTATAAAATGAAGTGTGCACACACACACTTCCCTGAATCTCTTCCAGTTTGTATCTCTTATGGAAAACATAACCAGACAGTTGGTCTCCACATTGCGAAAACCAGTCTCTTTCTGTGATGAAAATTATGAGAATGTCATGTTGAAATTCTCTGTGGACCAAGGTGGTTTTCACTAGTCATCAGCAAACTTGGGTTTTGGCACTCTGGTCAGGCTTTGGTCTCCAACTAAGCCCAAATACCAGGGAGAAATGGTAAGCAGGACTGATGATGTTGTCCTGTTCCCACATACCAACACTGCAACTTAAAAAGGAAGCCTTATTATTTATATTGAAGAGGACTAAATTCAAGGAGGTGGCAGGAGCTGCCTTTTCTACAAAGCTTCCATATAGTGCAATTCACCATTGCTCCGAGCCCAAACAATGCACGTGGTGCCACTCTGTCTGCTGTCGAACAATTTCAGCTCGCTTTTTTTGAAACAGGCACGAAGAATAGCTGTGTGATTGCAAACTTGGTCTGTGTGCTGCAGCAAATAACCTCTAAGTTATTTATAGCAGCATGCATTTTGGAAATTATAGCATTTTTATCCCCTATGGACACAGCTTATTATTTGCTTGGTTACTTTACAATTGTGACTGTTTTTGCCACCCACTGTATATCATTCTTCAGTGGTTATTTTCAACCACAAATGGAGGTGTTGGCTTTGTGTGGTTCTGTAATACACAAGACAGTGCTTCCAAAGTTCCTGGAATCCAAAGTCTGTAAACATTTTTTTTGGACTACACTATTAGTTTTTCATCCCAGATAGGTACTTTAGAGTTTAGTTAATGTAATGATACCATGGGACAGGTGTTGGTTTTCAGCAGTACAGCTAATCCATATTAATGAGACACCCTGGGCAGCATTTGCTACAAAAAATACTACATAAACCTAGGAATATGGCTGCAGCAGTGCACATGAGCCTGCTAATCAATTTTTATCCTTAGCTTTTGCTTCTGTCATTAGTTTAAAGTAGTAGTGAGTTATGAGATCTGATGACCTTTGGAAGAAAAAAACCCTCACAAAACTGGTAGCATTTACTGATAAAAAAACGTTTTGCCAGTTCTGTTTTCCCAGGGCATCATGATAAATGAGAGATGGAATATGCTGTGTAAAATGTCTTGGGAGAACAAAGCAGACCATAGGTGGCCTGGAGCTTTTTTGGCAGTGTCAAAGTCTGTAAATACTCTTTAAGCCACACTTTTTCTCATATGTGAACGTGCACACATACACGATAGGAAAAAAAGTCTTGGGAAACTTGTTACTGCATTGGAAGGCTTGAGTGTTGTCTGTAGATGAGTAGGTTAACTTTCTTTTCCCCTAATCTGAGTGCTAGCTGTCAAGAGCTGCAGAAACTAGAATTTTAAACTGCTGACTCAGCAGAAGAATTAAAATTGTTCCTAGTATTTTGTTCTGAGATTGATGAGAATAAATTACTTGAATCTCTGCGCGCAGCATGTTTGGAGCTTTTCCCCCTCACCATTTGAGAAAGCCTTGCTGTTAGCACACAATTTCACTTAAATACCTCTAGTAATGTGTAATTTATTTCCTCAGTAGCTAGACAAGGCTCACAGAATCTCAGCCAGTCCAGATGCAGAAGATTATGGATTTTATTGAAAACTCTTCATGTTTCACTCATCAGTGGCTCTGGGTGAAGTGGATGAGGTAGGCTCATGCCAGTGACACAAATGTGGTACTTTTCAGAAGTACAAGCAACTTTACTTGACTAAACCACAGAGCAAGATGCAGATGTTTCTGGCTTAAAGTCTTGTCAGTTTAACTTGTACCTGTAGCAGAGGTAAGGGTTAGATAAAAAACCAGTCCAGGTTATTGTAGCAGTATAACCGCTTTTATTAGGTTGGGTGTAACTGTGCGCTAAACCCTCTTGTCAGCCTAATGAGTTGAGCTGCAGTGTTGTGCTGATGTGGCCTTTGATTCCATTTTGGGAGACAAGTTTGGCCTAAACTGGCTTGTGTGCTCTGCGTGGCAATCCTCTGAGAGGTGTAGACTTGCCCAAAGACAGAAGCTATATAGTTTCTAGGTTGAGAAACTGAATTAATGATGTTTAGGACCAAATGTGACTTATAAGTCTTCATATAACAAAGATCTTACTCAGGAGGATTAATGCTATCATACAACCATGGAGTGGTAATTATTCACTCCTCTGGAATAGTTTCAGTAAGTGAGTCTGAGAAGGGAATTAACACGGCTGGGGAAACACTGCAGGTAATAGATATCAACCTTGAGCTCTTAGAAGGCATGAGTCAGGCCTCCCTCAAATAATGATTTTAAAGTTGTTTTTATTTGTTGGTTTATGTCTTTCTGGGTTATTTAGTTTTTGGGTTCACATAATTTTTTTTATAATTTAGCAGATTAGGAATTTTTAATTAAACCAACTTTTTAAAAAAATGGCAATTGATCTTCTTGTATAACTAACTACATGAACCAAGACACTAATTATCAGAAAGATGATAAAATTGTTGATATTAACAAAGTTGGAGATGTACAGAATTATTTCACTGATAATTCCTCTCAGTCTGCTATATAATATGAAGATTACTCAGGCTGGAGGCCAGTAACTAGCCATTTACACCAGGGGTCAGTAATGGGTCCAATCCTGTTTAACATCTTCATTCATGACCTCAGTGATGGCACAAGAATGTACCTTCACCAAGTTAGCATGGAGTACAAAACTTGGAGGAGTTGTTACACAGGGTGGTTGTGCTGCCATCCAGAGCGACCTCAACAGGCTGGAAAGACGGTGTGATGGGAACCTCGTCAAGTTCATCAAGAGCAGCTCAAAGTCCTTCCTCTGGGAAGGTACAACCCCAGGCACCAGTGCATACTGGGGTCACTGCGATGCAAAGCAGCTTGCCAGAAAAGGCCTGTGGGGTTCTGGTGGACACCCAAGCTGCACATGAGGCAACAGTGAGTCTTTGTGGCAAAGAAACTGAACGGTGTCCTGGGCTGCATTAGACAAGCAGGTGGCAGGATGCAATCCTTCTCCTCCACTCGGCCCTGGGGAGGCCAGACCAGGAGTGCTGTGGCCAGTTCTGGG
>WEKY01006367.1:0-10219 GCA_013390045.1 Picathartes gymnocephalus | reverse complement strand
TTTTTTTTTTGCTATAACTGCATGGACATGCTTCCTTAGCAGACTTACAAAGTAAAGTTTTATTAGAATACAAATAAGTGTGTTTGGTTTAAAATTGCTTTTGAATGAATCTTTTACTTGGGTTTTAATTTAGATCAGTTGTAATTAAATACATTAGGTTTTCCTTTCTGGTGTGCAATTACAGAATTTTAATTCCAGCTTGAATTTGTTTTCAAGAAAAGTTATAAGTGCTTTCTTACACTTTTGGTTTTAAATTTTACATACTTAAAATTGTATCTACAGTTTTTTCAGGATCTTTGCATTTTTCCTTTTTAGTTGGCAGTCAGTTTTGCTGTATCTGGGTTTATTTTATGACCTGTGAAAGTGGTGTGCTGAGAACTGGAAGAACCTGCACTGAATTCTGCCATCCATGGCACTATTTCCAGCATGCGCCAAGGCAGGATGCAGGATGTTTTACATGGTGCTTACTGTTTCCAGGGTTAAGTTTATCTTAATATTTATTTCAAATACCACAAAAGCTGTATGTTTTAATCTAGTTGTGTTACCAATTTTTAGAATTCTGTAAGTTTCTTAGACATCTTTAACCTGGAACATAATGAATGATTTTTGCTGAGTTATTTTAGGGTTAATTTCTTTGTTTGGTTTTAATATACTTCTGTTTGTTTTTACCCAGTGTTATGGTATATTAGGATCACTGGGTTTAAAGATTCTTCTTTGAAATCTGTTTCCCTCATTTTTGTAATACTTTAATGCTATGTGGGGCAGTATCGAATGCAACCTATATCCAGGTTTTTCATAGTTACTTTACCAAAAACTTCAGCATAGATACCAGCCATTCCTTTTCCATTCCCATTTGTAAAAGCATTGCTGGATTATTTCAAAATAAACTTGCAAAAGTTTTGCACTAAATTATATGGTAAGTTTAATCTACAATTGAAATTTGGCCTCGTTTTAAAAATTTGCATGAAAACCATACAAGTGTAAGTAGGAGATCTATGGGTATCACACCAACAAGTATCTGAAGGCTTTTGACATAATTTATCATTTAAATGCTTTAGCAATCTTTACACGGAAAGTAAATCCTTTGAATTTTCCCAGCACTTTTTCCGGAGTTCAATTCTTCTAGTATTTGGTATGTTAAGGGGTTGATTTCACCCCCTGCCCCTCCCCACCCCAGCCTTTGCATTGCAGTTTGGAAAGAAAGCTGTCATTCTCTAAGTCTAAGTTGCTGAATGCTTGCAGGTGTTTAGTGTAAGATTCTTCAAGAGGGGCTATAGTGAAATGCTGGTGTGATGCCTCCTGACTCTCTGCAAGTCACCCCAAGGAGAATGGGGGAACTGGAACACTCTGGTAGGGGGGATGCAGTCTTGCAGAAAAAACTATCTAGATGCTGTGCTGTACTGAGGATCAGGGGTCATAACTCTTTCCATTATGAAATGTTTATACTTCACCATAGATGTTATAAAAAGCTCCCTAATGGTGTAATATATAAAAAGGATACTGGAAACAGTCAGACAGTTCTAATAAGGTTATGTCCAAATGAAACCTGTCCACGTTTATTCCCTTTACCAAACAGCATGTGGGGAACTGGGAGTACTTAACTGAAAGAAGTTTTCTTGATTGAAAACTGCTTTTTCAGCTTGCAGATCTCCTCCTCCCTCTCCCTCCGCTCAATGGAAAAAACAACAGCCCTGGAGGAAATAAAGAAATATATCCTCTCTTGAGGCCTCGCCCCCATCCCTGTGCAATCCTTCTACAGCTCCCAGCAGCAACTTCTGCTTCCTGCAGACTGAATAAACTTTGTTTAAAAAAAATAATAATTGAGCTTAAAAGCATTACTTCTCTGTGTGGTAATGAATTGAGTGTGGCAATATACTGCACTACAGTTTTGTCCTTGGCATACCACCATCTGGAACAGCTCTCATGGTGTACATCAGAGAGCCAATGATCTGTTGTACAAAACTGAACAAAATATCACTGCAAGGATCCTCAGAAAGGTTTCCTGCAGATTTTTCTTTGAGTAGTTTTCATTTTCATGCTTTTTTGGAACGTTCTTGGCATCTTGCCAAGTTCTAATGAGAAAGACCAGAAAAAAATTGATCTGTAGATTGTTGTATAAGGAAGTAGGGGCACTCCCCTTGAATCTTTTGGAATAAAATGCAATGCATTTTTATATTCAGTAATTTTCTTTTTAATTGCTGGCTTTTGTTGTACCTGAAGTTTTGCTTGTATTCATACTCTATAAAGCCTTTCTCAATAAGATGGGGTGATTTATTTTTTATATTAATCCACAGCAAAGAAATGCCACACAGCATTCTTCGTAAGATAAAAGTTAGCTTTACCAAGGTCTTACAATAAAAAAAAAAAACTAGTTCTTTACAGCCAGGTAGTGTACACTTGTTCGTTTTCCAATTTTGGTTATTAGATGGTCCTCACAATGCTGCTATGCTATTTTACTGCCATATGACTTGGCTTTGCAACATCTCAGAGATCTGAAAGGATGTGAATTATTCATTAGTAGTTAGATATCCTAATACATTCCTAATACTTTTGTATATCAGGGATTAGCTGATTTAAACAGCTACATGGGAAGCCTGCAAGAGAAAATTCTTTCATAAGTCTCAAGTTAACATGCTGTCGTAAATAACGTTTTTTGACGTTTTACATGCCTCAACACTACTAGAGAACACTTTGACTGTGTGGCCTATTTCATGCTAATAATGTCTTTTTCCTTTTCACATCGTTAAATTCTCCATGAGGACTCATCTTTCTGTATATGGTGCAAATTTGCTTTTGATTGTTGTTCATGTATTGAATGCATACAAGTTTCTCCCTGACTTACAAATTTTTAAGGGTATAAGGTCTCCAAGTCTAGATTCAATAAGGTATTACTAAGAAAAAGATATAATTAATAATAAGGTAAACATTTCCAAATTTCACATCTAGGTTATGTTTAGCTATTACTGACCATATTTTCTGTTTGTTTTGATTAGTGTTTTCCACGTGAGTCACAGTAGTAGGACTTAGTCCTACTTGAGCATTTTCTCAGCTTATCTGGTCTCACATCATTGCATCTCCTTAATGAGGGCAACATCATCTCTTTGGCAGTCCTTCCTCTTTGTATAAATTCAACATGCTTCTGACTGGATGTAATCAAATACTGATGATTTGATTTGATGTAATCAAATGTTGTTACTTCCATTGCAAAATTCTGTTCTTCACATTTTTTTCTCTCTTGTTCCCACAACATTTTTTGTCATATTAATCATTAGATGTCTTTACTTTTGCAGTACTTCCAGACCCCCCTGTCTTGTCCATTTCCCTTTTCATGTCTTCTTTCATTTGCTTTGCCACGTCTGTACTCCCTGCTCATCAGACCTCCTCATGCCAGTTACCAAGATGGACGCATTCGATGTTTCAAAGAGGCACTTCCTTGCTCACTCCTGTGTGTTATAAAGGCATTTCTGTGAACATTCATATTGTTATTGCAATGTTTTATTTTAAATCCTTCAAAAAATTAATTTCTATTATACTGTAATATACTGTAAACCATAAGACAGGTTGCCACTGTATGGATATCATTACCTATGCTGCAGTTAGTGGTTTACTTTTATTTCCCTGTCTGTGGGTGAGTTTTTTCTTATATTTAATTGTAAGCCTTTGAGGACAGAGACCATTTTCATCCTGTGCTTTTGCAAGGTGGATCTGTGATCCATAAGCAGAGTTTATGTTATTGTGCAGATAAAGCCCAAATTCTGCACTAAGGGACCTCCAAACCTTATCACAGTTGCTTAACTGCCTTGTTCCTTTGCGTTAGCATATGGTCTTTCAAATGCACTTACTTTTAAGTGTCAATGATCAACTGCTTTAACATCTCTAAAAATACTAGCTTTTCCTCTTTTTTCCAAGACAAATATATAACAGATGCATAAATGAATGAATGTGCTGCAGACATTGAGCCATCATTACACTCTTCACAATCAAGTTTTTTCATAAGCTCATGTGGCGTACACCTGTGTTAAGTTAACATTGCACTTAGGTGCAGTGTGGAAGACTCAATAATTCAAAGTGGAATTTGTTTCTTTGTTCCTTTTGTGCTCTTTCTCATATCCTCTCCCTTCATTATTTACTATGCTCTGTTTGCCTTCTGTTTGTACTTACAATTATTTTCCTAATACTTGATTTGGCTGAGGTTCAAATTCATCCACAAGAAATTCAGAAAGTAATTAGAACAGGACAGGGATAGTAAATAAAGATGATTTTGAAAATAAAATAAAATAAAGCAGTAATCAGTATATATTACCAAAAATGTCCATTAAGATGCAATGTAGTGGGTATCTACTAGAATAAAATATGGAAATTAAGAAACGGGAAGATACATAAGCTGAAAAATAATTTGATCCGTGATTAAAGAGAGCCACTTGAGGGTTTGAGGTTCAACAAGTAACTTGCTTTTATAGCTGTTTCATACATTAAAATCATAGTTAATAAGTATGATTTTAATAAGCATTTCAAGAAACTTCAAGTTTTCTAGTATAGCTAGAAAGTATAACTGCATGTTCTTTCATAGAATTGCTCTGCTATTTAGGTCTTTCATGGTTCTGAAAAAAAATAGGTATTTCCTTCTCATCCAATTGAGATGGGAAAATAGGAATTGGGTAGAAATTCATTTGGTTTAAATCTAGAATGAAGGTGATGGCAAGGAGAGAAACAATTGTTGAACTCCAAAATCTAAGACCATTTTCTCACGTTGAAGATGTTCACTAACCACTAACAAGTCTGATTTCTAATTTGGGGATATAATGAGACTAATCTTGGTCTAAAAGTTATCATTAGAGATCAACAGAGCTATAGCTGACCAAAATGTTAAAGCTTTTAAGGTAAGATGGTAGTCTTCTCCACTCACTAATTGGCTTGCTCCTGAGCAAACTGCACACTTCTTATGGTAGTGTGTAGCCTCCTCAGCAGTGAGGGTCATTTGAGGCAAAGGTTTATTAGAGTTGTGCTCTGCCAGTACTAGCTCTGTGGAATCTGCTCTTAACTTCTGTATACTGTTGTCCTAAATAAATTTAAAAGCTTTAAGGCCTACCTCCACTCTTGATATTCTCTTATAGATCACCATCCTTTCTATATGTTTTGAGGACACTTAAAAAAATTATTAGTGGAATTTGAAGCATCAAAATTGAAATAGCCTAAAGAGTAAAATGAATTCTGTATCTTCTGCAGTATGAATTTTCTGTCTTTTGCAGTAGACTGAGTTCCACCTCAGGTTATGATATCTATTTATTTCCAACCTAACTCTTGGCTTACAAACCATCAGCATTTGAGACTGTTTGCTTTTCTACAGAACCCATTACAGAACCATTCCTAGACTATGCATCTCAATACCCTTTCTTAATCAAGAGATTTCAATTTCTCTTCTGCATAGAGTCAAGCAATTTCTGCATAGACTGGCATATAACCATACTGGTTAATAACATTAACATGGATAAATCTAGCTGATGGTAGGGACTAATTCTTTATGGCATAGTTCATGTATGGCTCACTTGTGTGATTTATGCTGATGCCTGAACTGCCATGTCTCCATTAGAGATGGCAAAATTAAAGGTAATACAGGGAAATGTAGCTGACATGCTGATGAAGAGTTCTACATGGATCTATTTACTTCTTCTCTAAGGCAAGGTAGTGTGTTCTTTAAACTTGCATAATTTCATAGTTGCTAATTTTCTGTTTTGTAAGCATAGGAAAACTTACCTCAGACCTATAACTTTATGATTATTTTTAGAATTATCCTTGGTGAAATGCGGGTATTTGATGTTGCTACAAACAATAATAGGTAAAAAGAATTATCAAAAACTCTTTTGATTGCAGGAGTCTCCCTGGAATTTTAATTATATCCTCTGTTAGAGACTGAACACCATCTTGATCTCATTACATTTTTTTCCCTCATCAGAGGCGCTCAGATGGCATTTTATGGTAATAGTTTATTTGACCCGACCCAGAAGATTCTGGCCATTTGGAATGTGTTGTCATAAGCTATTAGTGATCCATCTTTAACAGTTGTGCTTCCAGGCTTACTATTTGATTAAAGCGGGGGGGGCGGAAAACAACAAAAAACCCAAAACTAAACACCTGACTGGAAAATAAATGTAATTATCAAGTTTAATGGCACAAATATTCTTGGTAAGTAGATGTTGATATTTAGCTGAAAAAGCACCAAGAACAAGCAGTGACAGAAGGAGTGGAGGAAGACTGACATCCCTGTTTTTCAAATCGTTCTAAACATCTTGGACAATAGTTACTAATTTCATGTGGGAGTCCTAGTGTTGCATGGGATTTGGTGGTTTAATTTTTCATGTATTTCATTTTTGTGTCAGTTTTGTGCATATTTCTTCAACACAGACTTTTAATGCACAAATTCAAATATTATGTAGGCTTCAGAACAGCCATTTGTAAAGTCAAGGGCATCCACAGGCAAGTTTTAAAAATACTGATAATAAAGTTCACATCTTTTTTTTAAATTATGGTGTATAGTGCATTAAGCAGGAGAAGAGGCAATGTCAAGTGTCAAACTTGTCTACCTGGAGATGGGTTGAAGAGTCAAATATTTAGACATACTTTTCCTGTGAAATGAAGATAGAAGTCAGCCTGCAGGATTGGAATTAATATGATTTACAATAATGATATTTAATGATTATAAGGTAGCAATCAAATACCAAACTGGTAGTGAAGAAGTTTTTTGCTATGTGCTGGATGTAAAGAATAGTGTGCAGAGTTTTTGCCTCTCAACAATTTATAATGTAATTTAATCTTTACTTTTCTTTCCCTTTGTTTCCTAGCATAAGGCGGCATCAGGAAAGGAGAGCTATTTTAACTCCAATTTTAACGGATTTCACCGTTCGAATAACTGCAGCTCCTGCGATTATTTTTACAAAAATTGATGCTACAGAGAATTTACACCCAGAGGTTAGTACAATGTGTCTACAGAAATGGAGTAGTTTTTAATATGTGGATAATTTTAATATTTTGCCATTCCACCATTTGAAGTGTTCAGATGTGTTTTCAAATTGCCAACTGGAGAAAGATCACGAGCTGAAATGTTCTTTCTCTGCTGGAGAAAGAATTTTTCTATAGCATTCAATATTAAAGGTAGATAAACCTATTTTCAGTTTCAAAAATGGGAATCCTTTAATGATTTCCAGCAATATTTTTTAAAAGTTTGTGATGGAGAGGTGTTGAGAAGAGGTGCAACATAACAAAACATTGTATTCACAAGCTTCATGTAAAGAAACCTGAAAATGCAATCTGTAGACTATCTATAATAAGAAAGTTAAGCTGAGTTCTCTTAGCCAGATTTCCAAGGCCCCAAATTGCCACTAAACATCCACTTCCCTACCTTTGCTATGGGTACTTCCAGGTACCCAGATTTAACAATCACTTTTGCTGGTGTGTTGTTCAGCTTGTTAATGATAAGTCTGTGAAGCAAAAAAAGGTATTGGCTCACTTTTTGACATTACTTTGTAGCTCAAGAACATTTTATATGGGGGAAATATCAGAAAATTTTTGTCATGAGGATCATATCCCTTAAAAGCTACCTCCTGAGAAGAGAAAAATTGGTACAGGAGTGTAAAGGGTACTAGATGTGTATTGCAACATGGCAGTGGATGTACATTTTTGGAAAATAATAGCTAGAAAAGAAGAAATCAACAGTTTTATATTTAGTGTAAAGGGTCATCAGAAGGGCAGATGGAAAATTATTTAATGTAAAAAACAATAGCCCTATGATTAGGATGCATAGAAGTTATTCAAGTTAAAAAAAAAAACAAAAATAAACAAAAAAACAAAGACAAAAACAAACAAACAAAAACCTCCCCCAAAAAAGCCACAGCTGAGCTTTGCTAATGCTTATGTTCAAGAATTTCAGTGTTTTCTGTACATACCTTCTCCTTGTTATCTATTCCCTGGATGACATTCCATCATGAAGGGAGAGGTCTAGTTTAGATTAGAGCTTGAGCATTGTACAAACTTCTCATGAGACAGAGCAGTTCTTATCCCCTTCTGCATTGGTTCTGGTTTTCATCTCTTTATTGCTTGCCAACAGTGGTGAAGATCTTTATTTGTGCTAGACAACATCAATAAAACAGTGGCTATCCAGCTAGTGTTGCCAAGGTATTAAGAATGGCTTACAAGCAAAGAGAAATCAATTAGATTGGCTATCAGGGAGTTCCAACACATGATTTCATTATAAATCAAGCAGAGTTTGTGTTTAAATAGAAAAAAAAGTACATCCTTTTCTTGGAAGGAAAGGAGAATTGGAATCATTGCCAAGGACACTGACAGCCCACTGATACTAGCAAGAGATGGAAACAAGGCCTTGTGCATGAGATGCTTTTCTTGAAAAGTTTGCCTGAACAGTTATACTGTTGAAAGCCATGCAAAGAATAAAGCACATCCTTTAGATGCATGACATACCAGTTTCTCCTAAAAAGACCACATTTATATTATATATAATGTTATATATAATGGTAAGTATTGACTACAACAGAGAATCACAATACTGTTATATAGAAGCTGAAAATTATTTTCCCAATAGCTGTCACCTAGTATTTTCCCTTAATTTCACAGGAAATTTTGGTCTGTGGACATTCTTTGGAAGTGAATGTGACAACAAATTTGGACTTCTTCCTCAATGTCGCTCAAGTACAACTTCTTCAGCAGCTGGTACAAGCTAATATGATTGGACTGGAACCTTCCAGTAACACCACTGAGGTAGGTTTTTTCCTGGTTTGCAACTGAAGTTTTAAAAAGTCCATCTGCAAAATACTGTAGCTCTGAGCAAGTATTTGTACCATCTGTAAAAAATTGTGTAGGTAAAGGAAATACATGTGTTTTGTTGCTTGTATGGTCAGTTTCAAAATGCATTCTGATATTGATTTAAGAATAGAATGAATGTTAACAAGAATATAATTCAGTAAATGGTATAGTGATTCTGCAACATCATATGTACAAGAAGAATTGTCTTATGTAGTGTACAAGGAGAATTATCTTAAGTCAATGATGAAGGAAACAAACTTTTGAGAAGTAGACTTTTGAGATTATTTGGTGTTGAACTTGTTATCAAATCTTTGGTATTTTCCTGTGAGTTCACATGCTACACTGTCTTTCACTAAAGCTAGTAAACTATGAAATTTTCTCTGTGCCTCGTAACCACTACTCACATTAATTGTCTCAGGGACTCAAGTCCCTAAGATCCAATCCACCTCTGAATATTTTCATACTTCTTAAGCAAGAATGTTGATGGGTACACCATGAGGGATCCTTCATCTGAACAGTTAATCTCTCCTTTATGTCTGGAATATTAGTGATCAGCAGCCGTCTCTTGAATTTTGTCATTCTTTATTACTGGGCCTTGATACCTCAGTTTGTATAGAAAGCAATCACTGTGACAGACTGGGAAGTTTAAATTTTACACTTCTGGTCTGATACCAAAAAAAATAAATAAATAAAGGGAAAAGATAGGGAAAACTTTTGCCCTAAGAAAAATACATATTTCTTATCTTCAAAACCTGGAATCTAGTCAGGCTGACATCTTTAAGATAGTAGGAGTTAATACATGACAAAACACTAATTCCGCTGTTGGACCTATTGAGGTACCTTCACAAATAAGAACAAGGGTTGGGGAAAGAGTTATTGTGCAAGACACAGTCAACTATTCCAAGAATCTGGCTAATGGGAGACCTGGAGTAGATTTTCTCCTTCCTTTCCTGAATCTCACAGTTTCAGCATTGCACATGAGTCTGGGTGGAAGCAAGGAGCCAAACTATTTACATTCCTCTCTCTTCACCCTGTCAAAACCCCAGAAGGTGTTTGTTTGTGCTAATCCGGGCATCACATCACCCCCCACTCCTTTATCACTTCGCAAGGATAGAGAAAAATAAAGGACATTGTTTCATTAACATTTGGAAACATGAAAGATGAAGAAAAGAAATGGAGTGTATTTTTCTTTTCCTTGGATACTTTACAGACACAGGGCCTCTTTTGAAGATGAATACTGTAAATTATATATAGAAAAATCTTGAATAAATTGTTTGTCGAGCACTGTTTTCCCCTTATCAGTGGAATGGACAGAATCAGAAGATTTGAATGGATGCCAAGAATTTAAATTTTCACAGAATCACTAGGTTGGAAGAGATCATCACCTCCAAGATCATCAAGTCCA
>WEKY01006249.1:13744-36059 GCA_013390045.1 Picathartes gymnocephalus | reverse complement strand
CTATGTCTTTTGAATTGGGATGGGAAAAAAAAGAAACTCTCCAAGAGCTTTGGAAATGTCTGTTCTATGGGTATTTTTCCTTAAATGCTTGATATATCCTGTGTGATTTACTCAAGTTGATGTATGTATGAACTTCAGAAAGCAAAGCCAGAAGAGAAGGGGCTAATTTGGTACTGTGACTGGAGCACAGAGTAAATGAGATGGTAAGATTGCCTCCAAATCCCACTCTTCAGTTTGGTTTAATCGTTTGAATGGTTTCCACACTCTTAATATACGAGGCAAAAGAAAGTAATGCAAAATAACTGCCTTGAAGTCAGTAGTTGGATATGTCAATGTTCTGGGCTCCTTTCTACCCCTAGCTTTATGTATATGTATTGGACTCTGGGAATAAATGAGGATTTATTAGTCAAATATTGTGGGCACATATCTTGGTGTCTAGTGAGATACTCAGCCTGCAGATTGACCCACACGTACAAATTCGTGCAGTATAAACAATACTCTGGAAAGTACTGGATGCATAAAAGGTTCACAGTGTGGCACAGAATTTGGCATAGCACCACCTTTCCATTTCATTTCCACTGGCTGTATGACCAAAGGGATGTAAGGAAAAGATAGAAACAGAGTGACTTGAGCTTGTTCAGACCAATCCTGTTAGAGGTTACCAGTACTGCAGTATCACAAGATACTTCTATGAACCGTTAACCTATGTAACAGAAAGTAGTGTTGCAGGCTTGCCAGATTCGGAATTAAGAGAATGTCTGAAATTCATGTTAATGTTTCAGCTTTCATTGCTTCTGGAGACATCTCACTGTTGAAAAAATCCCACAATGGCAGAAAGTAAAAAGTGCTAAAAGTGAAGATAATTTCTAGGTTAGGACATCTTGAACTGAGGCTAAGCCAGTTCTTATTTTATCTTGATTTTTCTGTGTCTTAGGTATGTTCCTATTTTGGTATCCCTGTAATACAGTCTTGTTTAAGAAGTGTCCCTGCTGAGGAAAAGAGTAAATCAGTGGAGCACAAGGATAGGCATTATGTACATTTGGAATTTAGTTCTGAGCGAGTTCCTGCTAAGAAACAGATTTTTTGCCTAGGAAGTGTGCCAGCATTGGTAAGGAAACCAGGCAGTGTTGCTGGACCCTCAGGATCAAGAGGTCGCTTAAGAAGCCCAGCATGCTGTTTTATGAGTGTCCATCCAGGGCTTCTCTAGGAAGGCACTCAGGGATGCAGCTTTTGCAGATGATATGTCTATGTAAACAATAGCTCCCTCTTTTCTGCAACAAAGCAAGTGGTGTGGTTGAACAGGAAGGAGAGCTGCTGCCTGTCCAGCAGGCACTGGTGGTCAGTACCATTTAGATGTTTCAGAACTTGCAGTTTGAACAGCTGACTGTCCCTGTAGTACTTGGACTGTTGTGTAGGACATGTGATAAAACACCAATATTACTGAAACCCCTACAGTTATAAAGCAACCCCATTCTGCATCTGCCCATAATATGTGCAATTACTAAAATAAGTATTATTTTTCTCACTTCTCTCTGTTCTATTTGTGGTGCTCCACAAATACAGAATTTGTGAATATGTTTGATTATTACCACCTTCTTCATTTCTTTTGTAGTTTACAATAAGAAAATATGACCTGAATAACAGGCTTTATAAGATCTTCATCTCCATTTATTAAAAAAGGATTAACATTCTATTTGCTGACTAATATGTACTTCTCTCTGAGTGCATAGGTGAGGGGCAGTAGTTTATATCTCTCTAAAGGAATCTCATGTCCCTTCGGTAAGTCATTATGTTGAAGTGCTTGTGTTTAAGAACTACTTATCCAAAAACTCAGAAATCAAGCATCTAGACAATTTCTGGGAAGCTTGAGAATAATACTTTTCAGGCAATGTGCACAATCAGTTTGAGGCATTTTATTGCTTTGTGCAGTTCATGTTAGACTTGTGGATGTGGACAAATGGATCATCGGAAAGTCTCTACAATTGCAGAAACCATGTCATCAATGTGAGATGGCTTTTATGTTGTCCCAAACACCAAGGCATGCAAATACTCTCCTGTTTTGCAGTTGTCTGAAATGCCTCTCTCAAACCTCACCATCTCACAGCTTCAGGGGATCTGCTGACCCCAATAGATGTGTATTGCACTGGCTGTGGAAATTCATATTTGGAGTTGCAAATCTTTATTTGGCAGAAGATGGGGAGGTTATGATTGCAGTTAAGTCAACTCACCAACTTCTTAGCTGCTGTCCATTTGCCATGGGAGTAGCACTTCCTAGTGATTTGGTCAGCAGTGGTAATTAATTAATGATGATCCATCCTATTTTCAGACATATGAATTGGATGAATTAAGATGAGGTTAGATTTTTATGTGCACTTTTCTCTGGAAGGAGAGCTGTCTGCTTAGCAGTTCCCAGCATGGAAGGTGAGGAATTTGATTTCAGGATAATTTAAGGGGATAGAGCAGAATCTTGTGCTAGTTCATTGCAAAGATAAATGGCTGTGTTATCAAATATTATGTGATATTAAAGGAAATATTGTTCAGAGAATTCAAGTGTGTTGGATACTCCAGGTGGACATACATAGGGTAGCAGGACACTGAAGAGCTGTCTGCCTGCACTCTGGAAATGTAAGGAGGTATCCTGGCAGACTGCCTAAATTCCTGCATTCTACCAGTGCTATGAGATGATTTAAGTCCAGGATTTCAGCTGTAGTCTTCTGAGAGCACTGCTCATTCAGTCTAGTGAATCCTGTAAATTGGAATGGCTCAGTGTGGGATTAACATGATGGGGGCACTTTCAGCTATTTCACTTGTTCCTCATAAAAATAGAGAGGCCAGTTTAGCATTCCTGTTCTTGAAGTATTACAGTTGATTGGTCTAAAAGTATGTAAAATAAGGATAAACACTTAGATTATCTTCTTAGCCATAGCAGAACGGATAGCAATTCTGTATGAGAGAAACAGAGGTTGCATGACAGTTGGCCTAAAAAATGTCATATCATGTCTTTCTTCCCTCCCAAATACAAATCAGTTGTTCAGGTTTGCTTTTAATTACTGAAATGTTTAACAGGTGAGATAAAGCAAGCGGAAGTGGAAAAAGAACTTCGGGATGATTTAAAATACTTTTTTTGATGGGCCTCACAAAGATGTTTTGTTGTTTTTGTGGTGTGGTGATAAGTAGAGGCATGAAATTGAACAGGTGAGAGACTACCTCTTGGAAACTTCTTGCAGGGGGAAGGAAACTATGCCGTGGATGATTGCTAGCAATAACCTGAGAGGGTTCTGTTTAGGTGTATGTTGCAATTTTGTGATGTGCATTGGTGAACAGAAGCTATTTGTGGTGGAAATGAGGGAAGAAGGAAAGGGAATTTGTTAGGAATTGCATGAAATATGGGAGATGACACAACAGCATTGTAAATTCATGCAGAGGAAGTCAAGAAACTGAATTCAAGGTATTGAGGAGTTGCTTCAGTACAGCTGTCGCAGCTTTCTCTGAAGTCAAAGATCTTTCAGTTGATTTGAGGAGAGGTAGGTCAAGTCTGATGGAACTCTGATTCTTTTCAGACAATGAAAGGCTGAGATGAAACTTCCTAACACAAAAGAATGTTAGATGGGCCATGAGAAGAATGAAATCACATGATATTTAAAACCTTTTAAGAAAGGCAATGAAAGTGAATAGTAATGATCCCAATTTTGCAGAGAGATGATAAATTGGTCAAGATCCTAAGCGACTCCTTCCTATGCTGTGTGTTGAGTTTACTGGGGGAAGGTCAACAAAAATGTTTAATACACTAGAGAAGTGTTATTTTACAAAGACAGAAAATGTTGTTCTTTTAATTTTTCCCCCCCAAAGTAAAATATACATATTTTGCACAAATCTAAGATGTCTTTTTATATCTTGAGGTAAGACCAAGCAAGAGTTGTGGTTTACTCTTGCTTTTCTGTATGGATGGAAAACCGTATACATTATTGGTATTTTTAGTGGTGGGACAAATTTATCCCATTAGTTTTGATGCACACAAGGTTAGAGCTCAGCTTAAGTACTGCAGACTAGCATGAAAGCAGCAATAAGCTCTTTCACAGAGCAGCAAAGAGGGAGTGAATGAAATGTCTCTCTGTTACTCCATCTGCAATCTGGAGGCAGTGCTGGATTAGGAGGAGTCAACCAGTGAGCTTTAGCTGATGACACTTCTGCTTTTTTTCTGTCTTCAGATATCTCAGCTTATGACAGAGACTAGTCGAGAGGGCCTGACTGAAGCAGCATTGAACCGCTACAATGCAGATAAACCCTCCCTGTACAGTTTCCCTGCTTCCCAGAGCACATATGTTGCCAGTGAAGTATCCACAGGCACCTCGGTGGCAGCATCATTTTTTGCCAGGTAAGAGAGATTTCTCATATTTTGCTTTGCTGGACAGATAATTTCTTTTAAAGGAGACAACTCTGTAGTGAAGAGGTGGGTTTGACAGGCTACAGCACGCGTCAGAACATGGCTGTAGATACAGATCTATCACAAACTTGCAGGAATTACTATGAAAACGTTGTTGAATTCCTCTGCACACATTTATCTGTAAAATGGGATGATACTTCTACCCTCTTCTGTAAAATATCTCTTTACTGCTTGATTTGGGTTAAAATGTGATTGTGCTCCCAGAACAGCACTTGACTTTGTGAAATTCTTAGAGGGATTTATCCCTGAATGAGAAGGGCCCATCCAAGTAATTTCCTGAGACAGGCAATTAACTGTAGAGCTAACTGGAGGTGGCTAGTTCAGTTTGGTGGCAATCTTCAGACTTCTTTATTGAATTTTACTTTCATCTAGGGAAATTATCAAGATTTCACTTTCAGACAGAAAAATTAAGGTTTCTGATTTCAGCTTCAGACCCTGTCATTCCACTAAATTGACCTAAGGGTCTAAATTTAGCCTTGGAACATGCTTTATGTTGAATATTCAGATATCATTAAAAAATCTTGATGAGATAAAGTTTCATTAAAAAAATGTTATGGCTATCTTGCTTAATTTGTTAGTAAAATTTTTTTGTTAAATGGGCATATCAGATAATAAGTGAAATATCAATTATCACCAACAAAAATATTTTTTTGCGCAGAAATATGCTCTTTGCAGAACGTAATTTCTTTAGCCCAGTTGGATCCTTATGTAACAAAACGCATTGAAATAATCCTTGCCTTTTAATGCTTTTTATTAATTAAAAGGTTGACTTGGGAAGAGTTGTGAAAGTAATGAAATAACAGGAGAATAAGCCATCATTACAGCACTTCCAATCCAATCCAGTGAGAGATCTTGATTTTAAAACATGGAGTGAACTTTGAGCGAGCGCCTCAAGCATTTTCCGATCAGCTTCCTTCCCTTGAGAGAGCCAAACTATTAGTAATTCCACATGATTCTATTTTATTTTAAAGGTAAATGGAAAACTTATAAAGTTGCTGGACTCCGTATATCTGGAAAAAAGATTTTCCTCTCCTATTTTTCCTCACCAACATGAGGACTGCACATGTTCAATCAGTGTCATACAGCAAGTGAGTCGTGTAAAAGGATTAAACGTAGCATTTTAGAAGATCCAGTTGTTTGGGGCAACTTTGCCATTTTTTCTTTACAGATGAGATGCTGCAATAGCAAATGTGAATGATGACAGTGGTCTTGGTTTGCTGCCCTTTTCTGTTTAACTGCAGGCAATTTAAATTAAAATTGCTGAATGTACACACATGGTAATAGCTAGCTGGAGTGCAGATTGGGATTAGCACATATTTTAGCATGAATTGATTTATGAAGATGACTTAACTCATTTGTTCTTCATTGTTTCATTGTTTATGCTGAGAGAATTCATTTGCTCTTAATATACTCTGCTGAAATGTAGGAAACTAATTAAATTTACTCAAAATCCCTAGTGTAAATCATAGCATCTTAAGTAGAACTCTGTTAGTTTCTAGCTGATGTTATGAATTCTTGTGTGCGCTTGGTCCAGCAGAGATCTCATGTTTAGACTGCTTATTTTTAAACTGTACTTAGGAAGACAAAAGTGCCTGGTTTAGTTTGGGGTATTGCACAATTAGATTAATATCACTTACATAAGTCAGTTTTGTCCTGGATTTCAAGTTACATCATCTGCTGGCAATTTAAGCAGCAAATTCAAGTCAGTTGTTCACTGCTTGACCTTGTAACAAGAAAATCACCAAGTTGTTTTCCAAATGTACATCACTGATTTTTGTTTTGCATCTTACGTGTCTATTTGCATATCTGTCACATTGGGGGGAGAAATGTAGGGACCTACCTACCTGTACATGTGTTATAAAATGCAAAGTAGAAGGCAGTGGTTGTCTAACTCGTTAGGATGGTGCGCTTTTTACAATGTGAAAGAGTCCTTCATACCACGCCTATGAATTCTAAGGTTTTGCTTTTTAAGGTTGTCAGTGGCACATGGAGTAGTGATTACCAGCTATGTCTGGTTTTTTTGAATGTGTGTCACATACTGTGTTTTCACAGTGAGTAAGTAAGAAATTATTACCAAGCCAGAGAAATTTGCCAATGTGAAGCTGAAGTTCAGAGTTGAAGAGCAGAACCTGTTCTTTTGAAATTTGAATAATGACCCACAGTATTTCACTCTAGCTTCCCTAACAAGCAAAGCAAACCTCAGATGAGGCTCAGATATAAGTCATCCATCATCAGGAAAAAACCCAATTAACTAAAATACTGTAGTAGAGAGGAAATGTCAAGGCATCCATGGAACTTTTGGTTGTAATTACTTAAAAAATATCAGGTGTGGAATGCTGGGAGCTCATGTTTTTTCTGTTCTCAGGCACTACCAGTTCAACAGTGACAGTCACTTGACTGGCCTATAGCTGGTACTGAGCCATGGCACTAAGGCCACAGTGACTGTCAGTGTTTTTAAGAACCAGAAGACTTATCAGATGTCTCAATAATTGACTGTTACATTTCATGATCTACAGCTGACAGATTTCCAAACCAGCTAAAAGGGCTGCAACTTCTGTGAATTGTCATTTGTTGGGATATTGCTGGAAGGGAACTTAAGACACATCAGGATTCCCATGGGACAGTATGTGAATACTTTAAAGGAACAAACACTGAAAACTGTCCAAAGTGCTCAGCTGGCAGGCTTATGAATACTAGATGATACAGGTATGAATAATGAATTTCTAATGGTGATTCTGACACAGAGATGGAATTCAATCAATTGTGCTTTTAGTGACAAGCACCAAATTTGCCTTTCTGTTTAGGGCTATCACTCATTTTTGTCTCAGATATGCTTCAATCATGCTAATTTAGCATCTTCTTGTTTCTTACTAGTACACATTCATGATTAGAATATTTCATTTAGTGAATGTGAAATAATGTTAAGATTCTTTACACATAATGAATCATTTACAGAGCATTTTAGATTTTTTTTGCATGACTTGACTTCTGCCTCCAGTTTAGGTCTTTGTCCTAAGAAGCATGACATCTTTGGCCCATCACAGCCTAAGGTGTGCCAGCCTCTTGCCTTGTGTCCTCCCAGCACGATGTAGGAGTGCCACCCCAGTTAAGGGATTAGTAGATTCCTTGCTGATACTGCCTAAGAATTGAGGGAAGGGCTTTCTGTCACTTGTTTCCCTGGTGTCTCTGTGAAGCTTTATCAGGCCAAGGGGCCCAGTAATTTTATTCCTATCTATGCTGGTTTCTACACAGAGAAAACTTCTGGGACTCCAGACTTCAGCTTTGGCCTGACTACTCTGCTGCAAATAAACCTGCCCTTCTGAATAAAACTTCTCTCTTGTAACTGGGCTGTGGAGTTTCAATAGTTTCTCTGAGGGTGATAGCACAATGCAGGAACTAGAAGTCAAAACTAGACCAGAGCCTTTCTGTTGTCCATGCATTGAAGTTTTTGAGATCTTGGTGCTGTTCTTTGTTTGCCCCATCACAGTAAAGCTTGCTTTATTGGAGAGGAAGAACTTTGCATCAGAACAAAGGAGAGACATAAAAGCCCATTTCACTTGAGATACAGAAAAAGGTAAAAAACGTTTGAGGAGGAGATATTTTTGAATGTTAGTTGTTTCCTGTTGCTAGTAAGGAAGTGTAACTGTATTTGGAACAAAAGCCTGCCTCAGTTTGAAATAAGATATAGTCATGTTTGGATTAATTGAGCCTAATGGGAATATAGATAACCTTGAAAGTAGCCTGAAAAAATCTGTTGTAGGGATCATTTTTCATGTCTTCATGCAACTGAACACTAAAGAGGGCCACACAACGCTACTGTTGTAGATGTTGCAAGGCATGTTTTTCAAATGGAATATCCAAATTTTTAAAAATCTCTTACATTAAGACAAAATAAGAATAGAAAAACTTAGTTGCATGTATAATGGATTTGCAGCTACTCAGTATGGGATAAGCTTTACTTACAGTTACCTTAATTCTTGGAAAAACTGCTGGTGACCCTTTCCCCACTCATTCCCCCTCCCTGTTCGGTATGGCAGTGGGGGAGAAGGTGAAGCAGTGCACTACTACCACTACTGGTACAATGAATGTTGTGTTCAAAATGCTGCTGAATGTTCCAAAGGTTTCCCTTGCATTCCAGAGAATCCTTTTGGAATATTTTTTAAAATTCTCATGCATCTTGCATGAACTACAAAGCTGATATGAAGACAGTATTTGTGGGGCCCTCTTGTTAAAGCTGCTGTGCTGTTTTGATGCCTTAGCACTCCAGACACCCTGGAATCTCCTGCCTCCCTGTTTTTTGCATACATGTGGAAAACGTCATTTAATCACACAACTTTTGATGTTTGCTGTTTTTCCTTATAGTTAGTCTATACAATCTTTGTATATACGTCTGTTTTAAAGCTCAAAGGAATCCAGAAACACCAGGGCTTTCCCTTAAAGACTATTATGTATTGTAGGCACACCATTTTAATGTCTTGGCTTGAGTTTTTTGGAGGTCTGGGGCAGGTTTACAAAAATAAATTTTTCCTGGCATTGCAATAGAGAATTTGTCAGATCATGCACAGGAAAAACAGGTAAGAAGCAGAGGCAGCAGCTAGTAGAGAAGGAAATGGGTTGGAGAGGATATTCTTGTACCACAGAGCCCAGCTTTGTCTTGGGAAGGTCCACAGGAGAAACACTGGATTTGTCTGGGTAGTATGGCTGTAACCAGTGTAGCTGAAGAGCTGCAGAGGCCTCAGAGACCTCTCAGGAAAGAGCCCAGTGAACAGTGTCAGATAGTGAAAGCTGCTCATGTGTGCCTTTCTGAAGAATATTTTTGTCTGAACAGCAGATGACTCAGATGATAGTGTTTCTTCATGCTGAAGAGTGGTGGACCCAGTTGCTCTTTCAAGCCATGCAGTGGTTCCCTAGTTTGGGCACTGCTTGGGAAGTTCTTGATATTAAATAGTTGTCACCTCAACATCCTTAAGAGAAAATTATATTCTGAGACTTGGGTGAAAACACGTTTTGGTTTGTTGCTGACTAAACTATGCAGAATCGAACAGGATTTTCTTTCATTAGCTAAACTAAATAAATTTAACCGTTAAATTGTGGTCAGATTTTTGGACATTTTGAAGAATGTATATAAATAACTCCAATCAGAATTTCAGACTGTTTTCCCTCATCCTTATCATATACTGCATAAGAAGTACATAAAAAGAATGTTAAGATAAAAGATCCACAGAATATCTTTCAGCAGGAATGCTCGCAGCAAGCTTGGAAACATCTGTAAAACATTTTCACAAATATTTCTACCTTCAAAGCGTGTTTTGAGCTGGCTAGGGGGGTAAATTTTAATCACAATGATCTCAGTCTTCCTGAAAGACCATGAAACATTTAAAATTGGCACCTAGGTTTGAGTGCAAAACTTCAGTGGTTGATTTTTCATACTTGCTCAACATTCCTCAGTAATGTAGGAGATCTATGTTCATACTCACTGCTTTTCTGTGCTTCCTGTTGCTGTGAGAGCCCTAACAGGCTGTTTCTGCTTTCTTTTATTGGTGTTATTTCATATATATAAATTAAATGCCGGTCAGAAGGGAATTGTGACTTACCTGAAGCGAAAGAAATATGGCAGTTGAGGCATAAGGAATACTCTTTTTCTAGGGTTCAGTGTAAACAAAATGAAAATATCTTGGTGAGAAAGACTGTGAGAGTTACATGTAAGAATAGTCAGTGTGTAGTAGTAGAGGCAGTGGTCTGATATGCAATGAAGAAATTAGGACTTAAGTGCCACATCTGGAAGAGGGAAAGCAAAGGTATTTCAGTGATCTCTAATTTTGCATGGTAGTTCTATCTTGGGTCCCAAACAATTTCCAGTGATTTTTTTTTTTCAAAGCTGACACACTCTCCCTGACACTTTTGTTTGAATCAGTTCATGTTGCTTGATTAAAAAAAAAGAAAAAAAAAAAGCTTAACAGCAAGGTTCCAGAGTAGGTTCATTTCTAACAAGAATTGTGTAGGGTATGTGTCTGAAACAATGGTGTCTCAATCTTTGGATATTGCATGCTGCTGTTATTTAAACAAAAGCTTAAGAAAATGTATACACTCTTCAGATGTGGGTTGGAAATCTAGTTGGGATATGTTTAAGTTGCTACTGGACTGTGAACAAAAGTCATTCAAATCTTTATGGCAGTTATATCCACTGTGTGTTGGTTACAGATTATTAGCGTGCATTCACAGTTTAAAATATAGATAGTGGACCTTGATTTTTAAATAGGGTTTGGGGAGTGACCCATGGAGCTATAAAAAGAAATAAGCTAAAACTAACCTAGATTATTGTAGAATACTATGCTTGCAGGGGCGTGCCATCTGCTTAGCCTCAAAGCATGTAACTGATGAATAGGATGTAAATCCTCCTCATGTTCCTAGTATCAGAGTAATCCACTCAAGGTAAACAACTCTGTACATTTGAAGTTAAGAAATGTAGTTTTCTGGTCTAAGCATGTTTTAAAAATATAACTATTTAGAAGAATCTAAAGGAAAATATTACTATCTAGGAACACATTATTTACCATTGAACAGAGAAATTAAAATTCCAGCCCCTGGAAGGTTACTTGAAAATATGTTACACCTGCTTCTATGTGCTGTACAAGGTGAGTGTTTTCTGACCTGCACTTGCCCCACGTATGGTTTGTTTTCTATTGATGATAATGGTAATCACTGAATAATGTTGTTATTGAAATAGTCATCAAGATTTGCAGTTTCTTGTGTAACTAGCCTTTCACAGTTTTGAGAAGATTTGCTCCTTTCCTCCCTTTTTCTTTGGAAAGTTTTGAGATATAGTGTTCCTCTGTGATGCAATGAATATCTGGTTCTGTAAAGCGGAAGACACATACTGTGGAAATTTTTCTGATTAAGAGATTATCTTAAAATGGATGTCTTGTCTCCTAAGTATAATTCATTATATTATTTTTTCCCAGTATATATTGCCTAACACCCAGAATCCCAGATTTTTTCTGATTCATGTAGGAATCAGTGGTGTTTAGTTATAAACTTTTGTTTCTGTAAATGTGTATTTTGCATAATTTTAATTTTTACTTGCTTAGGTACACAAATTCGACCTTGTGTCTGGAATTCATTTGCCCTATTAATTTTTATATAATCAGTTGTGTTCAGGTTGTAAGTTCAAAATTGCATCTGTGAATACAATGCATTCAGATGTACTTTTCCCTTCTTTTTTTCTGTCTGCCTATTTTCTCAAGTACAAATCCATGAAAATGTATGATAACCAAAGACCCATTTACCTAGTAAACAAACACCCTTCGTGTCTCTGAGATCCTGGAGTCAACAGCTGATTATATTACAATGAAAAGGGCCAGTAATGCAAACACCTACTTAATCTGCTTCATGCAATGTAAATGCGTTGTAGAAGCTCTTAACTGTTATGTAGCCTCCATCAAGGCAGAAGGAGGTAACCAAGACACTTGCTTGATTAAGTAGTTAGCAATGGCCTTTGTCCGATATTCTGAGATGTTCCCTTAGCTTAAAGTTAAAAAAAGAAAAAAGCTGAAGTATCTGTACTCCACTGATTGCAGCTGTTACAGATAAGAGGCTTTAGACCTGTAAATGACTGGGCTGGCCCATTCTTGCTGCGACTCTTGTGTCTCAGATGCTGTGTACCAACAAATGCTTTTCATGGAGGGAAGAGTATGGGATCCAGCACTAAGGCCCTGATTATTTTAGTGGTTTGTTGGAGAAGGAGGTAATTTTTCAAGGATTTGTGTTCCTAGTTCTTCTAGGTCATTTCAAGCATTCACTACAAAAGTACCTAGGTGTGTGGAAGCTGAATTGCTGCTGCTCTCCATATACTATGCTAAAACAGAGGTAACTTCGTTTCTACTTCTTGTCACATCTTGTGATTTCCTGCTGATTTCAACAGATTGAAAAGGGGGAGGCTAATTAAGCATAGATTTTGTCTTCTAATTTCTAATGGGGCTTCTTGAGTGGCAGAATACTCGCTACTTGAACATCCGCTCCCTGCATTGATTTACAAAAACTTAAAAGGAACTAAGGCAATATATTTCCTTCCCTCTACATTGCTTTTCCCTGAAACCTGACATATACCTTGAGAAAAATTGCTAGCAGCATACGCAGTAATCCCTCAGCACCTGTTACCAAAGATTCCTGGTGTTCAATCTTGCTTTTTACTCTTAGGGCAGTGGAAATGAAAAAGGTCAGCATTAATCTTTTGACTTTTAGTATAGTTGTGACTGCCAACTACAGTATAGGAAACCTCATGCTGATTTACTGTTTTGCATATTTCTTGCTTCCCTTAAACCTTGACATAAGAGTTCTGATTTACAGTGTCTCTGTCTTGATTTGTGAGGAGAGAAAGATGAATTGATGTAGTTGCACTGTCTAAAAGAGAAAATTATATGCACCACCAGTTGTTTTTTTCTCTCTGTTTTTAAAAACATCAAAATAACCTTTACTCAAAGAGATCATAAATCCATAGTAACAAGACTTTTTCCTAAACACCTGGAAGTTCAGAGTGGCAAACTTTTATTCTGATTACTGCTTGCTTGTTACAAGTCCTGTTACAGTGCTGCCCCAGCAGCCTTGAAATTCAGCCGTGCTTTACTTTGTCTGTAGCATTCTCCATCACATGCTCAGTCAGTGTTTTCTTAACCTTGAAAGCAATCTGTTCAACTGCTGAATGACTGGCTTTTCCTTACAATTACCAAGGAATACAGGCCATTTTAGTTTTCCTTGCTCATAGAATAAAAACTCAACAAGAACATGTGCTGAAATGTTGAGGTATTTGTTTATTGTCAAATAAATAATTTAATAATAGATAGACAACTGCTGTTTGGGCTTGTATATATTCACCCTTGTGATGTGCTTGTACAATATAAGACCACAGTACACCTCTATACATGACTATGTGGTTCATAGGAAATAGAGATTTAGAACCTCATCTCTTTGCTCAGCTATAAATTGAACATGATGCCCATCTTACAACTGCTGCCCATTGGTATATTTGGGTCAAACTCTTGGTCTCTTCTGAGTTACTTAAGTTCAGGAATAAATGAATGCATTGCATGCAGGACATGGATTGCAGGGCTTTCTGCCACACATCTTGATTTGACTGGTTGCTTTTCAGGAAACAGACCTGTTAAAGGATAAAACAATAAATTAATGTACACATTCATAAGTAATTACAGGAACTTTGCAACTAACAGTCACAATTTTCCCTGTGAATGCATTTCTTGAGATTTTTTGAGTTTGGAATGTAGCCTTAGGGATTTTTGTATGATTGGAGAATTCTAGAGGCTTTTCCTTCAAGTGAATTTTCTGTTGTTCAATAAAGAATTTTCAATGACATCTTCAGTCAGTGTGGTGACAGGATCTGCTCCTCAGCTGTCTATTTTCAGGAAATCTATAGAGACTTAATTTATTTAATATCTCTGTTCTTCTGGTCATAATTGGGCAATGGATTCAAGTCTCCTCTTAGGGTATAGTCAGAGATTCATGTAGATTGTATATGCGTACATTTTTTTGAATAAACAGGTTAAAAAACTCCTGCTGCTAACTAGTGATGTGATCATTGGTTTTATCATCCCAACGATCATGACAGGAAGGAATCAAGATAGTTACTCTATTGTGAGAATTGCAGCAAAAATCTTCTGAATCTAAGAGAGAATGCTGAGAAAGTGAAAACTGCAAATCTAGGCAAAGAGAAAATACAACATTGGCAGGAATTATAGTTGTTTCTTTTCTGAACACCTTTTTGTATGTCCTTTCCAACAGCAGCATCAACTTTTTATTAAGATAGAACTACTTCAATGAGCTATGTTATATTGTGGACATATCTGATTAGTTGTGCAAGTTGAGAGACAATTGAGTTATGTCCAACTATTTATTTTTAAAATCTGCAAGATAGCACTGTTCAGAGATTGCCAAGGGCCTCGTGGCCTCTAGTTCAGGTCATTTAATTAGCCTTAGGCTTTTTGTTTGAAACTTGCTTATTCTGATTTATTTTGGTTCTCTCAATAGGGTTTGTGCTTCAAAGCTCACATTTCTGTCAGCCTCAACTATTACCTGTCATGAGACACAAACCATCAGGAGACAAAAAAAAAAAAAAAAAAAAAAAGAGTATCTGAGTTGTGAGTCTTTAGATTTCACATATTTAGATTCTGGTGGTTTTGTTTGTTTATTTGTTTGGTTTTTTCTCTCTGTCTCTCCATTTCTCTCTGTATGCATGAAGATCAGAAGTGGAATTGCATAATGAAAGTGAAAAAAATATTCCTATGATTCCACAAGTTGAAGAGAAACATTTTATATTACAGAAGTCATGAAATAATGTTGAGGACTGATAGAAATAAGGATGCATGTATCTTTTCTGTCAAGCAATGCATGGGAATGGGACCAGAAGGAAGGAAAACAAAGCTCTGAAGAGGGAATAGAAGTATTTCACTAAATCATGAAATTCTGTGAGGTAAAATGCTACTATTTAAGGTGTACTACCTTTATTACCTATTCAAGAGTTTAGTAGAACTGTCCGGGTCCCCATAAACCATACTGGACATGACATTGATGCAGGGCAAAGAGGAAAATTCCTATGATGGGATACAATTAATAAAAAAAAAAAATGCCAATGAGTTTAGGATTATGGAAAACATATGTTGGTAATACTGGCTTGAAATTTTACTCCTGAGGTGATTGCATGTTCAGTTAATAAAGTACAACTGATAGAATACCATTCTGTGTGTATTTCAGTGAGCTGTTTGGGTTAACTGCTTGTGAGTTCTTGATTAATAAATACATTACAGCAATGTAGAACAAATTTGGAATGTATTAAATAGACTAAACTAGATGAAATTCTGTATTATGTTAAATGACTCTGCTCCTGTTGGGGTTCAGTAGAGATACAGAATTCCATAGAGCACTAACTGGAAAAGCGTTAAACCTTTCAAGTGGTGTTGGGAAGATGGCTGGTAACAGTGATCTGTGCCAGTCACAGGTGTCAAATGTAATGTCATAAAACCAACAGTTAAGAATGTAGACCATTCTTGTGGAACAGGGACCAGTGGACTGAGAAGTGGCTATTGGAAAAGATCTGTGTCATGATTAATTAGTTGCGTGTGAGCTCGCAGTAGGACACTGTGGCCAGGAAGGCTAATGAATACCTTGAATATCTGTAAGAAGAACATATGAAGAGAGGCTGTGAAGAATTAGCTCTGCATTAGAAGTAGATATGGCCATAGATAGAATACTTTGCTTAATTCTGCTGTCCACAGTCAAGAAAGATCTTTAAACAAATGGAGAATGCTCTGGGAAGAGGCACTCACATGATTAACAGTTTGGAAACCATGCCTTCCAACAGCTTGACTTTAGTTTATCAAACAGATTTACGGAGAGATGTGTTGACAGTGTGCAGGGAACCTCTGCAGGGAACAGAAATGTGATACTGGAGGACTTCAGTCTAGCAGACAAAAGCATGTCAGGATATAATGGCAGGAAGTTGGATCTAGACAAATTCTGAATGGTAATGAAATGTGCATGTTTAGGAAGTACATTTAGGAAAGGGCAATGACCTGCTGAAATGAGCAAGGGTAGCAGACAACAAATAATTGTCTTTTAGAGTATGTTTTTTAAATTAGAATTGATATTTGAAAAAAAAGAAAAAGCTGAAGTTCACCACACTTTGCGTAGGCTCTAGGAGGTTTAATGTAGGGAAGATCCATTGCTTTTGCTATGTGGAAGCTGCATTAAAGAGTCATTGTAGTCTCACTTCATCTGGGAAGACATACTCACTTGTGTGTGAAGGCACAGCAACAAGGAAAAGTATTTCTTCTGCTCTTTCAGACAGCAACACTGTATCAAAGCATGAGAAAAAATTGCCATGAAGAAAGGAGTAAACTATTATTTTTCTTAATTTGTCTGGGAATGATTTAAAAGTAAATATTTTAATTGTAGGGTTTTTTTTTTTTATGTGAACTTCAGAGGCTTTTGCTTCTGTTAAACTGCCATTATCTGTGATTTTCATTTTTGCCCTTTTATGCAACAAGATGTGGAAATCTTTGCTTTTTCATAGCTTCTCTGGGCAGACATCTGTTGTAATGGTGCATTGTTTTCCTGCTCCTTTGAAATTCTATCTGTTTCTCGTCAGTTACAGAAAGTACATCAGTGTATATATCATTTGGGGAAAAAAAAAGAAAAAGTCTTCCTAAAGTTTTAGAGGCTTTGCTTCTTCCTTTGCCTCCTGGGTTGAGGATGTCTCTCAAAAAGGTGATGGTTGTTTCACTTGTGACACAAGTATGTGCGTAAAAATGATGAGAGTGGGAAAAGAGCATCCTAATATTTTGACATATAAATGAAGAGTAGAATTTAGCAGCAAAAGCTGAAATAAAAACATATTGTATCTGAAGGCAAATGCTTTGGGGCGAATGTCTGTGCTTGAAAACTATTGAATTGGAAAAAAAAAAAGGCAAACAAAAAAACCCACCAAAAAAAATCCCAGCTGTTTCACTTGATGACTCATAAAATCTGAATAAAGTCTTTCACGGGCTTCTTTTATTGGAAGATAGTATTTTTTGTATGCATAGTTATGGTAGCATCTGGTTCCCATCTTTGGAAATTCAGACTCCACAGGCACCAACATGCTGTCTGCTGCAGAGAAGCTCTACAACACAGATAAATGCTTCAGACAAGTGTGCAGGATGTAATGTAATGTAATTGTCTGCAAGCTGGAAAGATGTTGGGGAGAAGACAAAACCTGAATCAGTAAATTTTGATTAACAGAAGACATAGGAGCAGCCCTTGCATAAAATTTCCTTTGTTCACCTGTGAAGAGTGGACTGATAATCTGGTAACACCTGAGTCAATAAGATCAATCAGTCAAAGGAGGTAAGATAGGCATTTCTAAGGCAAGAAGGATTGGAGAGTTTTCACAGAGGCTGTGTCCTTTACAGAGGATTCAAACAAGGGGATCAGTAAACTAATTGCCCACAAATATGAGCAGGAAATACAGAGGGTCTTTGATGAATAATCTCATTGAATTTAGTATCAATGCGAAAGGAAAGCAGAATTTGTCTCAGGTATTTCTGGCTCATCACATTTGTCCTTCTAATGCCTTCTTCTTTCTAAAAACAGGAGCTGTGTGTAAGCAGTAGTCACACATTATGTGAAATTGTAAGAATAAGTAATTAAATAAATGTTTGTTACACTTTGTTGATGAATCTAGTATAAGAGAAAGCAAGATCTTCAGGCTGTCTTGAACATGGGCACAGACACAGCACTGATTTTTTTGGTTTATGTTGTGCTCCGCGCATTGTTTTCACTTAATGAGTAGTAGGAATAAGAAAATGGAGAGAACATGTAAGAATTTTGCTTCTCTTATGGCTGGTGATGGACTCAACCTTGAGAAGAGTCAAATCCAATTTGCCTTTGAGTACAACTCTGTGCTTGAGCAAAGCTTGCCTTCATGCTAGGACACAGCTTATACACACGCACACACACACGCACACACACACAAATATATATATAGATAGATAGATAGATAGATAGATATGGGAGAGGTGATAACATGTAGACGTTGTGCCTCAGGTAACCACACTGTATTGTATGACTGTGCTGGATTTGTATAGTGACCAAGAGATTTGTGCACTTCTTCAGGAAACTGAAGAACTGGGTTCTCGGCATTCCTGAACCTGAAAAGAGCAAAAAGATGGCAGCTCATGCAATGCAAAACAATGTCTTTAAATAATATGCAGGGGTGGAATAGGTGCTTTCTCTTGTCTTAACAATAATGTCAAGTGAGACTGCTATACTGTGGAGGGAGTGCAGGATCCACAGGGCCACTGGCAGTGAGTGAGAGGAAACAAGCCTTCTTCCTTAGATGTGGAGAGCAGGGTTCAGCAGGTGCTGTAGCTTCAATTCTCTTCCTCCAGCAGCCACATCTAAAAGAAAAGAGAGGTGCCGGCTCTTATTTGTGACTTAGTGACTACACCCAGAGAGAAATTTGTGTCTGTGACTCCCTTTTCCACACAGGTGCCTGATTTTGAGCTATGAAAGAGCTGTGGTCTAGGAAAAAGACATGGTTTCAGCGATGTCTGTCTTCAGTACTACCTGTGGGTCAGTTTATATGTTTGCAGCATGTGAAGCTGGGCGGGCATTAAGCCAAATGCCTCAATCTTCCTATACCCTGTGTATAGAAATTAGATACGTAACTGAGGTTTTTCAACTCTTCCACTAATAGTTACTAAGAAATTGCCATGCATAAGGATGGCATGGACCTAGGCTGAAGTTTACACCTGGATATGAAGAGTATGTACAGACTGAAAGTTTCAGGTTTGTCTTGCACTAAAAATGACAAGTACATTGTGTATATAAACCAGTGTATTCCTAAATGAAAGAATTCAAGATTGCTGAAGAGGTCAGGTTTCCAAGGACAGTGAGATGGGAACAATTCAGAACCCATTTTCAAATAATTCAGTACCATTTTCAGAAACTATTGAAGTGCTTATGAGCTTAAGTTGCAGTGACTACCCCTGGAATCTAGATACCTGCAGACATAAGTAACTTCTGAAATGTTGCCTGTGAACTTTTTCAATACTTTCAGGAGGCAGCTCTTATAGACGTGTTCTGACTCAGATTTCTCTGGTTTTGCCATAAAGCACTATTCTTGAATTTTGGAAATTATGTTTATATTTAATTCCCAACAAATCACTACACTTAAACCCCAAACACATTATATATTATGTTAGCTCCAAGGCACAATATCCTAAATGAAAACAGATCCTTTTCTTCATGCCAGCTCTTTGTTTAGCAGTATGGCAATTGCACATACATGTTCCAGATGTTCATGGAAACAAAATTCCTCTTTAATTTACAGCAGAATCTGGTTTTATCTCTTGCTGGCTTTGTATTTGTCAAACAAACAAATGTGTAAAGCCTTACACTAAAATATCTATAGCAGTGTTTTGCATGCTTCTTCAAAGCTAAGGTTTGTAAAATCACAGAATAATTCTGATTGGAAGAAATACCTGGATGTCATCTAGTCTGATTCCCTGCTCAGAGCAGGTCCAGTTACATCAGGTTACTCAGGGCTGTGTATCATGGAGCTTTCTATCTCTGGATGGACTTCATAAAATTCTGAGGCCAGGTTCCAGTGGCTGGCTGTGCTCGCGGTGGAAAAGGATGACCTTTATATACAATGTTGCAACTTGTGTCTTTTGCCTCCTGTTCTGTCGTTTTGCACCTCCAAGAGGAAGTCTGGCCCTATCTTCTCTAAACCCTCTCCTCAGTTGTAGACAACACCAAGAGCCTGCTCAAGACTTAAGTAAGTCCTGTTGTTGTGACATCCTTCCCATGATGCCTGCTCCAGCCCCTGACCATTCTGGGTATTCATCTTAGTGGACAAAGAGGACATTGATCTTCTCTCGAGTAAGACATGGAGATGTGTCTCCATGAGCAAGGTACAGTTCTAGAAGTATGAACTGCTTATATGGGAGCTCTGGCTGCTATGCAGTTTAGCTTGTGCTGGGATTGGACTTAAAAATCATGCTCCAAATCTGAATTTTGAGATTCAGGTTTTAATCTCTGACCCTGGATTTATTTTCTATTGCTTTTACCTGAGCAATACATAGTTAGGAGAGACTGAACTTATTAAATATTTGGTAAGAAGATGTGTGATTTCAGATACAGTTATATCGATACTTAGTGTTTTATTTGCTCTTTTAGTAGTGAATATGTGGAACACCCATGGCAGATCACTCATATTTGCTTTGCAAAGTCCTTGGCTGGAAGTCAAACAGCCCTGACAGCTGAGCCTCTGTTTCACATGCTCAGGAAGTATTAAATATTGATGTTTCTTGGAAAAAGCCATCATTGCAGATTGAGCTGATTTGGGCACCACATGACTGTGTAGGCCACAAAAGGATTTTTCCCTGGAGAGCTTTTCCGTGCAGGCTGCTCCTGTGGGCTGCAGGGGATGAAGGCTCAGCTAATGCCAGGTCTTGTCAGGTGCTGCCAGGGGTGGGTGACAGGACTGGGTGGCCAGGGCACAGCACCGGCCGGAGCAGCGCTGGGCATTGGGCTCCTCCTGGGCACAGGCTGAGGCCAGGCAGGGACGTGGGCTTGGCTCAGCGAGACCCACGGTAGGGCAGGGCTGTGGGGAGCTGGAGCCCAGACCTGCCGGGGGTACGAGGCTGGAAAGGGCTGCAAAACACCGGTGCAAGCTGTGAAAAGGCTTCTCCCGTGTGAGCTGGTTCATGTGGGCCTCGGCGCTGGCGGAGCTAAAGTTTAGCAAAGCCTAGGATTAGGATTAGAAGGTGTAAGCCTAGAGCTGCATCTGTCATGGGGCTTGCAGAGAGGCTGCAAAATCATGGAGCAGTCTGCACAAAGATTTCTCCCTCAGTGATTTGCAGACAAGTTTGTCTGAGGATCACATTAATACAGAGGACAGGAGGAACTGCTGCTTTGCCTGCAAAACTCACCGTACTGTAGCATCTACCAGATTCTCTGAGCAATCTGCTGTTTGTAGCTCATGGGAAACACACCAGTAAATAGACCTGTCTGAACTGTAATTTTTTGCTGCACTGCTCAGTTTGTTCAGCACTCTTTATTTTTACACTGGAACTAGTATATTTTGAAACTCTTTTTGACTCCCACTGTGGAGGGTCATCAGAGACGAATACAGGAATGACACTCATCACCCTGTACCTTATTGCATTGACACCTAACTAGCACTGCTTTGTTTTTCTTATTGCTTCAGCTACTAGTGAAAGGGGGAATAGAGAAGAGTCAGGAAATTCAGCCCAGACACAATTCATTTTGCATACAAGCCACAGAAAAACAGCAGCAAGTGCTAATTATGTTTTTTAAGTTGAGCTCTGTTTATGTCAAACAGAAAATTCCCTTCACACTCATGTAGTTGTAGACACAAAGATGGTACTGGAGCATGCAAATACATATTTATCTATAAATTGTCTTCAGACTTTCCTCCTTAGTGTGGGTATCAGAATAGGAGTTTAACTTGCTTGGTCAGTCTCTCTTGACTACTTGGATCTGCTGAATTTTAGTCAATTTGGCAAGCACAGGGAAGAAAATAAATGTGAAGTGGTACAGTGCTCACAGGGTGTCCCTGTTCACTCTCAGTTCTCTTCTTTCTCACTTCCTTCAGGACAAATTGTGTTTGTGCTCATCCTGGTGCTGATGCAGGACATTTGCATCTCCCCCATGTGCTGTGAGGCTTCATACTCTTGTTTTCTATCTTCTCTCTGCTCACTTCTGCAAGGAACTCTCTGCTCTGCCAAGTGGGTCTGAGTTGCTGTGTCAGGCCTGGACAGGGAGCTTAAAAGTAGGTAGTGTTTGGTTTTGACCTGCAGCTTCTACAACAGAGTTCTTTACTGTGTTTTTCAAACTTCTCTACCATTTTGAAAGCACACTGTTGCTCATGGTGATCCAGTTATGCATTCTGCAATACAGCAGCATATTGAAATTAATAAAGATTAATTAATAAAGAATTAAAAGAAGGCAATGTAATTAATGCCAATCAACATGAACCTGTGGAAAACAGCACTTGTCAAAATGACTTGTAATCTCATCAGAAAGAAATATCAAGTAGAGTTGATTAACTTTAATTGCATTGATGTGAAATTTGGTAGTTGATGACTCTTAGGTCTACTGGGTGTGTAAAGACAGGCAAAGGCTAGGGAATAAAGAAAGGCTCAGACTTGGAATAAGGTCTTTACTCTGAACAGAGTTAACCATTACAGATTGAAGACTGGTAAAAGCTTATTAAAGGCAATTTCTATAGATGTGCATTGCAGATCTGTGGCCTGTTATATAAGAGAGCAACTGCAGTGACCAATTGCACCAAAAAAA
>WEKY01006249.1:0-13715 GCA_013390045.1 Picathartes gymnocephalus | reverse complement strand
AAAAAAAAGAGAGAGAAAAAAGATCACATAGCTTCCTATTTGGTTGCTGCCACTTTTTATTTACATGATACAGTACCTTGTACTACTAATGCACCATTTAAATCTGGGGAAAGACATTAGTCAGATATGGTGTTCAAGCTTCCTCTCTTTGAGAACAGGTACAAAAAGCGTTTTGCTCTAGTTCAAACTTGAGTGAAATTGGGCTGGGAGAAATGCAGAGGTCTGTTTAGGACACAGTTCCTTCCTTTCTATGTCCTTATTCTAGGTCAGATTTTAGCGTTTGTAATTTCCTTCTGACTAGCTTCCTACATCATGTTTTAGTATCCCTTAATCATCTCAGTTGCACCAAGGGGAAAAGTAGCTGTTGAAATAGCCCCTTTTTTCCACCTTCTTATCCAGTCCTTGCTTACCTAGTGTGGTGCAAAAGGGTCAGTTCTGAGGAACTTTTTTTTTTAAACTTAAACCCATTTCTCAATAGTAGTGTCCTGAACAGAATTTTGTCTTTGCAGTAGTGTGAAGCCAGTTAGAAGAGCTGCCAAGAACAAACAGGATAATTGGTCTGCACAAATTGCAGACTGTCTTAGTGTGGCAAGAGGAATCTGAAATACAAGCTGCAATGTTTAAAAATACCTAGTGATAAGCTTGCTGTGTTGTTGTGTGTGATTGCCTCCTACTAAAGGCTTCTGAGGAAAGGGAATAAGCCAGGTATGCTCTTGGCTGTGCTTTCAGTCTTTTGGCAAGCTCAGCACCTCAGTGCCACATCACTCAGGATGGTGAGTGTTTGTGGTTTTTTCCCCCCACTGTGATAATATGTATGCCTTCTACTCATCTGTAATATGAGCAACCTCATTCAGAAGTTCAGAGAGAAAAATATGTTTGCCTGTCAAATATTTTGTCAGTTTTTGAAGCTAGAAGTAATGCAAAGCCTTTCTTTATTTCTGTTTTTAATAAATCGGACAGACTGAAGCATCTCAGAAGTATTAAGCCTATCTTTAACAAGGCTCTTCTGCTCCTCTTACATTTCCACATGTTGTCCCCCACTTGGTCTCCCTCTGGTCCATACCTGCATTATCCAGTCATCACAGATTATTTGTGACAGTACACGGATAAATATTGGAGAGTGATCCAGTTCCCATTGAGGCCAATATAAGTATTTAATATTATAGAAGCTGGGTCAGGTTCTTTGTAAGGTGTCTGATAACTGTTGGGGGTGGTATTTATCACTTTTAAAATAACATCAATGGATATTGAACTGCTTTGGAAAAGATAACCTTAGCTCAGGTCTTCATGTTCTTTCTGGAAGAAGTTTATTTGTGGAGAAAGAAGGCTTTAGCTCCACAGAAACTTTTTAAAAGAACACTCTGAGGCATAGTTGATAATTAACTGCATGCCAGACAAGGTAGTTTAGATAAAAAAATAAGAAGAACTCATACTCATTAACTCTATATTTCTATTAAAATCAAATTTATTTTCTCTCTCCCTTTTTCTTTTTGGCATTTGTATTATAAATTGTACACAATGTCATGGGCCACTGGGCAGTCATCTGAGTGCAGCTTGCTGTGAATAAATGATGCTGAACAGCATTAGGCAAGCCTTGTTCCTTTACAGAGATAATTTTTAATTTAAATTTTGTTTGAACAAAAAACCAGGGAAGGAACTAATTAAAATTATTAAGAGGTATTTCAGTTGGCATAATCTGTCCGTAAGAAATAGAAAAAAAATCTATCTGCTACAGAATGTTCTGGCACCATTTCTACTGAAAGCCTTTGTGTTATGGTCTTGATTGACAACTGGAGAGGAAGGAGTTACCTAATCAGTAATATCAAATCAATACTTTTATGCACAAAGGCATTCTGAATAGCATTAGGGGAGCTCCTTTCTCTGTAATGCATGGTTTTCATCACATATATTTAATGCTGTTGACACAATTCTCTTTGCTGTTCTTCTGGTCCTCCTAAGTGTCCCTGAACCAGTGGCCATGGTAACTCTTCCTCGCTGTGCATTCGGTTACCTCCGACCCTGCCTTACCTAGGGCTGGTTGCTAATGAGCATCGTTTGCTGGTTCATTTGTACAAGGTCATTCTTAATTTCCTTCTGGTTTTAATGCCAGCTAGCATTGAAGAATCTCAGCACTAACATCCCTGGGGTGTTTTTTTTTTTCTGTCTAGGATAAAAAAAGTGGAATATATACATATTTAAATATAAATAGTACTTTGTTTAGCATTTAGCTGATGTGCCATCTTGACAGTTTGTTATTTATTTATTCATCCTGTAATTGTTGAAATATGAAATATTACAAATTTGTGGCTGTGCACTACATGTCTGGGTCCTTCCTGTACACATTCTGGTTCTGCAGACAAGATCTTAAAAATGCCATGGATTTATTGCTGTCTCTCTGCCTGTGGGCTAGTGTATGGTGAATGGAGTGTTATTTGCATATGATTATATAGTTCTGCCCTTGTTGTTAATAAATTAATTGTGTGTCATTGTTCTGCTGACTGACAGAGCCCTATGTGGTTTCTAAGAGCTGAATAGGCAGTGCTGTCTGTATCAGCCTGGCTTTCACAGAGACTCCCCTGCAGCAGCATGGGGACTGACTGAGCAGCAAGAAACCATGGCCAGAACTGCTGAATAGCTGAACACTGCTTTTTAGAAATGTGCTATCTTGGAGTTAAGACTGAAAATATTAAGTCCCATTTTAAGGCCCATTAGCATTATGGAACCCCTAAAACCATGTAGGAGAGAGTTTTTTTGGCCCTAAAATCCCAGTCAGGGATTCCCATCATGGAAGCATAGAGCTGTCTGCATACCTGTTGCACAAAAGCAGGAGGCACAAGGCTGCTCACCTACGCCAGAGCTCCCTTTAGCACTGAAAGAGTAAGTCACAAATGACACAGTTTTCTTTCAGCTTGAGCAGAGTAGGTGAGCAGTGGGAGAATAATAGTCTTGTGAATTTGAAAGAAGAGATTATTTTTTCATGGTAAGTGGAGGACAGTTAAAAAGCTGCCTCTTTTACCAGAATTTCAGAGTGGAAGCTGCTGGAGGGTTCATGGTTTACCAGTCTAGATAATATGCAAAGGAATTAAATGATGCTTGTAACACTTTCCTAACTTGTCCATTTGTTGTATAGAATATTTGTTGGAAGGTTATTTACTGGGCTTCCTTCTCCAGTCACTTCAGTGCCAACTCAAAAAATACTTATGTAGCCATTTAAAGGGAGTAAGAAACCACTTTTGAAAATTCAGTTCCTAAACAGGATTGCAAATAGTTGGTGAGACTTGCTGAATCATCTAGTTATGACAGGATCATGGAACTAATTAATAATTCTGTCACAAATGACACATCAGCTGGAGAAAGCAGCACTAAGAAAGTGGTTACAGGTTAATTATTCCTTATCTTTAAACCTGCAGTAACACGAAGTAGTCAGGCTTGGTTGTCACTACTTTGTGAGAAGCAGAAATTGTGTTTCTGGAGCAAAGAGAAAGGCAAATGAAGGGTAATGTTAACATTACCATTGTCTTTATTGCATCTGAAAGAAAAGCTGCAATTACACCATAAATCCCCAAAATTTACAATATAGTTAACAGCAGAAACTGATTTATACTTCTTTGCATGTCCCATGGTGGCATGTATGCTGTGTGCATTCATTGTAATGTTTAGTCAGGGATGTTGCACTTTACAGCTAAACAGACTGTGTACAGGAGAGTGAAACTTGACTGGTTTGTGAAGTTACTGCAGAAAAAGTCCCAATACCCTTCAAAAGAGAGGGACATGTTTCAATGTATGTATAATGTCTGTTAAAAAAAACCAAAAAAACAACCCATGAAAAATATGTCATATTTGTAAGGATGGATGGTGTCTGGAATGGAATGTCTGGAAGTATAATCTGAGTTTTAAAGAATAGGCGTGAAATGGAAAAAAAATCCAATGTGCTGCTACTTTGTGCTGTTTTCTGTCCATAGATGGTGATGGAATACTTCCACAACGTGCCAATGTTGGCACACCACCCCATTCCAACCACCATCAATATAATCAAAAGAAACATTTGACTCCTTGTCAAGTGGTGGTTTGTAAAAAATCTTTTCTCTCTCCAGAGGGTGTCTAAAGATTGGTTTTAAATGCCTACAGAAAACCCACAAATTTAGGAAGGGCCAAGCCATAAATAATAAAAGCTGGGGGTTTTTTTCAGAGTAATGAGTCTTTTAAAGACAGAAAGCAATTGCAGAACAGTGGGTTGTAAGTACAAAGTACCATGTTTGTTTCTCTTTATAATGGCTGCTGTCTTAGCACTAAGCTGTGTTAGCAGAAAACTACTGACTGGGTTTAGTTAGGTCTGGTGGTGAGCATGGGTTGATCAAGCACCAAAGCCAGTGCTAGAGAAGAGGAGGGAGTGAAAAGCTGGAGTCAGGGGAAGCAAAAAGTAGTGCTTGAAATCTGCAGTGAGAGGTGCTAAGGGCAGTTTTCTGTCATGAAATACCCAGTGTCAGGTCAACTGCTGTGGGTTAATTTTGCAAGGAGGGCTCCTTGGATTGAGGCCCAGCTACTGCTGACAGTTATAGCCACAACTGGGTTGTATTAGGCACTGTAGAAGCATCTTCTCTCCAGGAGCATAAGCTGACTATGATCCAGAAGTAGCCATTAAGGACAAGTATATTATTCATTCACTCAAAGAAATAGTAAGAAAGGTGATAAAACATTAAAAGATCTCTAACTGTGTTGTTGCTGAGATCTCCTTTCCTTGCAAATCTTTGCAAGGTAGCAGCTTATCCTCCTACTCATTAAGACAGTCCAAGCTGCTGCACTGTTCACATGATAATATTAGGATCTTGCTCAGGCACCTACTGCCATTTGTCTCTAGCTCTCTCTGTAGATCTAAGTCTTTCATACATTGACTTCCACTGCATCCTACATTCTGGATTTTCTGAAGAAAGGAACCTGCATCTGAGGAGACTGGCATTTCTTCAGTAGGTAGCTCTTCTTTCCCTCTTGTTTTACTAAAGAGCCTGATGTTTTTTCTGATTGTACCTTATCTTTAGTGTTTTTTTTTCCCCTACTTCTTGCACCTTACTGCTTCCCCTGATTTAGTTCTATAGGGTCAGATTAGTTACTGGCTTGATCTGCCTCTAGCGTAAAGCTGATATGAATAAAAAGAACAGTGATCTGTCACCCTTGTTCTTTGCAGGACAGCTACGGAGAGATATGTTTCATATAGTTGTGCACTCTGTACAAAAGAGAAAGTGACTGTAAAGACCAAACAGAGGGCTCTTGATACCTTGAAGAGTTTGAACTCTTGTAATGCCCTAATTTTGGGTGCTTTAACCAGATAACCCAACTAATTTTAATGCCGTTTTTAAAAAGAAATGAAATGTGCTGTACTACTTATTTAGTACCTCTCTCAATGACAGCTGCCAGGTTCTTAAGGCAATTCAACAGTGACAACAAATAATTCTATCAGCCTGCTGCAAGGTGGTGCCATTAGATCTGTGTTGCTGGAATTGTACATGAGCTAAAGCACTTGAATTCTGTGTGAGATCACATCTTTAGTTTCCATTGAACAGATAGGGATATGTGTGCACTGCCTCTGTGTGTATCGTATCTTGTGACTCTTCAGTTTTGCTCTGGAGTATCTGTGTTCGTGGTGTTCCCACTCTCGACATAGCATAAGCATGTATCAAAGGTAGAGGAATAAAAATCAGTTGTTTTTGTTACATTTTTTTGATGACTCAGACTCCGCATGAATCAGGCACTATGTATTTCATATACCTCAGTCTATTTAAGCATGGACTTTAAATCAAGCACTTGCTGTAGTTTGTAGTTGGACTTTAAAATGATGAATGTGTACCTCAGTGATTTCTGGACCAGGATCTTTGAATATGAAAAGGGTTTCTTTTGGGTAGGGAGGGGAGCACCAAGTAAAGAAGCACATCAAGCAATGGATTAACAAATAGTTGTTTTTGTTTGGTAAACTTGTTTTAAGACCATCCAGAACAAGGTGAAAAACAGCAGGTAGAAGGAGTAAATCTTTGAAATTCTGTCAAGCCATTCTGCCATTTCATGTTTGTTTAAGGTATGTGAAGAGCTAACTTGGCTTTATAGACTGTTTTAATTAGATTGAGTATAATCTGTGTTCAGATTCACAGCATTCACAGAAATACCAGCATGAACTCTCTAGATAGTGATTTAGCTAGGTCAAGAGAAATTCAATGGTATACTTTTCTCCCCGTTAGGGCAAACTGTACTGCTGAGTAAAGGGGAAATATGCAGACATTGTAGAACCATGACTCTAATCTTTAAGAATTAGAGAAAGAAGTAAATATGAAGGCTCAGTTGCAAAGGACATCGTAGAACAAAATAACTTGATGAGCTGACTCAAACTTTTGCATTGTTTCTGCAGTCAGGACTGCAGGCTGTCCTGGTGGTACACAACCACGCAAGAAGCTGGATGTGTAGCAAAGCCCAGGACAGTGCATCTGCTGGGCTTAATGGCATGAGCTCTACAGAGGCACCACAGGAGGCAGCAGGAGAGGTACAGGGGTAAAAGGATGCTGATGAATCAGCAACATGATTCTTGTGGAATGAGGAAACATCTGTGAAGCTTTTCAGGGGGGAAAAAAAAAAAAAGACCGAGAAAACCAATGCCATCTTGGATATTTGCTGATATTATGAACTTCCACACAATTTTGTTTTTTCTTTGGTGTGTGTCAAGGTCTGCTGCTATCCCAGTAGGAGTATTTAAGAAGTCTTAGAAAAAGAGAACTGTGTTTGTGGAAGCTGCTGTGCACATTTGTTAGGATGATAGGATGGAGAGGCAGAACAATCAACTTATGGAGACATAGCATTAGGCAAAACGAAAATGAAGATAAATATATTTTTTCTGTTTGATACAGTGTGAATCTTTTTACTAGCAAGCTCAGCTGTAAATGCCTTTCCTTTTACTTCAGGATGTCTGCTTTTGATCACAAAGGCTTAAAAACAATCTCTGTAATACACTGTAAGACACAGTGTTTGTGAAGTCAGTACTAAGAAATTGGTAATCCTCTCTGAATTGCAGTCCTACTGTGTTTGTGGTTAGCACAGCACCCTTGCTTTACATTTTCTCCTTTGTAATATATGCTCCACTGGATTTTGAAAAAATGTTGCACAAGCTTTGAAGATGGATAACACAATTTCTTTTCCACAACACCACAAGTCTGCATTGTGAATGGAAGAGGCAGTGAAGTATTCCAGCAGGAAACACGTTTTGTGGATAAATGGACAGGAAATCTGTTCAAGTGTATTTCTAAGAGTTGTCCAGAAAAAGGAGTTTGATAATGCCGTAGTACTGAGACTGTATCAATACCCTACAGGGCCCTGTAGTTCTGGTTGTTTGCAGTGGCTGTTTCATTCAGAAGGATCATAGTAGGACAATTGGTTCTGAGTAAGACTTTGAGAAAGTGTCTGTACTGCCACAAAGGTTTTATGATATCCAGCCTTCAGTGTTCAGCAGAGAGCCTGTGTGGGCTAGGCCAGAAACTCACAGAGAGGTTGCTGAAGACTGGGTTGGCAGTTTCAAACACCAGAACCAAAACTGTCAGATCCAATTTTTTCCTATTACAGGGCTATATAGTAATTTTAGTCACAATTTATTTAAAACATAACTTAAAGACTGCAATTTGATTTGTGCAGTCAGAAACTAAAATGAGAATGCTTGATCATTTTGTCAAATTACATGAACACGTCAATTATTAATATACGTGGAACAGAGATGTAGACATAGAAAAATATACTTGTACACTAACTGAATTATTCCCTTCTGAGTTCTTTTTGGTGGGAAATTATACAAGATGTAATGAAGTCTTGGAGTGAGAATCAAAGAAATGTCACCCTGTATGATTGGGTGTAATGGCACCAAGGGAGCCTGAAAGTGTTGTCTCAATTTATCATCCCCAAGACAAGCACCTTGCATTTGAAATGAAGCAGGAAAGTCTTCAGAAACCTTCTTTCTACAACTCCATTTCAGCATTTTTAATTTTCGTAGTGTACTTGAATTCCTTTAAAGTATCCTTTGGTTGCATTGACTCACTGCTGGTCAAACCTACTTTTCCAACTAAGAAAGGAAACTAAAAATCCCCTTCCCTGTTCTCTTCTACTCTCCGCCAAATAAAAATCACTGAACAAAAATTTTCTTTCTTCCTTAAGAGTTTTTTCTGATCGAGACCCATAAAATAAGGGTCAGCATAAATGCCTCTGTATTCTTGCCTACTCAGTATTTTCTTATGCTAATATACCTCCTATCTCATTGTGCCCTCCTTTTCACTGGTACTTTTCCATCCATAACATTTTAAATTCTTAATTCATTTAGTTTGTACTTCATCATTTCCTATCAGCTACTAAGGTGCAGAGAGTGAGCTTTCAATCACAATCACAAGATTGGCTTTTCCCTCTGCTTCCCTCCTGTCTTCACTTGCACTGCTCTTTATAAAAACCAACTAAAATATGAAGCTTAAATCAGTTATTTTTCTGCAAACTTGTCAGTGCTCTTGTGAGCATTCTCCTCTTAGATTGCTCGTGGGGAGAGTTGGGGTATTTGTTTCATTCATTAAAAAGTCCTGAAAAATTTGATGAAGGGCTGGCTCCTATTCATAACTTTCTTAAAGTAGCTCATGGGATTTATTAGGGTAATGCCTCTCTGCTATAGAATTCAGTTACTTACATAAATATTTTTGGAACTCTCCTATGACCCATATGATGTTTAGAGTAATTTTTATACAGTTTGTTTAATTTCTTTCCAACTTTATTGATTTTATCCTTATTATATTTGATGGGAATTTCCCATGAGAAGAGGAAAAAAACCCAATGAAGCATGACTTGAAAAAATACCCTCTTAGTTGTATACATTCTTTGTAGAAGAGACATAGAACTGTGTCCTTAATTGGTAACATAATAAATTGATGTATATGCCTGCATTCTCTTAGGCTTATACTGTATTTGGGAAAAAATGTGAAATTACAAATGTTTTTCAAAATGTAAAAAGCCTACTAAAAGATTGAGTAAAAGCTTTTCTTTAAAAACAATTCATTATTGTAACGTTGAGATGTCTGCACCATTTTTCTGTACTTTCTCTACTTTCTGAGCTTCAGATTTGCATGGTCTTAAATGTGCCACTTTGTAAGATAAAACTTTATATCAGAGTAAGTGAAACACAAAACAACAATACAAGACCATAGCACTGTATTATTGGTATGACTTACTCTTTAGTATACATTTCACATAAATATCAGTGTAGAGAGTACCTTTTCTAAAAGTGGTGAATTTTGTTGTCGCACTTCCTTCTGGAATTCTGAAAGCACGGCAACAGTGTCCTAACAAGCTTGAAGCTATTATTGACTTTTTAAATTTAAGCAGTGCTTTGAATTGTGAATGGGAGCACAAAAGAAAGGTTTGTCATATGGTCCCTCCATCCCTTGATAGAAATACATTCTCTCTCCTGTACTGGTGGTTTATATGGTACCTCTGTTGTACATTCAAGTAATATATGACCAAGCTATGGCTCTGGAGCTGCAAATGCAGTGTTTTCTGTTAAAATATTTTACAGTTATTTGTCCAGTCCAGACTGTGGTATCTGTGATGCAACAGTGCTTTTCATTAATCTAGGATAGGATAATACTTTAGATAGCACCAATAAAAAATATAATTTGTTTGGCTTTGCTTTCCTTTTAAGACACCTAATCTGGGGTTGGTGTAACTTTCTTTATGTCATGGCCATTATGCAAAGCCAGCCATTAGACTGTGCGTGTGAGCTGAAGAAGGTTTGAACTGTAAGCACGGGTTTCCCATATCAGGTTTAGAATTTGCAAGGCAAACCATAGTATCAATTCCTATGATGCAAGAGTCCTTAAAGTTGTCAGGGCATTCAACAGTTTTAGATACCTTATAGGAACATATCTAGCAGAGGAAAACACAAACTTCTCCTGTCTAACTGTATTTTCTGATTATGTCAAGACTCCAAACTTTGTGCTTCTCAACATAATTATGCAACACATAGGTGGTGTTTTCCTGTAATTTACAGTCCCTTCAAGTAATACGCTTATTATTGAATTGCACTTCATGGCCAATTAATCTGGGAAGGAAATGAGGGAATTTACAGAACACTTAACATCGTAAAACTTCACCAAATCTACAGTTGTAGAACATTAAGAATTAAGAACGTAGAAGATACAAATGCAGTAAAAATACAAAGGGCAGTTTTGAATACATCCTATATGGAACAGCCAGGAACAGAAAGACCAGCAGTTGGATTTACACACCTTCTCTAATGGAGAAGGTGGCTTTTGAGCAAAGAGAAATGCAATAACTGTAAGACTACCAATATTTTAACGTGGGTCAAATGGGAGACTGAAATGAAAATATGCCTGTATCTCTGCTGAAGTTCCTTTGTCTAGGTCTTCTCTTTTCACAGGGTTTTGTTTCTGCCCTCCTACATGTTAACCCTCGGTACTGCGGTACCACTGAGTATGTGTGCCATATTGCACTGCTTGCATTTTCGATCTCATTATTCTTGCATGATCGGAGAAGCCAGAAATTGAATTGGAAACCTCAAGGGCCTCTAAAGTGAAAAGTCAGGCAGAGATGCTAAGGTTAATGCTATTAGCTCTGTCTGCTTAATTCAAAGTTCAGTAGCAGGTTATCTTTTACTTTAGCAGTGTCAAAACCTTCATTAGAAATGAAACTGTGTTGAAGACGAGTGTGTGGCAAACAGTCTGTGAACCTTAACTAAGGCCTGTTTATCTGGGGCAACCACTGGAGAGAATAAGAGAGAATTGCTGTGGCTGGCATTATGCTGTGTGAGTGAATTTGAGTTGGTACTTCTGTGGAACTGTTGAAATGAGTCTGTGAGGAGGTAGGGGTAAAGGGAAGGAAATGGTTTTCAAGAAATTATTCTTTTCAGTTGCTGGCATTTCTTTTCCCTAAAAGGAAGAATTTAAAGACTGGACAAAAACAACAGAAGGCCAATCCGGATCCAGTGTCCAGATGCAAACACTGGGATCGAGGTCAGTCGTGTTCTGTGACTGTGAATGGGATTATGTGATTTTCCTCACTACAGGGATGCTATGTCTCTTAGGAGCCCGTTTTAAAAACCAGCTCCCCAGACCCCCAGTATCATATTTATAGCTGGCAGCTAATGAGCCTCATCTTATCTGTTTCAGGTATGTTACTACCTTAAAAACAAGCAAACAAGAAAACACTCTCAAAACCAACCAACCAAAATCCCAAAAAAATCCAAACCACACTGAACATTAGTGGTGAGAACGAAGGAGTACAATCTGTTGGGGCTTGAGGCGATGGACCCTTCCCAAGACTCCGTGAGCAAGTCATCCCACTGTGCCTGCAGAGGCTTGCAGACAGCCTGGCTCTGTTAGCTCTGATAGCCACAGCATTTGCTTTTCCACCCTCAGCTGCCGATTTACTCCAGTGCTTTTTCATCAGATAACTTATTTAAATAATGCTAACAGACAGGTGGGGAGCAGTCACAAAGAAAGCTGTAGTGGCTTAGATGGGCAAAGGGAGATTTTAGTTAAAATCATTAACCACCAAATTCATAAAAGGCGTACTGCCAGACAATTTTCATCATGGTTTCTTAGTGTATGTTTTATCTGTGGTAGATCTCTGGTGTATATTAGCAACAGCAGGAGATTCCCATTTTCCCTTAGCACAGACTGTGCTAGTGAAGCAATGCTGAACAATGGGAAATGCTTTTTCAAAACAGTGAGTGGCAAGAGTTGGATATGTGACTTGGATTTCAATTCTGCTCCTAATGCTAGCAGTGCTACCAGCTTAACAGGAGCATTTCAATATAGAAGTATATAGAGAAGAAAATACGTTTTTTCTGACTAGAGCAGTGCAGGTGGATGGATGTCCTGTGGCAGTGTTCTGTGATTAGGTGTGTAATTGTGTTAAGCAGTGTGAGAAGTAATGGCTTTACTTACTGTCATTGCTGCTTGTTCTTAAAAAATCACTCTTTCACCCAAGTAAAGTGAATTATCCTCGGAGCTTCGGAGAGCTAAACTTATTATTTTTTTCCCCACTAATTGATATGAGCAAGAAAACTTACTAGATTAATGAAGTCCTTCTCTGTATGCTTGTGTTCCAGAGAAGGCCTTGCCTAAAAATGTAGCAAGAGTATTAACTGAAGCCTTTTAACTTGCAGAGAGATTTGCTTGTTCCTTTGGCTTGTAGCAGTGTGAAGAAGTCTTAGAGATGACAACATGTGAAGCAGTCAAAAATCTGCATCCAAAAGCTTTATCAGGTCTTGCTGCTGTCTAGATAGCAGTGATGCCTATTCTTTTTTGCAGGTACCTGTGGCTTGATGTAGTGTCTCCTCTCATGTAACTGAATGTGTTTCTGTCTCAAGATCAGCCTGTAGATTTCACCCATCCTTTCACAATGCTGACCTGTGTCTTGTTCGTGTAATGGATGTGCATCAGGCCACGTGACAGGGAGAGGCAGCAGAGCCCTTGGGGGGAAGAGAGTGGACAGGAGTTGGCTGATGATGCCAGAACAATTCATCTTCTTACAGCCCAATCCCTGCCCCTGTCTGAAGGCCCTGCCAGAAAACAAGGGTGATAGGAAATCATCTGCAGGTGGATGAAGTATCTTGACAGCTTGGTCCTTGCCTGCAGTCTGTAGGAATGGTACCTGCTGATACCCTGGGGATCGTTCCTTGCTTAGGCTTTTTGAAGTTTCTGGATTGGTGGCAGTGGTGTGAAGTTGATAGTGCTGATGATGGCAATGAGTGAAAGACTGTTTTTTTCTGAACATCTGATACTGTCAAAGGTAAGTTCAAGAGAAGTAATGTGAATGCATCTGGTCTACTACCTGTTAACATATTGAATGCATGTTGGCTGTGCTTTTGGTGTTACTGCCAGGACCTTCATTATTGCCAACTGACTTTCTTTTAGAACCCTTAGAGAAATATCCAGGAATACCTAGTGGCTTATGTCATCCTCAAACTCCATCACAGCAGAGACAGGCTCCTGCCCAGCTCTGGGATAGTGCTGAATTAGAAAAGCTAAGTTGTTACATTCTGAAGCATCTGTGAGCTTATGAAGCTTATGGGGCCCCAGGTGACAGAGTGGGCAACTGCTTCATGCTGTATAAGCATGGCAAGTGGATGCCTAGGATGTTAGCTTTGCTGGCATGCCCCTTCATTTATTTGTTTAATTATTAATTTTTTTGTTGTTGCTCTATAATATGCTAACAGCTGGGACTACTAGTCATTTTCCAAAAGTCTTAGCTATGAAAGGAAGCCCTTTAATGAAACTTGAAATTAAATTCTTCCTTTCCACTGGCAAGCTTTTCAGTTTTTTCCATTTAATTAAAAAAGATCCCATGTGTAGAAAGGGTAACATTCTCCATACAAATTTGTTCAATCTGTTTGGTTGTGGACCGTATATAGAAGACTCAACATTTTTTTGGACATAGATAATTTCTTGTTAAAATTATGAGGTTTTTGTCAATAAAATATCTTAGGCAAATACTTGAGTATGTTTAAATGCATGTATAGTGCATTTTATGGTTCAAGCCCAGTAAAATTCAGTCATCTTCTGTATTGCAGCAGACACTACTTGTGCTTGTTGGTAGTGTCATCTTTGATTTTGTTTTCGTGCATATTAATTAGCTACCTGGTAACAAGTGTCCCATCAATGTTCTAAGTGATGCCTGAAGTGACTACCTAG
>WEKY01006214.1:0-15653 GCA_013390045.1 Picathartes gymnocephalus | reverse complement strand
ATGATCTTAGAGGCCTTTTTCAAACTGAACCGTTCTATGATTCTATGATACAATAAAAATGTTGAGGAGCTGCTTCTTCATTAAGCAAACTTCATTCTAAACACTACAGACAGGGTATTTTTGAAAACTAGTAGTGATCTTATAAAAAGTGAAATAGAGTGCTTGCTAACACATATGAAGACTAATGGGTGCACAAACAACCTTTATTTTAATCATTCTTGACTTCCTTAAAGTACTTGTGTGGGTATTTTAAAGATGAAAGTTATACCTAAAGTAGAATACATATACTTATGTGTATACAGTACAGTAACTGTTGTAAAAGATCAAGCTGAAAAAGACTCATAAAATATATTTGGAATCTTTGAATGCATGGTTAACTGCTGCCACTTTGACTAACAAAAAAACCAGAATTAATGTTTTGATATGCTGTCATTGCAACACTGCTGGAAAGTAAGAGACACACGCTTTTTAATGGTCACTACATATATTTACTGACCACAGAGGAAGGGGAGTTCTCAGTAAGAACTTGCTTTTTTTACCATAGTAAATTGGACAAAATCAGGGCATGAGATGCCACTTGCTCTTGGCAGTCTGTACTGTTACAATGTTTGGATTTTTCCAGTCAGTCTTTGGCCAATACTGAGTAGATTCACCTAGATGGTATCCAGGCACAGTGCAAATTTTAGCTCAGACCAGAGACTATTCCCAGAAATTATTTGGATGGGCCAGCACTGTCTTGAGAAGGAGGAGAGTTTAACTTAACGGACATGAGCCTAGTAATTCCTTTAGATCCTAATAGCTGTTGGCCAGTACTATTTAGTAACATAGAGGCAGCAATGATAGTGGAATTCTTGCAATCCAGGCTCTGTAAGCTTTTCTTTTTCCTGATTTATTCCTCCTGGTTTACTTTGTCCTGACAAAAATATTTATATCTTCAACGAGTTCAATACATAGCTGTAAGATACCTGTCTGGAACATCAGAATAGGTTTCAGTTCATGAATGAGATATATAGATGTAGGTATTTGAACACAAACTGAATCCTGTCTCCCCTAAGTCACTAGCAGAGTAGTCAGCCCAGTTAACAGAGTACAGGGAGTGATGGGTTCCACTGATTTTATTAATCTGATCTCTGACTATGGTGGGAGTTAACATGCTTCTTACCCATGCAGAAAAATGACATGTCTTAATCTGGAGCAGAATCTCAGCTACTGAGTTTTTCATGTAAAGGAAAATTACCAAAGCCAATGATTGTTTGCATAATTTATTCCTCATTTTCAATTCACCTTCAAAATTGCAGACATATGCACAAATCAGCAACTTTCAGAAATCAAAGAGAGAATGGCCCATGTCCTCCTTTTTCCCTGAATTTTTCCCCTATGCCAAATTTTTCTGGGTTTATTGATCCCTTAAGCTCTGTCATGTCCTATATTTAACCTTTCTCCATAACACCTCACATCTTTTTATTGCAAAATGTCTAAAGTGTACACTCTAGTCAGTTGCTTCTCAAAGAAGAAAAGTATATTTTTCTTAGGTTCTTAGAATTTTATCATATATAGAAAAACATTTAATTTTATATTTTTAAGCTTCTGACTAGTAAAAGAGTCGATGAAGTTTTGAAGTATACACCAAAATCTTTCTTCTGTCATTCATAAAGTCAAGCACTGATTTCTTTTAGAAGGGATATTTTGAGATTTGATTGAGATTTGATTGAGGGTTTTTTTTGCCAGCAAATATCTTAGTTAATTGGAGAAAATTGCTCCGTATCTTTGCATAATATGATATGATGCTATGCTTGATTCCTTGTGGTAGCTACTGCTGTGCACACAGGCCTAGAGTTAATTTATCTAGAACATACACCTTCTAGCAAGAATGAGATTAATTTATTTATCTTTAACTAAGTAGTTGTACAGATGTGACCATTAGTAGGGACACAGTTATTCTGACTAGAACATACTAACTTAATGCCATGTAGATAGAGTGATGTTAACCATGCCAACACTTTAAGTGAGGCAGCTCAGGCCTCCTTTTTTATTTCCCCTCATAGTCCTTAGAGCAACAAGTGTAAAAAAAGAGCCATAAAATTTTAATAATCCACTCAACTGTGTGAAGAACATTTTTCTGTAGTTGTGTGTGTGTGCATGTGCTAAATCACATATAAAGCATGTTTGAAAAGACTTGATTTTGTATACTTTTTTCCCAATGGTTACTAGTGCTATTCTCAAAAGTTCCCAGAAATAAAAACAACGCTCTGATCTAATCCTTAGAGACTACCAGTAAAAAGGCATCATAGTGTAAATTCATTATTATTACAATGACTATAAAAAGAAAAATTACTAAGAATACTCCTGACAATACTGGTTCTTCATGTATTTTACCACCTACAAACTAACTGCCTAATTCATCATACTAAACTGTATAATTTGTGCACATTTCAACTCTATAGCAAATTAAAAGAGACATCAAGTTGATGGAGTAGAAATGGCCTCTTTTATCTTATAAATTTCTTTTTTCATGGAATTTATTTATAGCACTAAGCATTGTTGGCTGTTCTTCAACCAGCAGATATTTTAGTCAGGATAAAATAGTCAAATTTAAGATTTTTTTTTAAGAGAATAATAATTCAGTTCATGGCATAATTGTCTTTTGTTTCTTAACATAATAATGAACCAAACAGCATTAAAAAGTAATTTTGAGGGGAGTAAAGATTTTGTTGTTTTCGGTATTTTATCACCCTTTTATGTTTACAAGGTACTCTCTCATTTCAGAGCAACATAGCCAAGGTGAAACATCTACTGAAAGCGAGCTTCCTGAAGGACACCCCGCTGAGCAGTTTGCAGGTTTACTTCATGGATCGTCACCTGCATGTGACCCACCTGAAAATCCACTCCAACTGTACAGCAAAGTAAACCCATGCAGTGGGCCACTGGAGAAAAGCATTTTGAGCAAGAGCGCGGCGCAGCAGATACAGCTACGGAAAGAAAGCAGCTCTGATCCTCCTGTTAAGAAAAAAAAGCCTCCAATTGTAAACAGAACCATATTTCATACTAAAAATAAACCAGCAGAAAATCATACCCTGGTTGGCGCACCAAGGATAAGTGAACAATGGGTTATTACCACTGGGGGATTTGTGGAGCGAGCGTGCACGCTGGGCAGAATACGATCCTTACCAAAGACCTTGCTGGAAATGCATTTGTGCAAAAATGTTTCGAAATCTGATTCTAATCTTATCACCCATCCACCAAATGATAAAAAAGCAAGAAGCAATTGGAGTGAACCCACACCAAAACCACAGTGCTCCAAAGGGAATTCGGAGAGAACACCTTCCTTCACATCAGAGTGGGAAGAAGTAAGTTTTTTTCATTTATTAAGTACTGTAGTCTTTTGAAGATGCTATTATTGTTTTCAGTTTCATAGACAAAATAAAAAGTGAATCTTCCACAGTGCAAAGCCTCAGAGAGAATGTCACAGTGTATTGTATGATCGTTCAACAGCTGGCACAAAATGCAAAGCATTTCTGTTCAAATGCTGCCCACTCAATGAAGTCTATTGTTTCCGTAGTGAATGAAGTTAACCAGAATTAATTCTGCAATTTTTTGTGGCACTGAAATTATTGTCTACTAAAGCCCTTGCTGCTGACACTAATAAAATTGGTAAATCCTTCGTAACTGTGCCTGTTGTTTACATATTTGCTAATTATTTCCACCATGGCAGTGCCCAACAGCAAGAGTGAGGAAAAAATGGCAGCAATAGAGAATCGTTTGTGCATTCTACAAACCCTCCTCACGTATCATATCCTCTAACTGATATGTAGTCTGTACAAAATGCTTGGCACATACCTGACTGCTGTGTGAAGTGGGAATACTCTTGTAGCTGCAATGAATTTAGGACTACTAACAGAAATTTCCATGCTGAATTTGTAGTGAGCATGCTTGCTCATGTGAGAGACTTTATTTTAGGTTTAGAATTCAATTTAAATTAGTTTTTAGACACCTTATATTTAATTTTTTTCCTGTGCTGAATTTCAAGAATGTAAATGGTTCTTCATAGACACAGAAGTTCCCACCTCATTGAGGTAAATTAAGAGTGTGAAATGTTTAGATCTTTACTGCTCCTACAGAGAAGTGAGCATTTCTCTTTAAAACTACTACAGTGGGGAAATGCATCTATCTCCAGGGTGGTGTTGTGTTCAGAAAGAACCCAGAGTTTGATTATGTGGTTGGTTATTTTTCTAGGAAAATGTTTCAATCTAGCCTAGATGTCTGATTTGATAGGGCCTTTTAAGGCACTTGTCATTGTAAAGGAGATACTCTCACAGTGGAACTGTACTAAGGATGTCAGGTTTTGATAGTTACAACTTGGATATGTTATTATAAAATCCTGATTAGACTCGGGTCCAGGTTTACCTTTCTACATGGTCATCAAGGTTTGATCTTAAGAGTAAAAAAAAGTGCTATATGCATATATAGTATGAATGCTCCATCTGCAGATTCTGCCATAATTCTCAGACGTTTTCCTGTCACCAGTGACTAATACGTACTTTTCCTACTAGTCCTAATATTAAGCTTAGTAAAGTGTGTTTCTCTTTCTCTATATTCTTAGTCCACAGCAACCTTTTGATTCATTTTTGTTTGAAAATAAAATAGATATAATGGTTTTGACCTAGTTAGTCCAATGTGCCTTAGAAGCATGCAAGCAGGTTTTGGGATCAGTGCAGTGTTGTTTCACAGAGAATGTTGTTCTGTTGTAATGTGGGGACAGAATTGTTTCATACCTATTCGGTGCCCTTGGGCCACAAGGGAAAAAAGGGGCTAGGAAATTCTCTGGAAATATTAATTGAACAACTCATTTAATTGTGTGTATTCTAAATACTTAAGAACATACAAGATAATATTTTGTATTCATTAATATTACTGCTTAAATAAACCACTAGTGGTCATACCTACATGAGCAGTCATCAGTATGAAAGGAACTCTACCACGGAAAAAGGAATACTAGTCCCAAGCTTTAATTTTTGGTAGCACACAATATTGCAAAGCAAAAATCAAAGTGGAGAAATTAATTGTCTACCTCTGATTTATGCATTTTTACAATTTTGATTGTTGTTTTCCTAATGAGAGTAGTGCTGCCATAAATCTATGCAAGAAAAACTAAAATAAAATGATGAAGATGGAATCCATCAATTGTTTCACTGTCCTCTCTTTTGTAGATTGATAAAATCATGAGCTCAATAGATGCTGGAATTAATACTGGACTGGGAGAGATGAAAGATCATGCTACAAGTAAGGAAAAACAACAAACTATTGTTTAATTTTGACTTAATTGTCAATAGGGAAACTGTGGATAAGACATTGCTAAGTAACCCACTGTGTTGAAATCATTTGTAGATATTTGAATTACCATGAACAGAATCTATGTTGTTTACTCTTAGAGATGCATTAGGCCCAGTGTCCTGGAGCTGTTGCTTTAAATAGCATCTTGGAGTCATTAATGTTGTTTTGAAATCTTACCAGAAAAAATATTCCATTAATGTCTTTGTACTGAAGCCTTTCTTCTAGGGGGGTATTTTACAATCTTTGTTTCAGATGAGGTTTTGTTTGGAATGATGGAACTCTGAGTATATATAATCCAATAACTGCTGACACTTTTTAAAGTATTCTATTATATAATGCTGCTTCGAAGAAATATTTGGCACAGGGCTGAAAATGTTGCAGACAGCCAGTGACTGGTGTTAGCAATGATGGGAAAATTTGCAAACCTCCCTCACCATGGAGAATTCTAAGAACCCTAAGTCATGCCTAGCCTGTTGGTCTGACAGCATAAACCTGTGCAACTGTGCTGATAAGAATTTTTAAAGCATTTTGTTATATCTTCTCCCTAACTCATGGAGGGAAACTGACTTGCATGTCGAATAATTTTGTCCTGGGGCAAAGCTGTGTTAGCTCACCTGTACTGGTACATCCCTGATAAAAATTGCATTGGGTTTATGTATAGGGCAGGATGTTATGTACCTTATTGCTTAAAATTTGGAAAAGGATATATTTGAATGACTGTCCATTTCATGCAGCATTACATATATACAGGATGAAATTGTCTTATCAATTAAATATGATTGACACAGCTATTTTAACAGTAGCTTACAGTGAAAAGGGTATCTAGGATAAAGAGAAAATAACTGATTTGAATGCAAATATAACTGCAGATAAAACATGCAGACTCAGCCTATTTTTTTTCTAAAAAGAGGGGCAATATCACTAAAAGTTCTAGGCATGTTGTACTGGCAGTCTGTTCTTTCTGCAACTTGCAGCATTGGAAAACAGAGCTGTTTGTAGACAAACTCTACGTTAGGAGATAGTGAATAATTTCTGAAGATATTATAAATAATTCAGGGTTTTCTGCTTATTATATTTTATCCTGGTGGTTGTACTGGGTCTGCTGAAGATGGAGTTATCTTTCCCACAGCAGCCTTCATTGTGCTTGGCATTGGTAGCTAGAAAGGTGTTCACCTGTCAAACACCCCTGGTGCTCGCTCAGTGCCAAGGCTGTCCCTCCAACATTCCCCCCTCACCTGTGGGCAGAGGGTGGGCAGGGTCTTGGGAGGGGACACACCCAGGACAGCTGACTCAGGTTGCAAAGGGATATTCCATACCAGACAAGGCTGTTCAGCAATAAATCTAAGAAGGAGGAGGGGGAGGCTGGATATCACCAGCTGATAGGAAGTAGAGAAAAAATCTTTTGTTTTCCTTTGGTTTTGCAGAGGCCTTTGCTTTTGCTGTATTAAATTGCCTTTATCTTGACCCAAGGGTGGTTTTTTTCCCTCTTATTTTCTCCCCTGCCCTGTCCTGCTGAGGAGGGCAGTGATAGAGCAGTTTGCTGGGCACCTGGCATCTGGCCAGAGTCAGCTTCCCACAGCAGCACACAGGCACCAAAGGCAAAATCGGGTCTAGGATAAGAAGCTGCACAGCAAGTAAGAGCTATGAAAAGGAGGCAATACTAGCAGTATATGTTCACAAATTTCCGTAACTTGGTGATATGTAAATACTACTCTATCTGTTCCTGTGACTGACCACTGCTTTTCTTTTTCTTTTTTAAAATCAGAAAATACCTCACAATTCTTGTGATCAGCCATTTTGTGCTTCCATTGCGTACCTTATTTTTCTTAACATAGAAATATGGTATTTGGTGTTTCAACTCTTGCAGCTGGCAGATTTACTCTTTACTTCTTTTCCCAGAGTGGACATTGAGTCCCAACTTACTTTCTATTCAGTGTGCAGCTTTCTGAACACCAAAATATTTTTCATTCCTGTCAACTCTTTAATGGTCTTTAGCTAGTTTAGGATGATAATTTGATTTTGCTCTTTATTAAGACATCAAGCTATGATCAAGCAAAGTACAGCTATGTTTCCTTAAATTTTATCTGTTTTGCTTTACATGCAGATTGCAATAGACATGTCTTTCTGCTATAGACCTGAATATATGTGGCTTCATGTGTATGTCTTCCAATTTTCCTTCCTTTGAGCCATTTCCAGATTCAGTCAAACACAATTTAGGCAGCAAAGCAAAGAGAACTGTTATTGAATCAAATGCATTACATGCATCAAACATGTTATACTTCAACTATATTATTTTTATTGTCTAATGCCCTCAAGTAAAAGGTTATCTAGGAGGAAATAATGAGTTTTTATTTCTCACTGCTAGCAGGCTTATCCTTAAACATAACACAGCCAAAGGTAAAGATTTGGCCTATGCTTAGGAATAAAAATTAAGTAATATGATATCAGGTAATATAATTTTGAAATACTTCATCGGTTATGTATAAATACGAGGGATTTTAGATTTTACTTGAACATATGTGAAAAAGATTATCCAGTAAAGCTTAAAAAATGTTTTTAATGTTCAGAGTGTGTAAGTCAAAGAAACTTCTACTGTTGAACTGAAAGCATCTAGATTATTGAGCACTGTATTCAGGAAACTTCACTTGTGTAATAACTTTATAGTGAGTAGCAAAATTTCACATACTACTGAAGAGCAAATGTAGCTTCCTATGGAATCCTTCATTTTAGTGTTTGTTTAGTCCTGTACTTCATATTATACTTTAGTATTTTTATGAACTGCTAATAAAAGCAAAAATATGTAAAATTCAAACACAAATACTCTATCAATTATGAACATAAGTAGCTTTTTGTACTACATAGTATCTCATTCTCAGTGAAAAATATTTGAGAGGAAATAGGTCATACTCATAATTAAATATATTTAAAATTAGACAATGATGACATCTTGTGATGAAATTCTTGAATGGACTTGTCAGAACTTTGGCCTATATTTTCCTACTAGTGATATCTGGAAAGACTTTCTTAGTTCTCCAGGGACATCTCTTAAGAAGCAATAAGAGGAGTAGTAAAAGGAGAGATTCAAAACTGAGTATGCTCATGAGGACTTCATCCACAGCATGCATTCAGAAACAAAATAATTAAAGCAGAACTTCCAGTTTGGTAGCAGTACGGGTACTGGGGAACCAAACTGAAAACAACAGAGAGGAAAATGGCTGTTGATGTCCTCTGACAAAGCAAATGCAGGAGTGCTGACCAGGAAGCAAGTAAGAACAAATCTGGATAGCAGAAAAAAATCCCCAAACACTAGCCCAAGGAATACAAAATCCCTGTTGCCAAGAGGAAATAAAAGATGCTGCTGGCTACTGATCTTCTACTCAAGGTGATGTGGAAACATTTGCAACACCTGTCACTTAAATTATGCCTGATGTGTTTCTTCACAAGAGTCAAATTTTGCCCAATTACAGAGGATTGCACCAATCATTAGCATAGGAAAAAGAATAATAATGGTACTGCGAAGAATTATCCTAGCAAATCAAAAGTTCTTATCAGGCTCTGTGACAGTTAATAAAGAGGTTGAAGATTTAAGATAATGTTGTCTCTCATCTCATGTCCAAGTCTAGCATCAGTCAGATACACCTTAAATATATCTCTTCTCTCTCCTTAGAGAAGTTTAAAATGAGAACCATTTGGCAAGAGCAAAAATCATAATTTTAAAAAAAGGCATCTTGTACATAGGTCTCATCCCTGGGATTATTTAAAACAAGATTAAAGAAGTGACTAGAGAAAGTCATGGTCAGTTTGCAAGTATCTTAGCTGTTTGTATGTGGATGGTAGAATAAAGAGGAACTCAGATGAAATAATTAAGGAATTAATGAGGAAAACAAGAATTAATTGGACATTACAACAAAATTGATATTGTAGAGAGTTTGCCGTATGTATCGCAATAGTAGTACAGTCATATAGAAGAAGGGAAGAAGAGAGGAACTTTTGGCTTGTATTTCAAAAACAGTTGCTTTGAGATCTCAAAAATAGGACTAGATAGAGCTTTAAATATCTGTTGATGTCCAGGAAGAAGTAAATAACATATTTGGTTTTGATACTGTTCCAGAGACATTGGACATGATAGTAATGGGGGCTTTTAGTTGCCATTTTTGTGTAACAAATTACATTGACAGACTGCCCAGAAAAAAAAAAGAAAAAAAAAAAAAAAGGCTTAAGAAGGTAGATGTCAGAAAATTCAGAGATTTTATTTTAAAAAATTTATAGGGTACAGGTTCAAGACAAATCTGTGGCATTTTCAACAGAAATCTACTAAAGACCATAATACAACCTTAACCGATGTGAAGAAAAGACAGTATAAAAGACCAGCTAAGCTAAATTTCCGCCTCTTCTTTCACCTTAGGCAAAATGAGGAAAATTTCTCTCTTTACTAAACATGGTGGAATAACTCACGCATGTCAGAAGTGCCAAAGCACTCTGTGAGAAGCAACTAACAAGATTTAATATAACATAATTGTATTAGTACATTAATAGAAGAAGAACAAAGAAATCTCCAGCACCTAAGAGAGCTACTGGAGGAAAGGAAAAGGTGCATGGAGTAGGTGCACAGAAGGGAAAAGCACACAAGGATTTCTTTATTATGTGAGTTTACTGTAAAAGTTGTCTGTGAATATATGACATGCACAGTTAATCCTAGAGCTAAAATCTCAATTGTAGGTAAGGAAAGAACAGACTATATAGGTTAGGTTTCTTAACTGCCTGCAAAACATAGGCCTGTTAGTGGGATTCTGTGAGATTTCTTGAAGGATGTATCAGGTACCATAAGACTAAATAAGAAAAACATAGGATTTATCTTTAAAAGAGGAAAGAAAGAAAAACGTGGGGAGTTATTTTTAATTAGTAAACAAGTCAATGAATAGATATACTACTTTAAGTAGCTAGGAAGTAGTAAAGAAATAAGTAATAAACAATATGGATTTGCCAAAAGCAAATCTATTAAAGCCATCTAATTCCCTTCTAGGAGTGGATAGGAAATTTTGTAGGCAAGGGAAAAACGGTAGATGTATTTGGACTTCAGTTAGGGTTTTGACATTGTCTCATCTGCTTTTCTTGCAAATGAATTAAGAAAGCATGAGCTTGATGAAAATAATGGTAGGCCAGACAGATTAATCTTATTTGTAATGTCTAAATTCAGACTTCTGGAGTGTGGACTGCACTGAGCACATCTGAGCCACCAATGCTGAGTTAGAAAAGCAGGCACTTTTTTGTTATTGTTGATCATGTCTAAATGCCTGAGGCATATAAAATGGCACTGGGAGTGCCTCTAGAGGGGTTCCTCAGATGTAGCTATCTAAAACTACCTAAAATGAATCTCCCTCTGTTCTGCAGGACAAAATCATAAAGGTGATATAGTGAAGCATCCAAATAGATTATTAGGAAGATTATAACTTTGGCTACATTCAGCAGCAACTGCAAGACTCTTGAATATTTGCCAGAATGAGAAAGAAAAACAGTTGGGATATAATTGACCACGACTTGAGACAGAATGGAATAGGTCACTGGTTTATGCCCCTTTGAGTCTATTTTGTAATGATTCTGTGACTACTGTGATAACATGATTTAGAAGGAACCTATCCACAAAGTAAAGTAAAAAGAAGAAACACTACAATTTCTTATTTTGTTTCCCTAATTATAAACTTTTTTTTTTTTCCAAGAACAAGAAGTCTTTCAATACCTACACAGCAGTAAGTCTGTGTTTGTTGGAGCTTGGTAGATGTTTGCAGGTGCATGACTCAGGGTTTACTTATATTTGCAAATCATTTGGAAGGGAATAATCAAGAAATAATCTGCTTTGACAAAACCCAAACTAAAATGGGTAATGGATATCATATCATCATCATGATTAAAGCTAGAATTTTGTCAAATCAGAGCAGTTAAAATAATGAGTAAGAAAATAATTATTGAAAGTCATTCCACATCAAAATAGTCAACAATCATTCTAGGTTTTTTGAGAGAGCCACTTGTATCAAATATGTTCTAGCACATGGAGAGTGATTTACAGTTTTATAATGCTACTAATCATAAATTCTGTTTTGGATACTGTCCATAAAATGCACTAAACAGTTGCTGTGTGTATACAAGTCAGGGTATTTTTGGTCATCTGAGTGTGTACCTACCCTTGAGTGCTCTCATTGTTCCACCTAGAGGCAGACAGGGTAGGGTTTACTGAATTATCCCAATATTCTTGATCTAAAATTTTAGTTTGAAATGTGATATACTGACAAGCCTTTTTCTTACAGTTGAAATAAATAAAATTCTTATTGCATTTATTGTATTTTACAGGGGTTATTGTTGCCCTTTTGTGAGAGCAGTGCCTTTTCCTGTGCTTGGAGATAATCCTAGCGCCACACGCAGCATGCGTGTCTTAATATCAATATCAAGGCTACCTTGCTCAGTGACACAGCCTGAGTGATTGCGTTTCAAAGATTAATGTTGCTTTTTGCTGGAAGAGGTATGAAGATGAAACAGAATCACACCACATGGAAAAAAGACGGCTTTCAATGAAGCTAGCAAATCTCATGGAGTATTTACTGTAGCAGTATGTATCCTCATGTGTACAGCTTCAGAGAAACTCATGAGTTGGCTGTTTTAGGGAGGCTTTGAAACCAGAAGGACTCTGGAACACTGAAGGCTATGCCTGAGTTGGCTGCACTAGCTGTATCTCATTTGAAAGCAGGACTGTGCTGCATTGTGCTGTGTTCCCAGTAAACCTACAGCTCTGCTTTATGTCAGGTTTTTGCACAAACAAGACCTTACTGCTTCTTGATGTGCCCACTGTATATTTGTGTTTCAATGTCAGGTAGTCCAAATTTAATGCCAGGAACTGACAGTAGGTCACAGAGTACTTTATTGGAATACATTTTATAGTGTTCTTTCACAAATCTTCTATATCAGGATAAAAGTTGTAGACAGTCATCATACAAAATTTATTTTCTTTGTTTATTCACCTTTTCTACTGATATGGCCAAGGTTATTATTGAGGATTTCTCCTTCGCAATATGGGGAGCATTTTAAGAAATCTTACTTTTCTGATTTGTAAGGGAAATTACTTTCAGCACAAAGATTGGGAAAATAGACATGACTTCAGCAGCTTAGGAAAAGATGGAATCAGTTGGGGCTACATCCAGAAAAGCTGACTGAGTAGAGTAAGGGTTTATCTTGCACTCTGTACAGCTGTAATACAATTGAAATTGGGCAAAACCCTTGACTGCCTGAAGCTACATGCTTGATTTCCTCTCTCTTCCATCTGTTCCACTGCCACTGCTCAGATATGAAGCCTTCATCATCCCTAGTATGGTTCTGCCTATAAAAGCTAATATAAAACTCAAAAGTCAAACTTTCTTTTAACAAATGAAGCCTTGTTAGGCTGGCCCTTTTCTGTTTGCTGCCATATGGTTGCAGTTTTGGCGAAGTGATTTTCCTCCAAAACTGTTAATAGCCTCCCTCCTTCAAGAGCTGAAAACAGATAAAATATAGGTATTTAATTAAGGCAGAATTTTAATTGGATATGTGTAGGCATGTTGGCATAAGGCAGATTTAGTGGTACATTATAGACTTAAAAGTATGTATTTTTATTGTAATTTAGTCCCTGTTTTGCAGCATTTGCCTTGTCCTTTTTAAATAGCTGCTTGGTTAAAGTAAGAGCTTTGATAAAGTGGACTTAATAGAATTTAATAAAGTGAGCCATGAAACTTCTCACGAAATGGGACTCCTCTTAAGCTTACAGTTTTGAACACATAACTATAATTTAGCAATAGAAAACCTCTACAACCAGACTTTAAAGTAAGGATAACATCACTTCCCCCCCAACTTTCCTTTGAAGCTGGTATGCTGTGCAAAAAGACAAAAATACCTGTAGCAACATAGATGGCAAAAAAAGTGAAAGACAGAAGGAACCTGCCTCTGTAGCTGGTAGAAGAGGAACACAGTGAGCCCAGGCAGCTCCAGCAGCTGGTGTCTGCTCCCGGTGCTGTTTGATGCGTCCTCAAGAGGAAATGCACATGCAGTCTGAAATTAGTAAGCTGCAAGTCTTTGAACCCTTTAGCAACAATTATAGGACTGCACTTTAGGAAAGAGAGCCACACATTTGTGTTTGGTTCTGCCCTTCCTTGTATCCTATTAACTACTGGAATGTGAGTGTGGAATTTTAATTTGCAGCGGCAGAACAGCTGGGGGGATTTGCAGAAGCAAAGTCAATATGCGATGTTACGGAAGGCAGAAGTGATTCTTCTTTGAGGTAAAACAGTTTCCAGTCGGTCACGTTGTCCCGTGGACCCTGTCACACTCGGAACCCAAAAGCACTGAGGTGTGCATGTGTGCGTGACCAAGGTGCCTGTCCATGGTCACTTAGGTGTGTTGTGGTAGGCTGACTGTTGCATTCTCAGTGTACCTGTTCGGCTCCTTTGGATTAGGAAAAGCAAACTAGTTCTTCATAGACCCCTAGGAATCAACATTTGCTGTGGTACAGTTCTTCTGATCCAAAATTTTCTTCAGTGGCACTCATTGTTTTTGCTTCCTCTCCTCAGATATTTTAGGTCATCCTTTTGGAATAACAAAAAGATTAATATCACGTGCAGCATGCCATAATGTTATTCCTGTAGAGCTGGGCCTTCTGCTGATAAATTGTCTGAGCTGTTGTTTTATCAGAACACGTTCCTCCTCTTGACAGGAACATGTTCCCTGGTGTTTTACCACTGCCAGCAGTGTCCTTGATTATCAGCACAGACCATGCCTTTAACTCTTTGAGGCACTGTCTCTTCTGGTGCTTTCACACATGTATTTCTGCCCCTGCATTATTCATACCAGTCTTCCTATTTTTATTACTAATATCTTCATTTCAAATTATCTGAAAGGCAATTTAAGTGTATGCAATCATCTAGATTATAAAATAGTGGAGAACAGAAAGCATATAGTTATCAAATATGAGGAAGAAATATTTTTAACATCTATTTGCTGAGAACATGGTAGTCCGAATGTATTGCATGTCACTGAACTTACCTAAAGATCATACAAATTCTACAGATGTTATCACATATAATTGGGTTAATATTTTTTTTTTGACTTCTACATTGTAAGAACCTAAACAAGAGATAAAAATGCATCTGTTTTAATGATTCATTGAATCCCAAAACAAACCTTACAGAAACTGGGCAAATTGCAAGATAACTGTAGAGCTTTTAGCTATGTTTTATAATAAATGCAATGGGAGTTGGATGCAAAAAGCCACAGGCATTTATTTTATTTTCTTATACTCAAGTATTCCTATTATATTAGCAATTTTACCCTGTAGTGTCATAAGTGTAATATTCAGCTCTATGTTCTTCATGCACCAATTTTGTTTGAAACAGCCTACTACAAAGGAAGACAGGCTAAACAGAAAATATAGTAAAAATGTAAGTCATCGGACCATATTAACCAAAGTAGTGTTTAACTCTGATACATTTTCTTTTTATATTTCCACTCTCTCTCTAAGTGCCAACCAACATTTATGTTTTATCTCTGTCCATGCTTTTTGTGTTCAGTGTTAGGCTTCTCTCTTTTTCCAAAACAGTTACAAAGCAACTCAGTCATTATATTCACAGACTTGGATAAATGATTTCTGGCATGTGTCTTCTAGAAGGAATAGAGAATATTGATAGCAAACAAAGAAACTTAGGAAAATGGAACTATAATGTCATAAATATTGACATCCATCAGAGAGTAAATGTATGGCTTAATTCTTGTCAATTTTGGTGTAGTCTCCTTGTGACTGTCAGACCTGGTCTGCAAAGAAACTGTTTGAACTCTTTTAGTTGGAAGATTGACATATAATTTTTACTGACTTAATATGCTGAGATTTTTCAGTGGTATTTCCCCACATTGGATATAATGTTCTATTAAAACAGCATAGGAAGTTAAGGCCCTATTTCAATGCTGGTATTTTCCTCTTTCTAAAAAATAAAAACTATAAACCTGAGCAGTCTGGTCTGCTGTACTGTTACTTCTGAGCAACCAAAATTTTATTTTTCTCCCCTCACAGAGTACAAACAATGTGTTCTTCTTTGGAAAATTTTATCAGATCAAAAGGTAATTTTTTTTATTTTCTAGAAATACTTATTCTCAGAAAGAGGAGTAATGCATACTGAATCCCTGCCATCTCTTATTTTATTTTATTCTTTATAGCTGATCCATCCATTCTACTGTTAAATATGGTTTAAAAAGAAGTCTTTGTGACCACAGACATGGACAATTTACATACCATTTGAATGCTACTCAAATCT
>WEKY01006209.1:1209-34556 GCA_013390045.1 Picathartes gymnocephalus | reverse complement strand
TAAATCTTTCCTAATTGGGTTTTATCTCTTAATATTTAAACACTCTTTTCTCATTTTTTCTTCTCTTAACGTGTAAGGTTACAGAACTTGTGGGCTTCTTTGCTCATAAGGATATCCCATGATACTTAGAGGGAAGCAGAAATAGCTAAAAATAGTCAAAATCTCCTCTATGCAGCCCCCTAGGAAAATATTATGATAAGCCCAGGCCAGAAGCACGAAGGCTTGAAAAGGAAAGTAAGACATACCTCTCTGAATCTGTACAAACCTTAGGAAAGCATGGCTTAAGAAACAGACTACATTTAAGCTTTTATTTTATATGAATCAATTTGCCTATCCAATGTAAAACACATGTCATAATCCATCCAGGTAATAGGAACAAGGAAAATCTCTTTCTGTGAGCCTGCTGCTTCTCTGCACCCAGATGTGACCCTGGCAAAGGATCAGAGACTTGTTTTACATTTTGTTGGTCAGCAGTACACATCAGTAAGGCTGTCAGGGAGCTGCTGTTTTTCCTGCTTCCACATCCATACTGAGACAGAATTGCCTGAACCATGGGATATCAAAACAACAACAAAAATTCGATTTTATGTGAAGCATTTATAAATGGGAAATTGAATACACTGTGGCTCAGATTATCAAGATAGTAATGTTTTTTGGATGCCGTACTCTTAGATGAATAGCATGGTAATGCCAAGGGGGAGGAAGAGGTTAGAAACCAGGGAGCTAATTTTCTGGGAGTGTGCACGATTTCAATTTGTATTTCAAGACTATTAACACCATCTAACCTCAGTGTCTAGCTTAAGTGCTGTGCCATTGGAAGGTCAATGCCTACAATGTAGTAAAAACTGTCAGGTTCTGGTTATCCCAGAAAACCCTTTTTCTCAGTTTTTGCTGTAGCGTCTGAGGTGAGAAAGGATCCTTGCTTTGCAGCCCCTCATGTGTGTGGTAAGAACACAGGAAGAGTTTTTGTACTTGGGTCATTTCAGGTGGCATTTTTTTAGCAAATTCTCTTCTTGTAAATTAAGGACAGCTTTCAGTGCTACAAGTAAAAGCCCATCTTTACAAAATCATGGCTAACCACATGAACATCAGTTCTGTGAATCATGGGGAAGGGAGTTCAAAAAAATTCCCAAACCCAACTCCAAATTATTTCTTAGAGTGATTCACCATGAATACAGTGAGCAAAAGCAAATCTGCAGGGTAGCGCCCTCATCTTTCAGGCCTACCCTGAGAAAACTTACTGTTATATAACTCAGGGCAAGGCTGGATAATGGCTTACCCAACAGAAAAACATAAAATATTATATGCTTCCATGAAGTTCTGGAAAGCTCCCTTGCCTGTGTGTTTTATGTTCTGTTCACTAAGGAGCTCATGTAACCAGACATCATGCCACACCCTGGAGTCTGACTGGACCAATGTAGCAAGCAAATGGCTGTCAGAGTGCAGGCATTGTATTCAAAACCTTGTAACAACCAAAAAATACCCCCGCCCAGACAAGAAACAACCACCCAAACTCCTGACCTCTAGCACAGTGTGCTGAAGACATTTTCCAAGAGGACTGTTTTCCAACTAAGAGAATTGGAAGATATATAAAAACCCCAAATCAATATACTTTGCTCGAGGCTGAACGGAACTTTGATATTTGCCGTTAACTATTGCACTAAGTCCTCTCACTAACTTCAATTGCATAGTGGCCTCTTCACATGATTTCTTATCTCCTAAATGTGAAGCATGCTCTCAATGGGGTCACCCTAACACTTAGGGGTTTTTAAGGATAAAATATATGTGCTAAGTGTTGCATATTTAACAGGAAGTTGAATCATGTAGTGGTCTTAAAATACTTTTGATGGCATAGAAATAGCTAAGAGTTCCAACTAGGAGAGTATTCTTTAGGTCACGGTTCTTATTTTGATCATGGTACATATGGAAAAATCATCATCATAATCATCGTATGTTCACAAAAGCTGTAATTTACTGGAGCAATTGTAGCAGACTGGTACATTCTATGTTTGGTCAGACCTCTCATCGAGGATTATGTACCTTTTCTGAGGCTATGTTGGTGTGCAAGAAACATTTTGAACAGGATGGTCAGAATGAGGCACCCACATGAGATTGCTCAGAAAAAGCAACGCATATTTCCTAACATATTCAGAAAAGGCCTGGAGTAGAAAAAGCAGAGCGCTAGCCTACCTTTCCAAGAATTTTTATTGTCAAGTGAAGCCTGGAGCTAGAAAAACATTTTCATATCAGTCAGTCTGTTATATGCATAAAGCTGGTATTTTACAGGGCATTAAATATTTTTGTCGTATTTGAAGTAATTTTCTCTTGTTGGTGCCAATTCAAATACATGCTGCATTTTCTGGTCTTTGTTACTTACTCCCAACTAGCTCCTCTTTCATAGCTTTCCTTCTCCCAAACTGCAGTTCTCAGGGGCATCTCATTTTTTACTTATTTTTCCTCTTGATATTTCACTAATTTGTTTTCCATACACCTAATCCTTTTCAAGTTATTGGCTTCATCTGTTCTTTTTAGTTTGTAGTCACTTTTCATCACTCTCATTCATTTATTGTTTTGTCTTATCAAATTTGTTTTCTATTTTTGCTTAACCTCTCTCATTTAGTATTTTTCTACTCTGTCTAAGGAAAATACAGTCAGGAGATAAAAGGGCACTTCTGTCTCATACATTCCTTTCCCAGGAGACCAGGATTGTTCCCATCAGTGCAGGACCAGACTTATTCCTTGATGAGGTCAGTTATATACCAAATTTTCGAGCCCAGTTTTTAATTCCTGAAACAGAAGGAACAGATCTCAAGTATGATTTTTTGTAGTGATCTAAGAATTGGTATGAGATGGTAATCTCATATAATTAGTTGGTTAGTGATTGATTAATGAAGGTGAAGGAAAACTAATGCAAGCTAAGCGATGATCTAGAAGAGTAACAGCCAAGAAAGCTCTTGCCAAATAGCTGTTATTTCCCTGGTGGCCACATGGACACTTGCCTTCTAATTTCATTAAGTTTTGGATGGAGGCTATTTCACTACTGTGAAGATTTTGGAACTGTGGTGCAAGCTGATTTTTTTTTTTAACCAACTGAAATAGACAGCTTAGTGTTCTTAATCTTGCCTTCAGTAGGGTCAAAACATTTAAATTTTAAATTCAGCAAACTTCATCTCTACATTTATACTGAAAGAAGTGTACTTGAACACACACAATAACTTCCCTTATTTATGCAAATTTAAGTACACAAGCTTGAAACATTCAGCCAAAACCCCCTCAATACAAACATGAAACCCCTGAGCTTTTCATCCTTTCTCTTAGTCAAATTCTTCTGTCCTATGGGCAAAAATGAAGCTGTTAGGACTCCCTCTCCAAAACTATGCAGAAGGCAGGTGCAGCAGCACACTCAGAATCTCTTGGCTCAGGCACTTTAAACCTCAGGCGTCTTATTGCAGGGTGTAGGTGAGTGCAGCACAGCCATCAACTCTTGATGAGTAAGACTCATCTCCCATTCCCTGAGAGAGCAGATGGGAGAGGGAACTCTTTGCAATACACAGAAAGAGCGAGCCTGGCAGTACTGCCACTGCTGCAGTTGGTTTTCCTCAGTGCTGGAATAACTGAACACAGGCCTCCCAGTTGCATGGGAGAGTTAGCATGAAATGTGAAGTGCATGGGGACCTTATACAATGTCCTTGCCAAGGCTGGCCTGATAACCTCCAACCTACACAGGTACAGCAATGCCTTGTGACACAGGGGAAAATACACATGTGAAAATTCCCTGTCTCTCCCTTAAAAAAGATTGTTTCCAAAAGTAATATGGAATATTTGAGAAAAGCTCAGCCAGGACTGACCATGTCTCACAGGTGAGCACCTCTTCTGTTCACATCTCCTGTTTGGGAGTCAGCTCAGTTTTCAATAACTTGAAAAGGATTAGACATTATTATTAGCTTTTGCAGCTCCTTTGCTACAAAAGTACACAGAGGCACCAAGCATGGCTATTACAGTTGAAGATGCAGCCCTTCCTTCCTTCCCATTTTGCATCTCTGTATCTTTGGAGGAATCCTGTCCCAAATGAATTAGAGTTGCAATTACAGCTGTCTGAAATGGGATTTTGTTGTTGTTATTTTGTTATTTTTTCCCTTTCTGGTAAATGTTTTCCTTAATTTGTAACTTGAAAAAATATACTGATAGCTGTATATAACCATGGGTTCAGAGAGCAGTGATAACTCCATCTGCTGTGTTTGTGTCAGTTGCCCAGAGCCTGACACTGCCCCAAACGAACAAGTTTGCATGTGCAAGCAAAGAAGAGAAAACTCTTGTAGACTTACCTAAGATAAACTCCCATTCCTAGCAGAATGAGCACTGTGCTGATAATGAAAACCTCAGCAATTAAGGAGTTCTTAAGATATTTGTTCAGAAATAGTTTCATTGGCAGATGTGTTGCATCAGGTTCTCTATATAGTAGAGACACTTCTGAAAATACAGAATCTGGGGTGAGGAAGCATTCAGACTGGATGAGAGATGAAAGTAGAGTTTCAATAGTAAATAATACAGTACAGGAATAACATCTAGCCCAAGACAGAGGTGTGATACAGCTTTCAGAAAGCTGTTGCAATTACAGCTTTGCTGAATAGTGGTTTATTTTCTGTGTATTTGAGCAATAGAAGGGTTTATTAATCACTCCATATTTAAGTTGATGTTATATGGGGTTGTTTTTAGGTGGGAGCACCTATACTAGTGAGGTACATGGAGTATGCATATTTAAAGTCTGACGCTTAGAAGTGTGGAAAAAAATATTTTTTAAAGGCAGTAATTAACATTTGATTTGAGGAAAAACTTGGAAAGAGCATAATGTTCCTCTTTCTTATAAAGTAAAAATCCTGGGATTAACCTTCTAATTTCATCATAGCAAATGCAAAATATAACAGCTGAGATTTTGTTAAGAGCAAAACAAAGCTGCCAAAATCTGGTTCTGTTAGATCTTGAATCATCTGGCTAACTTGTGTTTTAATTCCCTTCATTGTGTGTATGTAATTTAGAACTGTAAACAAAATTCAGGTTCTGAAATTTATCCAGTTGCTCAATGCATTAAAGATGACGACCGAAGATACCCATATCTCCCTTTTGTGTGTCAGCATATTATTCAGTTGTCAAAAATCATCCAACTGTATTTCTTGTCATTTTGGTTTTCTGAAAATATGAAATCATGTTGAAGGAATTCACAATGACAGTTATTCTCTCTCTCTTCCACATGGCCTAGGAAACTGATTTACATCACCAATGTTACAAGAAAGGGAAAGGAAATTGTCTTTAAAGTATGTAAGGGAGAAAGTACATGTAAAGGGAAAATTTTACCTATGCTTAGAAAGAATGAAAAATCTAATGTACATCTCTCTTTGGGCAGTCATTGCTACAGTCTCAGTAGTACATGAAACATTTGCAGAACTGAAAAGATTGAAGTTTTATTGGGACAGCTGCCCATCCACACACAAGGACTCCCTTGTAAACTTCAGTGTCTTTTCTGGGAAATACTGGACATCTGCAGATGTTTTAAAGAGAGTTGATGGAAGAAGATTGTTGCTTAAACCTCATTTATAATATGGAAGTGGCAGGTTCTGTAATAAGTTCAGCAGTAGACAAAATTTTCTAACTTGTGCTGATCCTTTTTTCTTGAATTCAAGGAGGGATAAACTTATGACTTTAGGATGAATCCTGAAATAGGGTTTGTGAGGAGAAAAAAAATATGTTTCACTCTGATTTGTATCAGACTCTGGCAAGACTAGGGAGATGAGTAAGATTTTAATGGACATAAGACATTGAAATTCATAGGTAATTAAAAGGATCCTGTTGCATCTTGTTCTGACTTTAGGCATATAGAGGCTTTCTGACCAAATGTCTCCCAGAATTTGTTTTCTAAAATATAACCTAAGACTGTGTTTGTGTTAACAGAGTCTTTAGAGATGCTGAAAGCCCCTTGGACTTGAAGAATATCTTGAATTTCCACTATCTTCAGCAAGAGAAGAAAATACTCAGCACCAGGTAGGAAGTAAAAGAGACCTGATTCACTGGTCTCAAAAAATGAGGAATTTTGAGATATATCAGAGACCCTTGCATTCTGAAGTCTTGAAAGTCCTCGGGAATTCAGAATGAGGTTTCATTGTTCCTTAGGCCAAAACTCTTGGAAGTATGCCTGTCATCAAGCCCTGAATTAAATATATCTTATGATAATCTGATCATATTCATATTGCATTACTGTCTTGGCCTTACATGTGTTCGTGATGCTGCCAAGTATTCTTTTTATTTCCCCTACATATTTTAAAGTAATAGCCTATGTTAGCAGAAAGGTGATGATTGGGGCATGGAGACCTAAAATTACTGAATTTTGCCCTTTCTACTCTTTTTACCCTGTATATGTAATACAATTACTATCACTGCTGACATTTATAATACTTATGGTGCGCTGCTTCAGATCCTGGAAAATGTCCAGTGGAGAAACTTGCTGCATATCTGATCCTATTCCTAGTAAAGGATGTGGAATCACACCAACATAAATACTGATACAAGTTCTCTCAAATAAGGGCATCTGACAGACAGCAAGTATTTCTTTTGTTTGTGGATGGAGGTAAAGCTCAAGAGGGTGTTAGAATTTCTGAACCTAGATTTAGCTGTGTGTCTTCAAGAATCATCTGTCACAAAGTATGAATTATGCACCACGTATAAAGAGGTGCACCAACCTTTAAGAGCCTGGAATAGACTAGCTACCACAAAACATATTTAGAGTGCTGTCCATTAGTCAGCTAATGACAAAACAGGTTACTAAGTTGTTACCAAAACCCCTGTGGTTGCTAGCTAAGATGCAGTTAATTCACCAGCAGTTCTATGCTTTACTGTGGAAAAATGTTGTTGAGATCCCAAAGCAGAAATGGATTTTCAGATAAGCAGACACAAATGGTTGAAACCACAGTGTGGTAAGGAGTTAGCTGGACATAAAGCCCAGTAACATTATCCTAGTACAAGAAATAAATACATAACCTAACTACCTAAAAAGTGGAAAGGTTTATTGTTTAAATTATTATTCTGTTTGTATCAGAAGATGTGGTAGTTCTTTAGTAGAGAATAGGAACTGGACACGATGTTCAGGTGGTCTTGAGTGACCCTTTACATGTTGCAAACCAGGATGGAAGTCCATGAATCATGTCAGCTCTTGCAATGAGGCAAGAGGAGAGGAGAGAGCAGAACTGAATGATCAAAAGCTGAAGTCAGACACAGAGGGAAAGAGCAAGCAGCTGTCTGACACAGAGGGAAGTCAGTGGTGGTTTCTTTTTTTTGGCCAGCTATCATGAATGCCTAATGTTGAAGACTGTGAATTAAAGGGTTCTTACCTGTAGCCATTCCAATGTTCCTAAATGTGCAAGTAAATAGTAATTAAGGGTAAATGTGTAAGATCTGAAAGTGAACTAGTGATTCTTTAGTTAGCAGTGATTCTTTGGTCAGTAGCCTCTTCACAGCAGAGACAGTGGAGGAAATGTTGCTGTTTGTCCTGCAGTCTGGCCTCTCCTCATATTCCTTCCAAAAAGACTGTGAGAAGAAAAGGCCAAGCCTGTAAATAGAAAATCTGCTTTTGCATATCATCACTACTTGATAAGTATAAACATGGCCTGTTCTCACTTAATTCCTGCCACAAAAGACTAATGTTTTCCATGTGATAGAGTTTATAGCACATATACAGAAAAACTTGGCACCTGATTTTTGAAGTGCAGGTAGCAAGAAACAAGTTTGCTCAGTTGTGATCGTATGTCTCTAAAACACTTCATAAAGAGTCTCCAGTGAGATGATTTGCAGTAGCATAACAGAAATCTTTTTTTCAAGGTCCTCAGAGAATTCAAAACTGCACTGACTGTATAGCTTTGAATTGTATACCTTCCTATGGACTGACACTTCTTCCTGAGAGATCACTGTTTCTGGGGTCTTTTCTCCACATTATCCTGACAAAGTTCCACATAATATGTGGTTACTGAAAGCTGTCCTCAGATGGTCTTCAGGATTTCCCAGGCAGGCATTCCTGAAACTGAACTGGGATTAAGAGATAGCTAATTTGAGAGCCCAGCTACAGTTTAAAATAAATTCTGTTCTATCCTCAATGCTTCCAGTTTTAACTTTTACACACAAGTGTTATAAATTATGAACCAAAGCCTACCAGCTGAGCCTGTTGTCATGCACCTTTCTGACTCTTAATGAAGTAAAAAGGTAGCAGAGAGCCATCACAGGACAGCAGGAAACTGTTTCTCAGAGCTTTACAGTGTGCAGGTGTGGAAGCAAAAGCAGTGAGTTAGGGGGCAGAATAAGGTGGATCAAGTCACTTGTTTGTTTAAAAGAGAAGATGGATCAGTGCAGCTCTGGGCTGGAAACCATACTAGGAAGTGACTGAACTCTACACAGCCTGAATGAGGAGTGGGAAATCTGTGTTTATCTATGTTTCCCCCTGACTAGACCACAGGGCAAAATGCACGACAGGCCTTTTTCACACTCTCTCCCCTTGCCCATGCTCCTCAAAGTCCGGATGTGGTGTGACCTTTGATCTGTGTGTGATGTGTCTGGAAGAGAACCAAAAGGAGCTGCAGCGCTGGTGTTCTGCTGTCCACGTTGTGCCATAGGCTGGTGAGGATGTAAACAAGGGTGGGGATAGAGAGAACTTTCATCAGCCTCCAATCTCCTCTCAGGAAGCTGGGAAGCCCAAGAGCTGAAAACATGGCAGCATTGTCTTTTCGAATGGACTGAACATGTGAAAAATCACTGTCCTAATGATAAACACTGTAATAAATATTGGCAAGACATGAATCCAGCCTCTGCAAAGATGTCTTTTATATGTTTTTGCAGCTCAAATCACATTTTTCTTTAGCACATCTTTTTAAAGTTTGTTATCCTTCCCCCGTCTCTAGATTGCCAGCCATATGGTGAAAGAAATGGCTCTTAGAACTGTTTTCTGAAGAACTGTAGTAGACATGAATACCAAACAACTTCACAAAACCACTAAATATTTGGCAAACTTCTAGTCTACTGTAATTTTTAAAAAATGCTCAAGACAAATGTTTGTGTTGAAGGGGAAAGAAATCCCCAGGATAAAGCTGTCAATTAATGGATAATTTCAGCTTTCCTATATAACCCTGTTCCATAAGTCATACTTCATAAAGAGTGAATACTGTTCTAATTAAACATTTCTGAACCTTAAAAAGCATCTGAATTGTGAGTGGATGATGCTGTGACTTTTTTGGCATATTACATACAGGACGTCTGGCCAATTCTCCAGTCTTCTCTCAGATATGTTACTGATCCAACATATTTTCACCAGACACCCTGAAATGGAATCACAAGTTTACTAATTTCCATTTTGTGTATCTTCCTTAGAAAACTGAAAATTACAGCTCGTGAACATTGGTGATTTGATTGCTCAATGTCCAAACTTAACTCACTGGAACAAAATAACAAAGGTGCAGAAGATGGTGCCTGGTCTTTGTGTGACAAATTTTTTTTAAAAAAAGCTACCTAATTTCCAGTTCAGAAGTTAAATCAGGTAAAATTGTGCTCTTAAAACACTGATGAAGTACAGATCAACAATTATGCTACAACTTCTTCAGCAAAGTTACTGCATTATTACACTGACATTTCCCTGTACCTGCCCAGGTCTCCAAAGCAAAAGAGCCATTTTCAATATATTTACACTGTGTAATTTTCAATTTTCTCAATTCTCTGAGCTTCAAGTCAGCACTTTTTTTGAGAAATATGTAAGTCAGTAGAAAATTCTCGACAGAGGTCTCATATTCTGATTTCCTTGGACTTTACAGCAAGATTTCAAATGCTGTTGAAACTGCCAAGGAAGAAAAATGTGTGTTATAGTATTACAGATGATAACATAGTCCAGCCTGGAGTTTTTCCTTCTAGCCAGTGCTGTGAGAACTTAAGCAATGTTATTTCACTAGGCCAGGAAGTCTAGGCAGAACTTCATTAAAATACAGCTGAACGACCTGCTACATGAACTGATCTCCACAAGAAAGTATTTGGGAGTTTGGCAATGCTAATGGTCCTGCAAGTTGGTTCATTGTTCACTAAAGCTGTGGCCTGTGGCTTAAACAACTCTTGTCATCTAGAGAGGGATAGTGTTTCCTGGATGCCCCATAATGTGTCTGGTCCTCATATTGAAAAGTTCTACCCTGGTTCAAGTAAAAGGCTTAAATTCCTTACTATTGTCCTGAAAAACACACTCCCCGCCTCATTGTATTCAAGATAAATGCTGATCTACCACACCAGCCCATGCTTATTCCAAGCTGAGGCTGTGTGTTGGGGCCACCTCTTCTTCCAGAAAATCTTCTGGGTGGAAGGAATATGGAAAATGGAAGAGAGCTGTAGCTTTAGTAGTGAATCCCACATGGTATACAATGCTATGGTAGTCTGACTCTGGAGGATGAACATCTAGTTGATGTTGCCAGAAGCACTCAAAGAAGCTGACAGATTATAGCTAGGCCAGGTCCAGTACTCCAGGTATGATCACCCAGATGTACAGGATATTTAGATCTGAAGTCCAAGGAGGGGAAAATTTTAGGAACAAGTTCATATTTGCCGAACTGGGGGGTGAAGTGATAGCCATTTAGAAGGATACCATGACCTACCCAAAGTTCATAAGTTCCCTAATTCAGACTTTGCCTGAGATTTTTTGTCCAAACTCATGTTTGACCTTGAAGGTGCTGCAAATCCCATGTAACTATAGTCAGTGAGAATTTCAGGAGCTGGATCTTCTACGAAAATCTTGGCTAGGCAGACCAGCTGCAGTTTGCAGGAAGTGATACGAGAAGAAATACACACAAAGCCAAAAGTTGTATCAGATCAGGAGGGTACTGTCTGGATTGGTGTGTGCTAACAGCCTGGCTGCCTGTGACATTCCTCTTGCACCAGCCTAGCTCTTCTCAAAGCCTGAAAACCTTTTCTCAATCCTTGCTCAGTGTGGTGTAACCACCCCACCAGGGAGCTCCAGCAGGAGTTGCTAGGAAGTGTATGGGTGACTTCCAGCCAAGAATATCCAATATGCTCTGAATAGTAAGCTTCACATAGTGAATATTGTTCTCCTTGAAGGAGAATAATATGATGTCTAGTGAGGGAGGGACTGCAAGCCCATGGGCAATCATCCAGAATTGTAAAAGAAGGCGATCTTTTATAGTAGTGTATATCAGTGTATAACATCAGAGGGTTAAAATAACTGCTTACAGACAGGTTTTAAAAATAAAGGACCCCTGAAGAGTTCCAGGAGTAGCTTTATTGGTGGGAACATAGTATTTTTATTCATAATTGGACACAGTCTATCATTAGTACAGCAGTCTCTTCATTTTGTGCAGTATAAAATGGGAGGGAACAGTGTCACTTCTGGCTGTGTCATCCCAGCAAGAGCTCTGTGTTCACTAAAGGGCTTCAGTCATAAAGACTCAGCTCAAGAAGTTTCACTGAGGTAAAATAAGACATTAATTTAAAATACTAAAAGCTGTTCTTGCCAAAACATGATCTGGAGAGCCCTAAAATGCTCTGCGTTCAGGGAAAAAGCAAGATTAATATCTTGTGTCCAACTCTCTCCCCTTTTTTCTGCCATCATGAATTTCTGCAAGGTGAGTGAACACCAAATAATGCAAGTGAAGTATGGGCAGTTTCTTTATCTACTTCCAAGTGGCCTGGTTCTGTTCCAGCCAGTGAACTCTTGCTCACTGAGACTGATTTTTGGCCCTGCTGCTTTGGGGTGACAGCCTATATCCTCTTTGCATGGTTATCGGTGCCTACATGGCAGTGAAAGGTCTTGCCATGCTCCTGTCCTGGCCATCCTCCCAATCTGAACTTCCTTCTCGTCACCTGACTGGTGCACACAGGCAAGGATCAAGCTGCCCAATAAAAATCCCAGGATGATTATGGAGGTTCATTAGTGAGTGCCCAGCTGGAGGCTTGCAGCCACTAGTAAGGATTGCTGTGCTTCAAGGGGCTCACATTGCCTTTACAAAGGTGTTTCATAAGTAAAAGTATCAGGGATGTTTTAATCCAAAGCAGATTATTCCTCCCCTAAACCACAGAAGAGGCAGATTGTCCTTTCATCCTCCAGGGTTGTTTCTGCTGCCATGGAATTGCCCAGAGGCCTGTGCCAGGGCTGAGTGCTGGGACCAGTGAGGACAGTGAGCCCTACCACTGCCTCCACCCCACCACTGGCCTTCTCCTGCTGCTTCCTGGGCTGCCAGTATTGTCTGGATTGGCGGTCATAGTACTGTGCTGTTTGTGTGCTGTCAAAGGGGAAATTGCACATTATGGGAAGGCCAAATGGGATTCGGTGACCCTAAACCACCACAGAGAGGATTTTTAAAGGTTTTTAAAGCCAGAGCTTTCAAGTGCACAGCCTGAAGTTAAATATTTAAATGTGTGTTTAGGCATCAAAATAAACAGGGGTCTGATTTTAAAGAGTTGTGGAACAATTTGGGTTTTCCACACTATTCCCCAGAGCCTGCAATTTGTTTGTTTCTGGCAGCCTCTTTAGATCTCTAGGAATGTAATTGCAGTCCCAGCAATCTGGGGAAGACTGAGAGCATTCCTCAAAACTTTGCTGAGTAAGGAACTGAGTACTGAAATCAAGAAAAAATGGAGGCCTCTAGTGTGAAGCACAACAGGAATCTGGGTGCCTATACTCAGGAGCAAGATAAGAACAAGTAAGGAAAAGAATTGAAATAAAAAGTAGCTGCTCTCTCTTAACTTCCCAGCCTTACCAGTCTTGTATGGCTTTCCTAAACCCTATAGTTTCCACATCCCAGCTAGATCCTTGGAGCTGAGATTATTACCTTGGGAGAGGACAGAAGTGGGCTCAAACCCCCTAGACTTGTGAGCCTTCTCCTTTCTGAGCCTGTGTTCCATTCCTTGCACTGTGATAGGAAACAAAGTACTGTTCTCACCCTTGTCCATCTTTTTTTTCTCTAAAGAAAGCAATAGCAGTAATGCCAGTTGCCAAAAGTGACCAATTGTAGCAAAACCCGTGAGATTTCTGCTGTTCTCATGTAACGGTGTAAGGGGCAGGACTGTAGGTGCTCTGTTCATTTGATCGTTTCTGTTCTTCCATTTTAGGTAGCTCTATTTCAGCACACCTTTTTTTCTTATTTGTTTTCCTGTGTGCTTAACTTTTCCCCATTCCCTGAATAAAGAATTCTCTCGGGGCTGTGAATTCCTCTTGAAAACCCATGGCAGTGACTTCATTCCCCTGGGAGAACAGATCCCGTGACCAAGAATCCTAACACCTGTTGTCACTATCTGAAAGGCAGATGCATAATCTGAAATGCTTCCCATCATCCCCTCTCAGGTCATTTGAGAGAGGCAAAGACCCCTTCTAAGGGCAGTCCTGGCCAGTCATCTCAGATATCTTTCTGAGGAAAGGATAAATTGAGCCCAGTTGATCCCTCCCACCACTGACAGTAGAGGAAGCCTAGAAGAACAAGTTGGATTAGATACCTAACAGCAGCCTGAACATGACTGTCAGTTGTCACTGTCACATTCAGTCAGTGATGTGTGGGTGGAGCTAGGACAAGCAATTTCAATCAACACGGCATCTCTCCTTGTACACTAGTGAAAAATTAAGTCATTTGTGCTCCAGAAAGATGAATTCACACTGGAAGACATGTAGAGCAGAGTCAGTAAGAGGAACATGTTTTAGGAGGGAAGTTTATAAGAGCTGTGCTAGTTTGGCCTTGTGAGATTAAATTTGAGAGCAGAATATGATTATTTTCACATACAGAACATTATAGAAGGGGAAGAATTGCTTAAGTTAAATTAGAACATTGGTAAAAGCACATATTGATAGGAAGATATCACAAATGCACAAATAAATGCAAAGTGTTTCTAAAACTTGCTTCATCCTTTGTCTCTTCATGGTATTTATGCTGCAGCAATTGGGGTCCCTTACAGGTGATGCATCACCCGAGTTCCTCTCCCTCCTTCCACCTCTCTTCAACATGAAAATAATTTTTAAAGTTCTATAGTGTGAGAAGCCTGTGAAAAACCTTCTCCAAATATATTGACTACAAGTTGTCTTTTGGAGAGTGTCAATGAGTTGGGCCTTTAATCCACAGCAGATTCATCTTGCATGGCTCTGTAAAGATAAAGGGTGTTATCCATATAAAATGATAAAAATGTATCAGCCATGGAAATATTTTGAAAAACTCATTATTTTTACTAATAGGTGACAAATAATGAAAATACATTAATATAGGATTTACATCCTTCCATCTCTTAGAAGAATTCAGTTGTAGTTTAATAATCCTTTTGCAAAAATGCAGTGTATATAGGGGATGTGAGAGAGTCTTATATATAGGTTATACCTGCGTAATACCCTACTGTTATATTGTATCCTGGATACACTATATGATTAACACAATTCCCCATATACCATAATATGCCAGGCATAAGAAGTGTCCACTTCATGTTCTTACCAGAGCATTTTGCTGTTGAACTTCCTCAAGTTCCCCTTCCCCTTTCTCCAGAGAAGGTGAAATCACATTATTTCTACCTCATTTTCCTAGATGTCCTGAAGAAGTTTACCCTTGATAAGGCCCTGGAATTATCTTGTTTTCTGATCACCTTTCTTCTTCTAGTCTCTCAGACTGAAATCTTTCTGGGTCTCTGCAGCCCCCTGGTATAATCTTTTTCTCTTGCTAGTCAGCAAGTTAAAACTGGTGCAATTCCAGGTTGCTTTGGGTCTCTGTGTCTGTTCTGGCTTGGAGCCCTGACAATACCACTGAATGGACTTAGCAAACAATTTTCCTTTAAATTCCTATTTAAAAAAGGGCTCAGTGGGACCCCAGTATTTGAACTTCCCACAGCTGGTCTTCCAGCTCTTATGGGGTGCTACCCCATAAAATTTAGATCTCTCTTGAGCAAACACTTAGGGAAACTGCTGATAAGGTGAGCATAGATACAAAGATACTGCATGCTCGTGGACCCTGCCATTTATCCTGGCCTCCTGGATGCTGTTCCCAGGCAGAAAAGAGATCACTAATCCTTGCTGGGCTTAGCACTGAAGTGACTCTAGTTTCTGGACATTGTAACTGTTAGCTTGATGTGCTTCCATTCACTGCTCCCATTTCTGCATCATTGGTTTCCAGGGATATTGGGCGTTGCACTAAGTCTAGCACCGTGGTTTTAACTATTCCCCAAAACTGCAATAAAAATGAAGAAATCCAGCCAATACTTTGATGTCTTTTTCTTACTAAATCCATGAAAACATGGCTCTTACCAGCACTGGAAATTTTCCCAACAGCTTTCCTGACAAAAAGCAGTATTTAGTTGACTAACAATGTCAGCTTTTAAAAAAAGCTTTTTCATAAAAATGTGAGAAAGTAAATGTATTTTCCCATCAGTGCAATTAATTTCTAGGTGCCAAGACATGACCTTTGCCTGCATGAAGAAGGTTCATGAATGGACACCTAAAGAAATGTGGAATTAATGCATTTATTGATCAAAAAAAAAAATTTAAAAATCATGCTTTTCTAATGGGCCAAAAAATGTTTGAGAGGCAGACAAAGCAAATAATTCCACTCATTCCTTCAACTCAAAAGATAGATCAGTGTGCAGACATAGTGTTGAACAGAAAGTTCTCCATAAATATCTCAAGTTAATGGCTTTGCACCATTCTCTCTGGTACAGGCTCCCCAGTGTTCATTGCCTGTATGTTTTAAACTGATACTATGAATTATTGAGAATTCTATTCTCCATAAAATGCTGCACCATAGCCCTCAGTATCTGGCCATGTTTTTATTTTAACCTTGAAAGAGAAAGGATGAGTATTCTGGGAGGCTGTACTCCAACAGCCCCAACATACATACCCACAAAGACAAATCTGGATAATAATAATAATCATGTGAGACATTGCTATAACTTTTACATTTAGCTGATAAGAGGACTTCAGAAGAATATCCATGAAGAGGATATAAATTAAACCACTTTTGTTAATTACTTGTGCTGCTGAAAGGGCCACTTAGGAACCCTATTTGTAACAGATCTCCCAAAAAACTGTGAAACCAGCCTGGTCACAATAAAAATACATAAGTCAGAGACAGAAAAGAGGAAGGTTATTTTACAGAGATATGTAAGTCTTAGACCTTCAAAGATTTTCATCTGGAGAAGATCTTGACAAAGTCATCCCAAAAGGGCGTGCCAAAACTAATAGTAAAATCCTGATCTCACAGTCCCCATGCCAATACTCTAAATCCCATATTTGACATTCTTATATGCATTTAGAGTGTGTGGCTTCTGATTATTTCCTTGCTGGTAACTGGGCACTTGAAAACTCAGTAGAGAGAAGGTAGTCGGGCAATCACTGCTTTAAACGTATTAAGAAAGTGTCTGTAGTAAAAGAGCTTGTTAAAATACCTGAAAGTGATATGAAGTTGATGTCTTACTTGAAACAATTCTGAAAGAAAGAAGCTTCCCTTGGCAGTTATTTTCTTCTCATTACTTTCAAGCACAGCAGTTCTCAATTGCTTCTGAAAACTCTCCATAGAAGGGTTTTTGTCTCAGTTTGTCACTTCAGTTGTCACTTCCTCAAGAACTCAAGAATGAGCGACTTCTGAATGTGAGAATAGGTACTTATATGATGTTAAAATTATAGCCAACACCACCAGGACCACTGTTTCTATTGGTGCTATGAAGAAGGTGTGTTAAAATCCATTGATCAAAAAAGCCACATCCTCCCATAGCTGATACTATAAAGGCCAGCTATCATGGAATCACTATTCCTGCAATCCAGCTTTGCTGAGGGGGATTTCAGGCAGCTCCTGTCATCTGCATAGATCCTCTTTTTCCCAGAGTTATTTTAATAGAGTGAGCATTTTTCGTGTGACAGCTGTCAGATAGCATGGTAGTGACATCTTAATAGATTTATATCAGCTAAGCAAGGGGGTTATGGGCTTAAAGGGGTTTGGTGCTATTCCACACAAATTCTGGAATAGGGCTAGAATTCTGTATTTTCCTACACTAGCTTTAGCTGCTTGTATCAGTCATTAACGTGTTCTCTGCAAAATCTTTCTGATTGTTTTCTGTTTGTCATCTAGATTTGTCTTAAGGTAATAGCAATACCTAGATGTGAATGATGCTTTAATCAGCAGTCCTTGTGGTCCTTGGCTGAGAGACCAATGCTATTTGCGCTGAGAAATGGTGAGGTTCTGGGACTGAGGCAGCTGCACATCACATGATGAAGACAGAAATTCAGTATTTTGTTTAAAGTTTGAACCTTTCTTTTTGTCCATTGGAAGCAGAGAGAGTTTTTGTGTGGAAAATGTAATAGATGACATATGATTAAGGTTGCAGTAAAATGTCTGCGTGCCGGAAGGCCACATTTATGTTGATTAAGCAGCAATTGATTCTGATATTCCCCCACATTTTAGTGCTTGATATTGGTGTCTTAAAAGTGTTGTTTCAACATATTTTCTTTAATCAAAATTTCTATGCACATTCTGTGCCATTTTCTCCTAGTTTAAATGAACTAAAGTGAATTAGCACAACATAAAACTGGAAAAACAAACAAATCTTTGTTTTGATATAAGTGAGTGATAAATCAGCAGTTTAAACTCAGAGTAAGTTTCAAAATATCATTGGGTTGTAAGTGCAAAGTACCACTGAGATCTAGAGACTTCTGTTAGCTAGAGACATAACATTTTCATAGCATGAAGAATCTCTTGATAGAAACTCCAGTTCAGATAAATGGTACAATGTGTTCTTAAGTCCCACAGAAGACAAAGCACTTCTTCTGAACACTGGCCAGACAAACAGTCTCATTCCCTCTTACCCTTCCATTCACAATCACATAATGCCTCTGTACTAACTCAGAACATTGTACACATAGAAAAATATGTGTGTTTCATTGCAGGCAGTTATGGATAAGTGGTTCTGTCCGTTCTAAAATAAATTAATCATTCTGTCTACATTTGTTCCTTATTTCACCTGTTTCTCCTGTCTGTTCTCTTCCTCCCTCTCTTCCAGCTCTGTTTTAACAGAGTTTTTCTGATCATCTGAGATTGGAAGTTGGCCCAGCATGTGCTTGACAATTTTATTGTATGTGCCTTAATAAAGTTTTGTTCAGAGGTTTGGTTTTTTGATTGGTTTTTTTTTTTTAAATCTCTTTCTTTAAAAATGGATGCAATATCCAGGCCTTTGGTCTCCCTTTTGTGCAAAGGCATAAGGTTTTGCCCTATGGGTGGTCAAATGAGGAAGGTAGTGTTAACAGAAACCTGACTGATGGAGCCTTTCTCAGCTGAATAATCTGCTCAGCTTCCAGTTTTGGAAAAGACCTACTTGATAGCCAGCCACATTTAGGGAGCAGAATGTGGGGTGTTTGTGTGCAGGATTTGGAGGCCTCTCACCTCCTGCTGTAGTGCTCCATTCCAGAGTGAGCTTTGTACCACATCAAGCACATTATATCCACTCTTGAGAGTATGGCCAGGTGTGGCAGGGGTTTTTGTTTTACTTAGGTATACATACTCTATGCATATAGCTCCAAATGCAAACACTCATCAAAGCAGATTAAATAGACTAATGCCATTTAAAACAAAGCTTCTAAGTGGCTGCTTTCATGACATTTCTAACTCAAACATTTCTGTATGGCTTAACTTGTCCAATAATCAACTGGTTCGCTTCTTTTCTTCACCTGCTATGGAGACATCTTCAATATAAGGAAAAATGTAGCAAAACAAATATGTCATTATTCACTTGGAAGAATATGATTTAAAGCTTTGGAAGGGTCATGCATTTCTGCCCCGCTTGACTGTTCTTGCTAAAAGAATCCTAGTTCACTGCACATGACATTTGAGAACTGTTGTAGGTTTGTAGAACAACTTGATATGTTCCAGGGCTGAACACATTTGTAACAGCTACATGGAAAGCCATAACTCTTGCTGATGCATTTGAAAAGCAGAAAGTTTTCCAGTGCAACTGGAGGATCCAATTCTGCTCTTCATACTGCCGCCAAAATATGAGAGTAACTCCACTTGAAATCAGCAACATTGTGGCACTGGAGTTATATAAAAATCAGAAATCAGTTTCTAGACATAATATTTTTCAGTTTTAACAATAAAACCAAGAAAAAAAACCCTTGCATTTGGCAACTGTCTTGTTTCTTGTCTGATCCCACGGACTCTCTCCCATCCAGTCTCTTACAGGCACTCATCTCTGGTTTCAGTCTGTCATTAGATTCATTACTTTCAACTACTCCTTTTTACTTATACCATCCAGCACATACTGCTACTGAATCAGCTTCAGTGGGTTTCCTCTTCCATGCTGTTGGTTAGTGGCAGTCATGTTATTCACAGAGAGAGAAACAGGCTCCTTGCTTTAAGTTCCTGTGTGTAGTGTAGAGGAGTTTTGAGCCACCACTGCTGTCCTGCCCCCAGTAGGGCAGCAGGGCCCACCTAGGGAGAGCTGACCATGCTTTGTGGGGCAAGAGCCTCCAGAGATCATAGATACTAGAAAATCAAGGGCTTTACTAAGGATGTGTGAAATGCATTTTTCTAAAAAGCTTTCACAAAGACAGCAGAAAGGACTCCTGGCAGGAGTGCCCCTTCCCCTGCCAAATTTTATATACATTCTTTAAAGTATTAAACAAATTGCGTACAAGAAATGGCCTAATTTTTTCATATGTGGGCAAAACTTATTTTTCCCTAACTTTCTTCTTAGAAACAATTGAACCATGACTCTTTAAATTTAAAAACACATGAATAACAACAGCCTGGAACAAACACCAGGCATGGAAAATTCAACTGAACGTGTAAAAGTTTAACTAAGTTATAACAGCATCTTATAACATGAAATGTCAAAAAGTCTCTTAGTAGCAACAGAATAATGGTGAAGCAAATCCAGCATTGATTTTGGAGGACTGATTAGGTAACAAATAGCATCACTGGAAGAAAAATTGGAAATAAATGAATAGTGGGTAGTAATAGGTAGCACACAAAAACTATAGAAGTTGTAGAAAAGTTTAGAAAGTATTTCAGAATGTGTTTTTCTTAATATATTCTTTTCTAATCATAAGAAATGTTAGTGGCACATTTACTAACAGTAAGAAAAAGTATTAAACATATTGGAATGTTGCAAAGTGGTGATAAAGTAATGAATGTTTTCAAACATCTAAGTATTTTTGTGGCTAAAGAATAATATCTTGGGTCATCTTTTAACTCTGTCATTTCAGCCTGATATTTTTGTAAACCCGGCTAATGTGTGGCAGTCAACTCTGTAGCAGCCACTCCAGTTGCAGTGGTATTAGGTCCCATTCCTCCCATCCACGTCAAAGAAAACTCTCCATTGTAGGGAACAGAACTATGTGGAAATCAGCCTTTCCTATGCATTGTAATGTATGGTTGTTAGATATGAATGACACTACTAGTGCACATCTAGACTACAGTACAGATGAAGCTTTCTGAAACCCTCTCTTGCACTTGGCTTTTCCATCTATTTCACCCACAGTTGATGCATCCTCTTTTCTATTGCTGAAAAATGAAGAATAGGTTCCCTTTCTTTGTTCTCCAAGAAGAGTTTTGCATCAGAGCAAAAAATAGCTGGTATTCACTGCAATTAAGTGGCTCTAGCTGAAGTTCTCTGCTTAGCAGCTCTTTCCTTCTGAAGAGAAAAGTGTTAGAAACAAAGATGGAATAACCATTTACTGCATATTCAATTACTATACCCACACAGTGGCTTATGAGAGGTCATCAGTCCCTGAGGGTATCAGTACAGAACCTACCAAAACCACTGAATTTCCCTGTTTCTTGGGACCTGCTCTTGTCTAAGACTCAGGAGTAACTCTTTACACAGTTTTTTGGTCCCTCTTGTTTTCTATCTGCATTGCAGATGATTCCAATGGATATGCATCTGTATGAATGAGACATCTTGGGCTTCTCATTAGTCAGTTCTTGGGTAGCATAAAATAACTTGGGGCAGTTGTACACCTCCTTTCCCAACTATTCTTGGAAAATCTGCTTGTGTCTTTTGGGGAGCATCAGCTCAGGCTGGTCCCTTCCAACCATTCCATTCTGTCAGCCAAGTTTGCTCCCTTATCCTGTGCTGTGAGGTTACTGACACATTCTAGAGATTTATTTTACTAGACAAAAAATAGCAGCTTCCCAAGACTCTGTGCATTCAGCTATTAATCCAACTGGACCTCAGAATAGACACTGGTGCAACTTTCAGCATTTTCAACAGTAATGAGTTAGATCACAAAACAATAGAAAAAATATTATATTTTCTTTTGTCAAAATAGAAAGGAGTAAGTCCCAATCCACACAGGGTTCTTTCCAGGGTTCCACACAGATCTTTCAGCAACATTGCCTGTCTGAAAGTCTTTATGAAAGCTGGAGCTTTGTGGCATGCCAAATACAGAACATTCTGACAAAAAAGTAGAAAAGCATATTCCAAGAAAGGAATGCTTTTATATTTAATTCCCTGAGCATATTTCTTAGCTTTGGGCTTAATTTCTCTTCCAGTATACTTTTCCCCAAAAAAGGCTTAATTTGATTTCATACTGTCTCTTTAACATGAAACAGTGGAATGCATCATAGTATTTTCTCACTCGCCAAGATTTGCTTTTCCAAATATGTGCATTTATTGAATGAGGTAAAACCAGATTGCATTCCTCTTGGGCAGCAGATGTGGCAGAAGTCTTCAGAAATTCCCTGGTAGATGGCTAGGACTCAGTGAATCCTACATGGCATAGCATTCAAGATGTTGCAGGGAGAGACAATGACACTGAGGAGAATTTTTCAGTGGAGAGAACTTTCAAAAAATGGGTTAGTTTTCAGTAGGTTGATATGCTCCTGACCTTGCCAGACATGACAGAATACATTTCAACTCACCTCCCAGCCAAGACATGTTAATTATTTGATGATTTATTTATCTGTAATTATCAGTTAGTGTTGTTATTTTCCACCCTCAGCTGGAAAGCTGCATTTGAAATATTGTAATTGAAATATTGTAAAATATTTTAGTGTCATTTTCAATTTTCATTTCTAATTTTGATGGCAGAGCAATGGTATCCTTTTCAGTGTGTTTTCTATTGTATAAGAAAAGAAAGGTTACAAGAAGAATCAGGTGACTTACACAGTAATTGTTGCATATGGTCATTATTAGTGATTACTACCATTTCAGGTGCTGACATCCCTAAGGACTATGCTCTATTTTACCCAGAGGAAAATAAGTCAGGGGGAAGGACTGTGGCCATTTGGAAAAAAAAAACCGCACAAAGCAGTAAATTTAGGACAAACAGAAATTGTAATCTTCATTTCTACTATTGGTTGGTCAGAAATCTCTGTGCTTGTTTCTGCTTAAGGAAAAATTATCTTCTCATCAGAAAGTTCATGTACATGCACTCCTTCTGTTTCATGTCCTTTTGAAGACCAAGGCCTTGCTTTTGGTTTCACTTACATTTGGGTTTTACTTTAGCGGGCTTATTTAAACAAAAATACATCTGCTCTGAATGGGTCACATTTGCCTCTGTACACCAGGAACAGCAAGCAGCCATTAATCCGGGATAACTTGTTATTTAACCCAGACTTCCAGCAGCACGTTGTCAGCAGCCTCCCCCTCTCAGCTTGCTTGTGCTGCAGCAGTGTTTTACAAAGTGAAGGCCATGTTCCCCTTACGGGCCATGGGAAGGATCAAAGGGTGGCTTGGAAGCTGCAGGGGAAATGGTGTTAATCTGAAGCAGCCCCAGCTGCGGTTCCACCGGGTTTGCTTTGGTTTCGGCGCTGGTGCGAGGAGTCCCCCTGCCCTTGCTCGCCGCTGCTGGCTCCTGTCCTGCGCACCAGCCCTGGGAGGCTCCCGGCTGGGGCTGGGGAGCCACAGCACCTGAGCCAGCAGGGCTCTGCCTGGCTGGTGAAATGCTCTGCCTCACAGGAACACGCCCTGCCGCAGCCAGATGTGTTTCCCGGCCCAGCTCTCCATGCAGACACGAAGTACCAGAGTGTTGCTGGCTGCGTGCCGGCTGTGGCACAGGGTAAGAGCAAGCTGTGAACACCAAGTTAAGCAGCACAGCCACGAGCTGGGAGCTTGTAGTGTCAGGTCATTCAGGGTCGGGGAAAGTGGAGGCTGTAAATACTTGCTACACTCTTGAAACTAGCCAGGAAACTACAAATTGACTTTAATTGCAGACAGTTTGTCTGCATGGAAGATGTGATTATTTAACTAATACAACATATATGAGCGGCATTCTAGATCAGACCAATGTTCTTATTAGCACTGTATCCTGCCTCCAATGCGAGCCAAGAAGTATGCAAAGAAAACAGGCATACTCAGTATTTTCCCCAAATATCCTCCTTGCTGCCAGCCACTTGCAGCTCAGGAGGTTCTGAGCTACATATGGTTGAATTTAGCAGTCCTCAGTGGATTTGTCTTCTATGAATTTCTATTTCTCCTTGAACCCATGTAAAATTTTAGTATTTGCAGTGTCCACAGACAGTTTATGCCTTGATGCACTAATTTCAGCAAGTCCTTTCTTCTCTGCCTTGGAGAAAACGAGCTGCAGCTCACACTTGGAGTCATACCAAGACAGATGAGCCAAAAGGAGTGGATGGAATTGCCACAGTTTCAAAAGGTTAAGGAAAACTCTTTTTGTTAGAAAGAGGTAATTTGCTCACTGTGTGCATTGAGTAATCTCTTCAGGAACTTAAGAGACCTATCCTATAGCTGGTGAACACAGGTTTATCTTTACAGACTTCAACAACAGCAAATTGCAATTGAACTTAACTTTGTAAGTGGCCATCGACTGGCTTGTAACATCTGCTTTTCTGCTGGGGGTGTTCTGGGGAGGGAATTGAAAGCAATGCTCCCTGCATAGTCATCACAAAATCAGAAAGTGAATTGCTTAGATTAGCATACAATGAGTCATTTGTTTGCTAAGGAGTGGCAGAGGTCTCTGGTCATTGTTCAAATATTTCAATATCCAAAATTTAGTATTTGATTTGTGCTCATTAGATCAAAGCTCTGCCACCTTAATTTCTGCCAAGGATCCATCAAGTTTTTGTGCTGACTGCATGTTGCAAACAAGCTGTACAGATTCTCCCTGCTGATGCACTTGTCTCTAACAATGACTGTCAACTGGGTAGGTATACAGTGCAAGCATAAAACCTGTCTCATTTGGCTTCCAGTTTCTGTAGCTTGTTCATTTGGTTTATCAGATATTAGTTGAGGTAGAATCATAGAATCATTAAGGCTGGAAAAAGTACCTCTTAAGCAGAATGTGTACTAGCTTTTCTTTTGGTAAATTCACATCACAGCCTCAATTCCTAGCTTACAGTAGCAAAAAATGTGCCCTTCAGAGGCTCATTTGTTTTCTCTTAGAGTGTGTATCTAAGACTCTGAAAAACAGTGTTAAACTACATCTCACCCTTGAGGACAGAAGCTGGGAAAGCTCAAAAATACCAAGTTGATGACTTCTAAGCACATCTGTGCTGTGACATGATAGATGTGCATGTACAATGAGTGCCAAGGAAAAATGTACTCTAACGTGTGTTAGAAGATGCTGTGGGTTAGCTCTGGCAGGCAGCTCGTTCCCACCCAGACTGGTCACTCACTGACTCCCAGTGGAATGAGGGAGAGAGTTGTGAGGATTAAAGTGAGAAAATTTGTGTTTTGAGATAAAGCCTGTTTAAAAATAAAGGCAGTTGTGTGCACAAGTGAAGTGAAACAGTGAATTCATTCTCTACTTCCCATGGATAGGCAGGTGTTCAGCCATCCCAGAAAAGCTGGGCTCCATCACGTGTTGATGACGTGGGAAGGCAAATGCCATCACTACAAATGTCCCCCCTTCTCCCAGCTTTTATTGCTAAGCACAACATTTTATTGTGTGAATATCCCCATGGTCACTTGCGGTCAGCTGTCCCCACCGTGTCTCCTCCCAACCTTTTGTGCACCCTCAGCCTTGTTGTGAGAAATGGTGCTGTGCAAGCAGTGCTCAGAGTGGCTAAAACATCCCTGTGTTCTCAACACTATTTTCATCACAAATCCAAAGCATAGCACCATAGGAGCTGCAATGAACAAAATTAACTCTATCCTTCCTAACACCAATCCAAAGTCTGTATATGCTTCATACACTGTACTGGGAATAGATTAATTTTCATACCCTCACTTAGCAGTTCTAGAATTGATTGGGAGATCAGTATATCCTAAACATTAAGGTGACAGAGAAAATAGAAAATTCAGTAGCTAGTGTTGAGTAAAAGCCATAAATGTATTAAGATGTTGTCTTCACCAATTATCTTTTATCATCCAGGTTAACTCACTGCTTCCTTAGTTTGATCAATACTTCCTGTCAGTATTCAGAGAAAGGCTCCCAGAGGAATTGATCCAGAGAACCTTCACTCTGCATTGCTCTCAGAAGAGCTGCACTGTCTGTTCTCATCAGAGAGAGGACCTAAGAAAGCCTTTGGCCTGCTGTTTTAGGTGCATGGAACTGGGTGACTTTATTCTCCCTTTCTCAGGGGGCCTAAGTGACTGAAAATCACTTAAATCAATATAAAGATTCAGACACCATATTGATTTAAGCATTTTTCAGAATTGTATGTGTGTTTCCAATATGATATATTTGAATTTAATCTGTGTTACATTACATCTGTATTCAATGGCTCTCCAGTCCCTGTGTGATTAAAACACACTTCATGATACCTCAGCAACCGGAGGTAGAGCACTCAATCTGTGCAATCATAAGGCTGCCAGTGGACTAGGGCACTGGACTAGAACTAAAAAGATACAAGGTCTCTTTCCATCTCTGTTGCTGAAGGATAGCAGCAGTGTTGCTCTCCTCTCACTGCTCAGTTGGCTTTCTGGTCTGTGGAATCAGGATAATGAGTGCAACATGACCCTCAGTGAAATGTATTAATGGAAAATTGAGATAATAAATTTTACTGCAAGGTTTAACATTGCCACCTATTTGTGTGGATGCTGTCTCATCAGTCAGATTTAGGATAACTTCTCAGCTCTATGCTCTGTGTGCTTACTATGGCTGCATCCTGACTCTCAGGGATACACATTGTCACAACTCCTTGTTTAAAATGCAGGGAACCGTGGGTTCAGGGAGATCAGAATGTGTCAGGGCAATATCTGACGTGCCATCTTTAGGGTGCCAATGTCTGAATGCATCTTAAACCTTGCAGACATGAATGGTGTATGGCTATGGCACAGCTGCTGTGAGCAGCCCTTTGCCTGCTGGGCTGTGCACGCAAAGTGCCAGCATCCCCTGTGCCAGAGAAAACAGCTGTCCTTTTGGTAGAGATCACAGAATAGGAGTTCTCATAACTTCTGGGACCTGATTCATGCAGATTGTGGACTCTGATGAGCAGTGCTCTTGAAAGGGCACTAAAGTAACAAACACATAAAAAATGATGTTGATGTATTGAAGGTAAATGTCATTTCATATTTTGACTGCCCTCGGTCCTCCCAGTCTCCTTCAAGGACCACACCTAACTTCTAAAACCTGAAAAACTTTCCAAATTATCTCTTAATCATAGACCTTTTCTTTCAGTTGAACCAACCCACGATACTTTCCTCGTGTTGTTTTGCTTTAAATTACATTGACCCAAGATGTAAGACATTCAGAAAGTCTGAACTGATGGCAGATTTCAGATCCAGTGTCTCACCAGAGCTAGACATGGAAGCTTCTCTGTGCTCTGTGAGATATTTAATAGACTCAGAAATCTCTAAGAACTTAAAAAATGAGTCTATGACCAAAAAAAGCAGTATCTTTTTTTCTTTTAGAAGTTTCTAAACTGTATTAGCTGCAAATCCTACCTCTGTTTGAGATCCACAGCATCTCTAGATAGGAGAATAAGAAAAATCAAAATCCTTAGCTTAGTTCCAGTATATTTTTCTTTAAAATGCTAAATAATCTTGTTCAAGCATAGAGAATACTTGATATTTGGCCTGGTAAGTTATAGATTTTAGCTGTACCTCACATAACTACCTGGAGATAACTCACATAACTTATATAAGGTTGACAACTTCCAAATACAGTTGGAAGAATAAAGGCCTTTTTTCTCTGTGTCTGAGTGGAAAAAGTTGGAGAAATATTATTTAGATTCAGTTTGGAGGTTCAGGAAAATAGAAACAACAGACAGGTGTTTTTGGTCAACTCCAAATATTTAATTTACGCTGAAATAAAACATTTTAATCCTTTATTTTTTCATCATAATTGCTTTTTTAATAGGCTTTTTCTGCTTCCTTATTTATGAAGTAGGTCTTTCTAATGGAAAAAGGATATTTTAAAACCAAAAGTAAAAATGTCAAAGCAGACCACTCTGGCTCTCCATAGACAAATATTTCATATAAGGAGAATGAGGGAAATTGCCTTTTAGTCTTCAAAATTCTTTCAGTTGATCTTGGCACAAATTTTGGTCTGTTTCATTGCCTCCAGAGCTCCATTTCTTCTACCACATCTTCTGCTCACTGGAAAAAAAAAAAAAGGCGCCTAACTCTATTCAAAATAAACCCATCCAAACTGATGCCAGGAAAGCCTTTTTGCCTTAGCAGTATGTTCTGAAGACCTGCTCATACAGGTACTGTGTGCTCTAGTGATGTAGATTCCTGGTGCAGTTGTTAATTGCTTCCTCTTGGCCTAAATCCCTGGCTACCTTTGAGCAAACCTGCAGCACTCCAGCATATATGGCATGACCCAAAGGATCCAAACAGCTTCTCCAAAACTTCTCAGGTGCTTGTGCAGGGGCAGGCAGTTCCTGCCATGCACACAGGCTCCACAGAAGAGCTTAACCAGAGCTCTGTATCACAGCTGAGAGCATCAGCTCCTCTGATCCAACAGCTACCTACCCACCAATGTCAATGACTTAGAATTAAATGCAGTGAAGCACAGTAGGACAATAATGAGCTCCAAAAGAAGCCAGCCTTGGACTTAAGGCAATAATGAATGTTTTGCATGAGAAGTACAACAGCACCTATGGAAAGAGCTGTTCCGCAGGAAAGCTCTAGGGTGACTGGCCCAGCTCTATAGGACCGCTGCCTGTCTGAAGGGGGACAGACCACAGCCCATAAAACCAGCTGCTAGAGCTGAAACAAATGAATCTGCTGTTGTCACCAAATGCTGTACCGTGAATGTTTCTTCAGTTCTGAACTTTCGGGTGCAGTACTTAAAATGGCATTCTGTTCTTCAGCTACTTCTTGTGGGAAATAGGAGGTGGCTCCTAGATTTGCCATATTCGTTCTTTCTCATTGAAGAATTTGCTCTATGCATGTGGAAAGGAGTAAGGTGATAGAGAGGACAGGGTTTTCCAGAATACTTACTACTTTCCTGAGCCCTTAAGTATATGCAGGAGATGCATCTCCTTCATTTCTTGCCCTAAAATATGGGGTTTTTGCTTCATTTACAGAGCATTAAAAAAACCCATAGACAATCAAAAAAGCAGACATGCAGTTTGACTGAAAGAACTGGGAAACAATAATACTTTTTCTCAAGTCTGATTATCTTCATTTTATTCACCTAACAAATGAGAAAACATGTTTTCAAGTGGAATTATTTGGAATCGGACTAGATGCAGGATGTGTCATTTGTCTGAGATGTTGAAACTTCTGGATTTATTTAGGAAAACATTGCTTTGAAGGGAGTTCCTCAGAAGAAAGCAATTAAATGTCATTTAGAAAAAAATGCATATTGTGGCATAAATGATGAAATACAATTGCAAAATGTATAGCTTTCTCTTCTGGTTTTATTTTTTCTGGTTGGACTTTCTCCACAGACCTGAACAGCAACAGCTAATAGTATTGAAATGTGGAAGTGTTTTTAGTCCTTTTGGGTGTGGGAAAATACCTAACAAAAGGACAACTTCTTGTTGCTCTGATCAGACTTACAAAGTTCTGATCTGAAGCAAATTCTCAAGAGTGAAAAACAAGTGCATTGAAAGCCCATAAAAATCAATACCAGTCCTTTCTTTTTACTTCACTGACCTTTAAAAATTACTTTGAGGTTGAAATCCTACCCTCACTAACTTCAGTTGTCCTTGGATGAGGTCCACATAGAAGTGTTTACTACATCCAGAGCATTTCTTTAAAAAGTGAGGAGCTTCCCTGTGCTTGCTACATACCAACCCCATTGGCAAAGTGGAATCAGAATTCAGACAACATTAGATCAAATGTATTTATTGATGAAAGTACTTTGAGCAGTCCTGCTGAGTGCTTACATCTCTCTCAGCAAAATCTTGCAGATACTGGGTGTTTTTTCCCCTATGCTTGATTCTGCCTAAGGCATTTCTGTCCTCCTCCAGGGGCTCTGTGCAGGTACAGCAATGCGCATCCACAATCTCTGCTTCTCACAGTCAAGGCTCCCAACTGTGGATTGAAAAGGTATCATGACATTTTAAAAGGTTTAAGCTACCTTTTGACCTGCTTTTTCTCCTTTAGGAGTGGGAGTGAAAACCTGGATACTTTTCATGACAGCTAATTATTGTGTAAAATTCCCGAACGACTTAAAGCTACATTTTCTCCCTTAGGTTTAAGTAAAGTACTGTCCAGAAACAACTGCAGAGACAAACATAAAAAAAAAAAAAATCTGTGTGTACACTTTGGTTAGGTTGATTCCAACCGTTTTGCGGCTACTACAGAGACTGTCATTTGTCTGGTTTCAATATAGAAGCTTCAGAAAAGTATTAAGGTACTGAATATGAAAGCAGAAATGTGTCAGCCTCAGCCCTGCACTCACTTGATCCCCACTAGCTGGGACAGCGGTTCATGTGCTTCAAGTGGTTGTGGTTAAAAACGCTTTTATGTCTATCTAAAGTTACCACCAATAACACAGGGCCCTCTACCAGCACTGTCACAGGGTACAAGTTCTTGGAAGCCATAATAACAGGATTGTTTCTCTTCCTGCGTGTATGATCATTTTAACCTTAATTGTAGCTGTTCATTTATTAAAATAAATAACTCAGGAATATAACAAGTTTTAAATTCCAGCTGTTCAAACAGTCTTTTTATTTTCTTTGTGCACACGGTTTGGTGTGTAATTTATTGTATCCATTTTCTTCTTTTCTTTTTTTTTTTTACTAAGAAATGTGCAATATATTTCCCAGATATACTTGAGAACTATGTATGGAACCACTGCTTGTTCAATACGGGGCCATAACAAAAAATGAACTTAGCTCTTTCTTTAATAGCATGTGACCTATGATTTCTGATTCTGATAATGATTCACAAGGTGATTGGGACTGCCACTGTACAGCTTAATGTTCCACCTGCCCCTTTGCTCTTCTCCTTACCTGCTAGCTCCTTTTCCCTGAACTTTGCTAAAAGGCTTATTATTGTCCACTGTGCCTTCTCCCAAAGGGATACTACTCTTCATCCTTGAGATATACACCAGACTCCATTAAACAGCTTCCTCTGAGATAAGAAGTTCTGCTTCCTACATCAGACAGCTTACAGGAGATTTACAGGTGTAGATTGCAGGCCAATTCTTACCCATGCTCCTCCAGTGAAGCCAGAGAAGGACTTCCCCATTTCCATCCCCCAAAGGAAGAGGCAAGAGGGAAGAGATGTTCTGGCCCAGAACTGCCCTCCCACGCTCTGTCAGTCCTGAGGAGATGCAGGGACAGGGAGGCAACTTGCAGCAGCAGGGAGAGTCAGCACTGCTGGCTGGCATCCAGGCATGATTCAGAATACAAGTTACCAAAATGTTCTCAAGAGCTGCTTATGATTTTAAATCTTTCATATACATTAATAAGTCAGACTGGAAGGGCAATAGAATCACTGTATCCAAATGGGGTCTGTGAAAAGAACTTTCTTTTTTAGTTTTGTATTCTTGTTATCAGAATTTCTCTGTTACCATCTCACACAGGAAGCAAAGCTGGGGATTTTCTGCGTTCACTGATGCAAAATATATAATGAAACAGAGTTCCACTTGTAGAAAGACAAGAGATAAAGGAAATAAAGGAAACAATATTTTGTATCTGCTAGGGAAATGGGACACACAAATATGAATGCCTTGATTTTCATTAGCATTTAATGTTGGCAGTACATTTGTCTGGTCTTAAAGCAGATACAGATCCCTTTTAAACCCTGCTTTGGTACTGGAATAGTGTAAAATGTCCCTTTAAATCAAACTAAGGACAGGGTCTTCTGACCATTTATTTTCTGACCATAGACACTGTAAAACTCTAATGTGGTCAAGAAAGGCTGCAGCTTTTCTGCATGGTGACAGATTTAAATAATCTGGAAGAGTGCATGTAAGGTCTGCTTCTGCTTACATGTGTGCCAGTTGCCCAATGCTGACGTGTAAATGCTTCCTGTATCCTAAAAATGGCAAAGCCTATATAATTCACCTCAAGTCACCCTGGAATTCTGAATCCAAATTGTGATAGGAGCCAATGAGTTCTGCTTCAGAATTTGTTTCCTTCCAAAAACAAGAAGAAAATCTTTGTGAAGGAGTGGCTGTTCACAGGACTACTGCCTCCTAATTTTCTCTGCATCATGTTCTCCTTCACACATACTAATTGTCAGTACTTCTGAGCATTATATCAAACTTCCAGCATACTATAAGATGCTCAAAGGGGAAAACATACCATTATTATGAAAGATAGTGTGCTGTCCCACAGGAGACACTTGGCAAAAGGAATAAGGAAATAAAGTCAGCTTGAAACTACAGCTGAACATTTGCAGACTGTTACAAAGCATGCAAAACCGGAGAAATCCCAGCATGTTTCAGTTATATTGGCTCTCCTATACCATGAATCCCATGACCTAGGCAGGTCTGTTCCATAATTCTCAAGAAGTAATAGTGGGAGAGAATAGATTAAAGTTGAGGAAGAAAAAGCAGCAAAGACAATAGAAGCATATTTCCTAGCTTTTGATAAGGTATGTCTAATAAGAATTCTAAACGCTGGCCTGTCTTAAAAAATGTTTGCTTGAAGTTCCACATCCCAGTAATGCTTCATGAAAAATATTTTAAACCTTCTATTTAAAGGCAAATGTGTGTGTGTGCATGTGCATGTGTGTGTGTGTTGTGGAGTCTGCATTTTAGTTCTTCACCTTGGAACAAAAGTTCTTTTTTCTGCTTATGAAGAACTACTTGTATGGTAGTGATGCTGCAGTTATGAGCAATGTAAATGCTTTTAACCTAAAAGAGAACTAAAAGTCTAGATACCAAGATAGGTAGAGGGCTTGTCTGGAAAAAGTTTAGAATAGTGACTAAGAAAAGATCCGCTTTCCACTTACAAAGTAAATAAACTAGGATGAAAATAACTACTGTCTACAGGTATGACAAAAATAGCTGATTCCTGTGACAACCATGAACAGATGTATGAGGAAACCTTCCCAGGGTTTGCAGAGCACTGCTTGGGAGCACCAGAAAACTTTGTAGCCTGGAACAATTGCTGATGTTCTACTGAATACCACACACGTTACCAACCACCAGAGAAGTCAGAGATAGTGATTTTGTCTGAATCCCTTCCCCTTGCTGCTTTGTACACATCAGGACATATCCTGTCCCATGCAGAATTTTCCAAATTGAAATCACACATTGTGCTTCGCCTGAAATGTGCAAGCCATCTGCCACAACTCTGTTTGGGTTTGAGCCATTTCTTTGTGAATAGGTGCTTATCAGTTTCTCTTATTATTTGTACTTTGAGGTAGGTGATGGGGGAGTCCAAGACCACCAACACTCTCTTTGTCTGACCAGATGCATACAGAATTATTTTCTATAAATAGTGGAAGAAGATTCTGGAAAATGTATTCCTATTTATACTTCTATTGGATTTTTCATTAGTTCTGACTTGTGTGTTTATTTTTAATATGTTGGGAAATACGAATAGAGAAGTATTGTAAGTATATTATGACAAAGGTTCTAATAACATCAAAGAAAATAATATGTTTTACAAAAATGATGAAGAAAGTGTTTATGATTCACTATGAATGTATGCCAGTGTTTTCAGCAGGTGTTATGAAGTATGTGAAGTACTAGTAAGCAGTATTTGTTTTCCCCTGTGGATAGCTGAGATTGTCATCACTGATACAGGGGAGGAAAAAGGACAGGGTTTTTTTGCTTTCTTTTGGTTTGATTTGGTTTTGAAGAAAACCCTGCTGAAGAAATGGCCTTTTCATTCCTTTGACCTACATGATCTTAAGACTTGGTTTGCTCTCCCATAAAGAATTCCATAGCCAGTAATTCTAATCCCCAAAACATTCTCCCCAAACACTGTCTAAGACAAAGTCAAAACATGTCTTTTTTTTAACATCTTGTCTCAATGGAGCACAGCTGCTCTGTGGGTTGTGGACGGAAAGGTGATCTGATGCACACTTCCTTTGAGCCTGAACAGGAATACATA